>CM035105.1:8513215-8578056 GCA_020205505.1 Panax japonicus
TTAAAATTGTTGGACACCATATCGTACTGACTGTTTGTGTTGGCTACTTCCTAAGAACCAAACTAATTGCCTCTTTAACTTAGTGAATTGTTTATTTCAGATCCCATCTAACAAAGACAAGGAGGCAGCTCGGTTTGCTCAGTTATGGAACAAGATAATTACTAGTTTCAGAGACGAGGATCTGATAAATTATAGGTATATGAGGATTCTAATACCAAGAAATAAATTTAGATTAAACGGGCATGAACTTTATATTTTGACCTATCAGGTATTTCTTTCTTCTTCGATTTCCAGGGAAATGAACCTCTTACTTATGCCTTATTGGGCAAATCGTGATTTGGATCTTATCCAGTGGCCTCCTTTTCTACTTGCTAGCAAGGTTTATTACCGTTTAATTTATTTTCTTGCAATGCACTGTTAAACAAATGTATTCATCATTCATATATCCATTGTGTAGCTTCCGATAGCATTGGATATGGCAAAGGATAGCAACGGGAGAGATCATGAGCTGAAAAAAAGGTTAATGTAGACATTACATGCGTTTGCTGTTTGCGAGTGCTATGCGTCATGTAAAAATATTATCAACTTTTTGGTTATGGGGGAGCGTGAAAAAATGTAAGATATTTACCATCTGAAAATTGTCAGAAGGTAGCAGAATAGTTGCTTTGTTTTAAGTGATGTTGTGATTGACTTATTGTTCAAATATATCCAGAGTTATAAATGAGATTTTCTCCAAAGTTGACCATCATATACAACAGGATGATCTGATAAGGGAGTTGAATATGAGTGCTCTCCCTAGCCTCTGCGATCAATTTGTTCAGCTTATTGAGTATTTGGTAAATATCTATGACATTAAAGATTCACATTGTAATTGCTGTTGGTTTAAAAGTTGAATTGAATTCTGACTAGATTGTTGTATTCTATAGAAAGAAAACAAGAATGATGACAAGGATCAGGTTGTCATTGTCTTACTTAACATGCTAGAGGTGGTGACCAGAGACATAATGGTGGATGATCCAATTCCTAGGTAAATTATGTGGGAGCAAATATTGTCTAATAAATATACATGTTGCTAAAGTCTCTTATGAATTTACATTAATAGTTTGGTAGATTCAAGCCATGGTGGATCATATGGAGTACACGAGGGGATGAAACCTCTTGACCAGCAATATCAGTTCTTTGGTGCCATTAGGTTTCCAGTTACCGAAGAAACAGAAGCTTGGAAAGAAAAAGTAAAGGCCTGTTTCATTAACAACTCTGTTTTATATTTTTATTTTCTGTAGTTGATCTCATTTTTAAATCTTATTTTCTAAATATTCTTAAACTGTACATGTTTCATAATCACTTCTAAAAGTCATTTAAATTTATTTTAGTAAAATTTTGGAGAAGGAAAGAGAGGTAACTCTTTTAATAGCAAATGCACTAACTTTTAATGTTCTCTGAAATACCCCCTGCCATCCAAAGTCCAAACAGATCTTTCATAAACATAAAATTAGAAAACGAGTTTGAATTTACCATATGAACAGGTAATCTTGCTTAGAACACTTAGAGTAAAGTTTATTAAGGTTCTAGGATAGAAGAGATGAAAAGAGATTTGGAAAAGATGCATTTCTATTAAGGCACACACTCCCCAATTATATATTATTTGACTTATCTAACTGCCAATAAGAAAAGAAATAAACTAAACGAGCCTATAAACTTAACATGTAATTCTGTGATGCATTGCTATAGTTAGACCCATAGGTGGTTTCTCTACCATTTGTCTGTCTATAAAATATAGTTTTATTTTCTTTTTACCAGATGCAAGCGGGGATTATTTATAAAAACATCTTCCCCGCTTGTATTGTACTTAAATATTTGAAGCTTGTTATCTGCGATCAGAGGCTCCATCTGTGCTTACTGTGAAGGAGTCAGCCATGGACGTGCCATCCAATTTAGAAGCTAGAAGGCGCATTTCTTTCTTCTCCAAACTCGTTGTTTATGGACATGCCTACTGCACCCAAAGTTCGCAATATGCTTTCCTTCTGGTAATTTTGCTCTAAAATAAATATCTTTGCATGATTGCTGAACCTGAATTTGTTGGAGCGAAATATCATGTTAAGGTATTGTTCTGAGATCCCGCACAAAGCTTTGGAGATCTGTTCATGGAAACTATGTTCTAGTTAAAGCCAGCCAGATTTGGCAGATTACATTGCTTCACAAGTAAAGAATCAAGGGAATCAGCCACCTTGGCCTTTGGTTGATAGACATTCTTGTATGAAAAATAGCATATCAGCATAGTCAGGAGAAAATAGCCTACCATTTATGGCTTTAGCTTACGTCTTAATCTCATTGCATTGTATACTATTTAACATATTTATTTTCTTTGTAGTGTCTTGACTCCTTACTATAACGAGGAAGTTCTTTTCTCCATTAATGGCCTGGAAATGCCTAATGAAGATGGTGTTTCTATCCTTTTCTACTTGCAAAAATTTTCCCGGGTCATTTGTTATTGCCTTGTTAAGTACTTCCCTATGTCCCGAGTTGAGTGTCATCTTGAAAATCATGATTTTGACATTGGATTATAAGACATTTAAAAGGCGCATCTCAAGATAATATTTTTAATATACTTTTTATCATTATTATATTTTAGCATTTAAAACTTAATTTTAGAAGAGAATATTGTACTTTTTATATTAAGTGTGACATTGGCACATTTTAAATTCTGTGCAACACATGGTTTAATAATCTAAACCATGTCACTCAAAGTAATATGGAGGGATAATCACACTGGTTTCAGCTTTGAATTGCAGTTTCTTTATACTTAATGAACCTATATTATACAGATGAATGGACCAACTTTCTTGAACGGGTTGGTTGTAATAGTGAAGAAGAACTTAAAGGAAATATAGAGATGGAAGAAGAACTTCGCCTTTGGGCATCATATAGAGGCCAAACACTGACTAAAACTGGTACAAGTTTTCTATTAGTAAAATATAATTAATGTCATTATTATACTTTATGTTAATATAAGTTTCTGTAATATATTTTATCCTTTGTGAACAATTTAGTTCGAGGTATGATGTACTATCGGCAAGCCTTGGAACTTCAGGCTTTCCTTGACATGGCAAAAGATGAAGGTACTTACAAAAAGCCTAATTACAGTTTTCTTATGTTATGTATGGAACCCAAAATATGATTCTCGTCTTGGTTGCCCTTTCTGTGTAGAGTTAATGAAAGGCTATAAGGCTGCTGAATCTAATACCGAGGAACATTTGAGGAATGAAAGATCATTATTGGCCCAATGTCAAGCCATAGCAGATATGAAGTTTACCTATGTGGTGTCATGCCAGCAATATGGCATTCAAAAGAGATCCGGTGATCCTCGTGCAAAAGACATTCTGAGGCTCATGACTACGTACGTCTCCAGAAATATACTTCCATTCATTTTGTGGCAATTACAGCTGGTACTGGGACTGACTGAGTATCTTCTGGCAGGTATCCTTCACTACGTGTTGCTTATATTGATGAGGTTGAAGAAACTAACAAAGACCAATCAAAAAAGATGGTTGAAAAGGTATATTATTCAGCTCTTGTGAAGGCTGTCCCCAAGTCGGTTGATTCCTCTGAGCCAGTTCAAAATTTTGACCAGGTAATATTCTTAAAATATTTTGGACATTTGATCGAACAATCTGTAAGTGTTGAATATATGGATATAAGAACTTGATGCACATATTTCTGCCTAAAACTTCCTTATATTTGCATTTTATGTAAGCACTGGTTTGAATGAAACTGTAATAGAGGGAGCAGGGATAATGCATCATTATTGGCTTTCTGGATCAGGACCTTGCTTATTGTTTGTTATGATGTGTCAAAGATGCCATTATCAATTTTAAAGTACATAAACATAAAATATCATTATTGTTATGTTCTGATTTTAACCTTGAAAAGATGGCCATTCATCTGGGAGACATGTATGTCTGCACCTTCAAATTTTCCTGGCAGGTAGTGTCGTGATACTGTTACAAATTCCAGTATTTTCCCCCTTTTTCTGTTGCTTCAGATTTCTGAGAATTTCATTATATCAGTTACTGTTCAATTCAAACTTAAATTGATGCATTCTGGCCTTTGTTTGTCCTTGCTTTCTGGACAGAGTCAAGGGTTAATAATTGATTGTTCGAAATTGTATTCTTCAGGTTATTTATAGAATAAAACTTCCAGGGCCTGCTATGTTGGGTGAGGGAAAACCAGAAAATCAAAATCATGCGATAATATTTACACGAGGGGAAGGTTTGCAAACTATAGATATGAACCAGGTACCTGATGAGTGTGCTTACTCATGCAATCTCAATTTATTAGCTCACTAAAATCATTTGGTCTCCAATCATTAGGATAACTACATGGAAGAAGCATTTAAAATGAGGAACTTACTTCAAGAATTTCGTAAAATGCACGGCGTGCGGTATCCAACAATACTTGGACTCAGGGAGCATATATTCACTGGAAGGTACTTAAATTGCCCTTACTTTTGTCGACTATCTCATAGTTGCCAATTTTAAATTAGGACTTGTTTTAACTGTGTATAAATTCCTGAACATAAAGCATACATTTTTTTATATATGTTATTCACAATCATGATCATTTTCTGCCTTCGTCGGTTAATTTTGTGCAGTGTTTCTTCTCTTGCATGGTTCATGTCAAATCAGGAGACAAGTTTCGTAACAATTGGGCAGAGATTGTTGGCTAACCCTTTGAAGTAAGTTTTAATATTAAAGCGTGTTTAGCATTCCAACATGGACATGGTTATAGCAAAACCGATGACTATTTTCATGTCCAAAGTGTTTCAGTTTTCCCCTACCATAAAAATTGTTAGTACAGAAAACTTGTACCAAAGCTTGTAATTGTAAGTTACGAGCCTCTCCATGAATTTCCGTATGGTTTTGGGGTTGAATGCTTTAAAAAGTAAAAGCTGTGAAGTCAGTACTTCGTCCACTGTCCTCTCTCTAGATTCCACCTGATTGTGGGGCAGCTGTCTGTCTTACAAGTCAATTGCTCCATTTCCTCTAAACTATCTACACGATGTGAAGTGGCATTTCTTCGGTTGTAATGCTTTTCTTTTGTTGAGTGTAATTTTCTAGATTGTGTAACTAATTATTTTATTCATTAAAGTTTGATACATAACTTTCTATGTTCTGCTCATTCAGAGTTCGCTTCCACTATGGGCATCCAGATGTGTTTGATAGACTGTTTCACCTTACCAGAGGGGGTATCAGTAAAGCTTCCACAATCATCAATCTAAGCGAGGACATATTTGCAGGCATTTCCGTTGCTGAAGAATTTTTCTTGTTTCTAATCTAATATAAACCTATGATTTTAGCATTGCATGCATCTCTTTTCATATGTGCTTGGCGTGCACCATTCAGGTTTCAATTCTACACTACGTGGAGGCAATGTTACTCATCATGAATATATACAAGTTGGTAAGGGAGGGACGTGGGACTGAACCAGATTTCCCTATTTGAGGCAAAGATAGCAAATGGAAATGGGGAGCAGACGATGAGTCGTGATGTCTACAGGCTGGGACACCGCTTTGATTTCTTCCGCATGCTGTCATGTTATTTCACAACTATAGGATTTTATTTCAGTACTTTGGTATGATATGAAACATCATCTCTTCAGTTTTAGTCTTATGGTCTCTTATAAATTTCTGAATCACTGTGTTCTGTTTTGGCAGATAACTGTGCTTATAGTCTATGTATTTCTCTATGGCCGCCTTTATCTTGTTCTCAGTGGACTTGAGCAAGGAATGAGCAAGGAGCCAGCGATTCGAGACAATAAGCCTCTACAAGTAGCTCTTGCTTCGCAGTCTTTTGTGCAAATTGGATTTTTAATGGCATTGCCTATGATGATGGAAATAGGTCTTGAAAGAGGATTTAGAAAGGCATTTACTGATTTTGTTCTTATGCAACTACAGTTGGCATCTGTATTTTTTACATTTTCACTTGGAACAAAGACCCATTATTATGGTAGAACCTTGCTTCATGGGGGTGCACAATACAGAGGCACAGGTCGTGGCTTTGTTGTGTTCCATGCCAAGTTTGCTGACAACTACAGGCTGTACTCTCGTAGTCACTTTGTCAAGGGAATTGAACTTATGATCTTACTTCTTGTATATCATATATTTGGTCGAGCATATAAAGGTGTTCTTCCGTATCTATTGATTACTGTATCAATATGGTTCATGGTAGGAACTTGGCTGTTTGCTCCTTTCCTCTTCAATCCATCAGGGTTTGAGTGGCAAAAAATAGTTGACGACTGGACCGACTGGAATAAGTGGATGTATAATCGTGGAGGGATAGGTGTGTCACCTGAGAAAAGTTGGGAATCATGGTGGGAGAAGGAACAAAGTCATCTTCATTACTCAGGGAAACGTGGTATCATTGTAGAGATTCTGCTATCAGTGCGCTTCTTTATCTATCAATATGGACTTGTATATCACCTGACCTTTACAAAGCACACCAAAAGTTTCCTGGTACTAGCCTTCTTGCATTTTGTTTGATACAAACTGAAAAATTATATATATAATCACGAAGCTTGCTCTTGCATTAACTTTTATTAATTGACAGGTTTATGGATTATCATGGCTTGTGATCTTTCTAATATTGTCTCTGATGAAGGTGAGTTGCATTTTTCACTTTCCTAGCTTGTATATAGCAGCGAGTTTTTTCATGTCTGAGGAAGTTTTTGAGAGGCCGGGCACCCCAAACCACTAATGAGAGACTCAACGTAGAAAGGCACGGAGGCACCTTGTTCGCTAACTTTTGTTACGAGCTTGTTTATTGTGGGCTCAGTATTGTATATTCTATATACTAGTTAAAAATGTAGACTCTCTCTATTCACTCTTTTTATGTTATTTTCCCCATTGGTATTTCACACATTGTTTCATTTTTGCAGGCTGTATCTGTTGGAAGACGAAGATTTAGTGCTAATTTTCAGCTCGTGTTTCGAATGATCAATGGTCTTATCTTCATCACATTCATTTCTGTTCTGATTACTTTAATAGCATTAGTCGATATGCAGTTTCGTGACATCATAGTATGCATTCTCGCATTCATGCCAACTGGATGGGGATTGCTTATGGTGAGTGCTTCCTTTTATTGGTGACCTTTCTTTCCTCTACTACGACTATTCATATATTTTTTTTGGCTAAATACGACTTTTCATATTTAGTTCTACTAATTTGATATCTTCACTAGTAGAACTTCTCTGTTTATTTATTTTTACCCAGCCCCTTTTAGCACGTGTATGGTGGCTCTCTCATCATCTGTCACTTCTCTCTCTCTCTCTGCCCCATTTTTGTTTGTTTATTTTTAGATTGCACAAGCTCTGAAGCCTCTTGTTGAAAAAATTGGAATTTGGGGATCCATTCGTACGCTTGCACGTGGCTATGAAATAATTATGGGCTTGCTTCTATTCACTCCTGTCGCGTTCTTGGCTTGGTTCCCATTCGTTTCAGAATTCCAAACACGTATGCTCTTCAACCAGGCATTTAGCAGAGGTCTGCAAATTTCTCGTATCCTTGGCGGACCAAAGAAGGACAAATCTTCCAGCAACAAGGAGTGATTGCATCTCCAAAAAGCTTTGTGGATAAATATTCTGTAAGTTAAACATATATATTGTGCATCAATATAGTAGCTTCCGTATCAAACTACAGATATTGGATGTGAAATATGTAAAGTTTGGAGTTATACAATAGTACACGTATAGTATATAGTAAAAGTACATTTATAGTTGAGTTTGGGTTTTAGTAGCATAATAATTGCATTCAGTACATATAATGGATAAATCCTTTAGTGGATTCAACTGCAACATCTTGTTGATGGTCTTAGACATATATATCACATATGATTTCAGAGTTCCTAATGTGTTTGTCCTTTTACATGGTCACATGCAAATGTTTATGAGGAAAAGGTGACAATTCATTTAAATAAATTGAGTGGTTGTTTATATACTTCATTTGTTCTTGATAAAATATTTTGCTAGCAATGGGATTTTAAATTTAAATTTAAATTTCTTCAGTGTTTTTTTTCCTCCCCTTGGCTGTTAATTATTTTGGAAGCATGTTCTTTGTTTTTCCGTCTTTTTCATGTTTAGCTATCTGGCTGGTAGCAAATCTAGGGCTGTCGTTCCGGAGCTGTGGATTGATGACCTGGATGTAATGTCACGTCAACAGTCCAATGTCCTAACCTTTCATGCATAATAGGGATGTTTGGCTCTATACGAGTAGACGATGCCTTTTCCCCTAACTGGCTAACTAGCATTCATAAACTCATAATGGAGTCTGGATCTTTAGAGGACTTCTTTGTGCATGACCCAAACGGGTCTCACCCCAACCCATAATACCATATTGGAACAAGAAAGTTAAAATACTAGTGAAGAGATATGGAAGGGGAGTGATATATATATATATATATATATATATATATATATATATATATATATATATATTATATATATATTTTTTCCCCTTCTAATATTTGTGAGTTGAGGAGAGAGAGTAGACATGGAAGGAATTAAAATTTTAATATTTGTTATTGTAAGGATAGAATAGGATTTAAATGACTCTGGTGTTACTTAAAATAGAAAGTAAATGGATAACCCTAACTTCCTGAGTGAATAAACACAATAAATATAACTTTATGTTAAGAGTATATATCTTGTCACATTAAATATTGTCTAGTAATAATAACTTGGGCCAACTCTTCTCTTGGTCAATTGTGTTGGGATTGTTCAAATTTCTGCGAGTTCGACTAAAGGCCACTACGACAGGGTAGTCGGGAGACTTATTAGTAGAGCGTTCTTGGGTTCTACTAATGTATTGAGTCTAATGGGTTTGAGACCATGTTATAGCAGATGGGGTTTTCTAGTTATTATAAAACCTTGTTTGGTGTGTGGATCATTATAGAGCGTGTGAGGCATCTTATGAATATATAGACAAGCAGGACTAGTCAAATTGGTGATCCTATGCATATCATGTTTTCTTATTTTTTTCGTTATTCATATAATATTTGTGTGCTATTATTCGTTTTTAAATCCTAACAAATTGGTTTTGAGTTAGAGAGTTTGATGCCTTTATATGCTAAATTTTGGGCCCATTTCATAAATCTAACACTTTATTCTATGCTTTCAAAGGGCCTTGCTATACATGCCCATTCGACATATGATTGACTAGACACACATAATGTCATCCAAATCATCCATTAAGAAAGTTTTTATTATCTGTGTGATCTATATGCTGAGCCGGATTGACATGTGAATTATTATCCCAATTCAAATGAACAACAATACCACACAAACCATAGGGCAAGCAAAACACAAACCCAATCCTACATAGAGCACAAACATATGTTCCAACCAAAAGATGAACAAAAGACTGAATCTTATCCTATATTTCCCTTGGTTGCCATACTTTGTGTGACACCAGCAAAAAATTGTGCCTCTAGGTGAGCCTTTTGCATTTCCAGTTTCAGCCTCTGCGACTGAAGTTGAGCATCAAGAACAGAATTATCACTCAATTCTCCTCCATGATTAGCAACAGAATTTACGCAGCCCAAATGCGTTCCATAATCACATTCTTGACAATAGTACACCCAACAGGTATCATGGATATTTTCCTTGCATACATTACAGGAAAATGTCATGCCCTCTTGTTGTATATTCAGATATATAATCGGGCTCATATATAAAATCCTAAGAGGATGTTTATGATCTTCGCGTTTAACAGTTTCAGGCAATGAAGCACAATCAACATGAAGGTCATACTTGCAAACTAAGCAATGGTATGTAAAACCTTTGCCATTTCCATAACAAGCATTACAAGTGAATTCACCATTTTTATAAGGCGAACAGGGGAGAAGCTTAAGAGGGTGTTTGGGATGAGACTTATGTCAAATGTCACATGGCAAGTCGAAACATGATTTATGAAGATAAAAGTTGCAGTTTAATTTGGCGCAACTATAGGCTAAACCGGCCACAATATCTTGCTCACAACACGAGCAAATTATTGAGTCCTGTTCTTGTACTTTACATATAAGCAGGGGATCAGAATGGCTAAAGTGCTTTATTCCTTGGGTCTTAGTTTGATCCTTGTTTGGTGAATTATTGATAGGATAACCTACAGGGGGACTTGGAGTTTGTACAACTTCAATAAAATGAGAACTTGTACTTGGTTTTTCATTGGGAAATGTGGGATTTTGGAAAGGATTATAGTTATGAGGTTGATGGGTTATTTTGTTAGGCATGTAAGCACAATGAATGTGGATGTCAAATTCACAACTAGAACAACTATAGGAAAATCCGGTTCCGACAAGGCTGCAGGAATTGCAGTAAAAGGAGTTTGAGGGATAAGTTGGATGGGGGGCTAATGTTAAAGGGTGAGGGGGATGAGAAGGATGGTTCATGGCACGGCTTGCGTTGAAGCATTGCTCATGGAGAAAGAACCTGCACTCCCAACACGTAAATCGAGCCCGTGCCGGGAAAATTACAGCCTGAGCAACTGATTTCAGAGCCTTGAGGGACTTGGTGGAGGATTAGGCCATGTCTGTGGCTAAAATGCTTGTACTCCATCTCTCCCTTTTTATGTTCTTGATCAAAAAAAATCTGGTACAAAAATGCTGAGAGCTGATTATATATATATATATATAGGGAAATGATCCGTGGAAAGCGTTAGTTATTAGCACTGTTTGAACTAACGTTAATCTAGCCGTCCAATATTAGAGTTAATGGCTGAGATGAATGCCCAGCCGCTAGAGGGAGTAGCGGCCAGCAATAAATTAAAAAATCCTCTCTGCTGGCCGCTAGAGGGAGTAGCGGCCAGTCAAAATGTCGTCGTTTTGACTTGCCGCTACTCCCTCTAGCGGCCAGCAGAGAGGATTTTTTAATTTGGCCCATGGCCCAGCCGCTAGAGGGAGTAGCGGCCAACAAAAAAAATTGGCCAATTACTGATTATTCTAATTATTCTCGTACATGATACTTATTAATTAGTAAAATAAAATAATAAAAAATTATAATTATAATCAGTAATTATCCTTATATTTATTAATAAAATAAGTATGTATAAGGATAATTAATAATTATCGTCTTATGATTTTTAATTATAAATAGGAAATAGTGATTAAATTTATATTATATTCCTACTCAAATATATAAATTCAATCACTATTTCTTATTTATAATTAAAAATCATAAGACGATAATCAGTAATTATTCTTATACATACTTATTTTGTTAATAAGTATAAGGATAAGTATAAAGATAATTACTGATTATCCTTATAATTATTTTTATAATTTTTTATTATTTTATTTTACTGATTAATAAGTAATATGTATAAGGATAATCTGTTAATAAGTATAAGGATAAGTATAAAGATAATTATTGATTATCCTTATAATTATATTCATAATTTTTTATTATTTTATTTTACTAATTAATAAGTAGCATGTACGAGAATAATTAGAATAATCAGTAATTGACCAATTTTTTTTGTTGGCCGCTACTCCCTCTAGCGGCTGGGCCATGGGCCAAATTAAAAAATCCTCTCTGCTGGCCGCTAGAGGGAGTAGCGGCCAGTCAAAAACGACGACGTTTTGACTGGCCGCTACTCCCTCTAGCGGCCAGCAGAGAGAATTTTTTAATTTATTGCTGGCCGCTACTCGCTCTAGCGGCTGGGCATTCATCTCAGCCATTAACTCTAATATTGGATGGCTAGATTAGCGTTAGTTCAAACAGTGCTAATAACTAACGCTTTCCACGGATCATTTCCCATATAGGGATATATATATATATATATATATATATATATATATATATATATATATATATAGAGTCCGGATCCAGTCCGGGATCCCGGACTCTACTAAAATACGGACCATTTTTTTTTTTTTTTTTTTTGCTTTTTTTTTTTTGAAACAACAAAAAAAAAAAAAAAAAAAATTTATGGAATTGAAATTTTTCCAAAATAAAGTGTTTTGGGCGTGATTTGGATGCCTATAACGAAATATGTCTGTACAGTCTGGGCAGACTGTACATACATTGGTTGGGGTAGGTGTTAAAAACACACCCAAAACACTTTATTTTGGAAAAATTTCAGTTCCATAATTTTTTTTTTTTTTTTTTTTTAGTTGTTCTACCAAAAAAAAAAAAAAAAAAAAAGACAAAAAATCAGGTCCGGATTTTCTCCCCGTCCGGGAGTCCGGACCTGATCCTTTGTCTATATATATATATATATATATATATATAGTGGACAATATCAAAGATGACATATAAATATCGTCAACTTCAGGGTTTTGATTATCTGTCTCTAGTTGGCTATATATTGACCAAGGCATATGAGACATTTTACAGTTGGATCTTGATTAATTATATTACCTTTTTGACTTGATTTGGATTATATGATATGTTAGTGCTACTTGTACCTTTATCTTAGTGGTTGGCTACAAATTTTTCAGCAAATTTCAAGGATCAAATTGTGATTCAAGTGGTAGACTGGGTGATTTTTTTATTTTTTTTTAAAAAACTTAAATATTATAATCCAATACATTCTATTGACTTCATAAATTCTGACTTTCTGCATCATAAGCTTCTTTCTGCGTTGTTTCCCTCAAGTCCACAAAGGAAAGTTGATTCCATGTGCTAATATCATTTTTTTCTCATCAGTGATGTACAAGTTGCAGCTCCAATTATATATAGCATTTAAAAATGTCAGCTTGTTTAATCTTGACTTGGAATGTATAGACTTTTCTCTCATTGATTTTTTTAACTAAATATGGATGCAGCTTGTTTATTCCTTTTCTTTTATCTGTAGACTTTTGTGTTTTATGTAATTTTATTTTAATTGTGTAGGCTATTTTTATCAACATCCAAGATGTTGAGCTTTTGCAAATTCAATATTTGATACTTCTTTCATCTAGAAAATTGATGTCTTTTGACTGTAAAATGCAAATCTCAATATTTACGCCTAGTTTTTTTTTTCCAACCAAAAATAAGACTGTAACTTCCAGGCGAAGGTGGTATGTAGGCCTCTGCTAATGAGTTGGTCTTAAGAAATTAGCAAGACTTGCAAGGATCTGTAGAAATATTAGGAATTATGCCCGCTGCTTGGTTCTTCAGTAGTTTAAGGGAGAACATGTTATTAGCTGTAAATTCGGAGGCCTTGAGTTCAACTGCCATTGACATCAAGAATAGAGTAGGCAGCGGCGGAACTAGAATGTTTTTAAAAGGGGGTCAAAATACATTAGTTAAAAAAATTATTTATTGACGCTTGAAGTGCTTATTTTGGCTGTACGACTGAGAGGAGGCAACTGTGTCCTGCGACTCTGCATAGTTTGAAAACGTCTCAAAATTTTAGTCAATATCAAAATTTATGTAGATTTTTTTTATTTCATATAGAAATACGCGAGGGATTTATGTAGAAATATTATTTTTTATATGAAAATATCAATTTTTTATATAGAACAAAGAAAATTAATCCAGGGGGAGAGTTTTTGAAGTAAATTAATGATGTTTAAAAATATAAATTGTTTGTAGAAAATAATTTGGTAAATAAAGAACTTGGTTTTTGTGATCATTCTTCAACCTCAAGTAGTGATCTAGATTTGATTGTGTTTTAATTTCATTGTAAAATAAAATTTATTCTATTTTTTAATTTATAGAGCGCATGTAAAAAATTTTGGACTGCTATTATAAACTACTATTATTATACATATATATTCCCAGCTTTTGTGGTGACTAGTTTTTCCTTTGATAATCAAAAAATGGTTAAAAATTCCATAAACAGAAGCAAGTCATAACAAAAAAAAAGTTCAAATGAGAGATAAAACCAGAAAAGTTTAAAATCATAATCAATTTAATCAAAATCCAATCCTTAATACAAAGAGAATAAAATTAACTTCCGCTCAGCAAGAGAAAGAAACTATAAACTTATAATTTTAACATTCTACATTTTGGTGAGCCAATTGCATTAAATTATCTTAAGCCTCACTTGAACAGTTTCCTCTTGTCTAATACTCCTTCAGGGTGAATTCACGCAACTTAAATGGGTACCATAATCACATTCTTGACAGTAATAGAGCCAGCAGCTTTCAGGTACAGCAGTTTTACACGCATCACAGCAGAACGACACTCCAGTCTGCTGCTGTTCTTCTTCCATTTTCGGCCTTGAAAAAGTAAGAGCTAGCACGTGTTCATGACCTTCACGTCTCACAGTTTCAGGCAACGCAGCACAATTAACATGAAGATCAAATTTGCATGTTGAGCAATGGTAGGTAAAAGCACTGCCAACTCCAAAACAAGCATTACAAGTGAACTCACCATTCTTTGTGTTGGTGTAAGGTGATGAGGAAAGAAGGATTAGAGGGTGCTCCAAATGAGATTTGTGTCGAATCTCTCGTGCCAATTCAAAACACCCTTTGTGAAGATAGAACTCACATTTAGATTTGCTGCATTTGTAAGCCTCCGAGTCCAGAATCTCCTCATCACAACCAGAACAAACTAATAATTCATCCTTCTCCACTTGTGATAAATACAAGGGGTGAGAATGGCTAAAATGCTTTGTTCCTCGAGTTTTCACTCGAGTGTTTGATATATTTGTCTGTTGTTGTTCTGCTTCCAATGGTGCCTCCTGATTGATTGGATTAGTACTTACTGGGGAAATAAAATTCGGGTTTGTTTCATTTTTTTCTGGGTAATTCAAGCTAGGCGTTTGATCCGGGATTGAATGGTTTGTGTTAGGAACATAGGAATAAGGGTCTTGGATAATAGTTGTAGGCATAAAAGCACAATGAACATGTAGATCAAAATCACAATTGGAACAACTATAGGACAAGCCATTTCCAGCTAAATTGCAAGAATTGCAGAAAAATGAGTTTGAGGGATAAGTGGGATAGGGTACTAATGTAAGAGGGTGAAGAGGGTGAGATGGATGCCTCATGGAGCGGCTCGCATTGAAGCAAAACTCATGAAGGAAGAAATTGCATTGCCAGCAGGCGTAAATTGAGCCGGTGGCCAGAGATTTGCAACCGGAGCAAATGAGTTCTGTGCCTTGTGGCACCTGGTGGAGAATTAGGCTATGGCTATGGGTAAAATTAATGCTTGTACTCCATCTCTCTCTCTCTCTCTCTCTATGTTCTCAATAGGAACAATTTTCCCTTTTATTGGTAGAATGGAAATAATTGATGTACTTAATACGGTTCTTGCTAGCAATAAGCATGAATTACATTGAGTTTTGACTTTATCAGAATGCCCAACTTTGCCTGGAAGATTCTTGGATTATAAGGGTTGACTATTGACTTGTCATGCACATGTAAAAATTTCTACTTTGAAAATCTATATTACTTGATAATAGGTGGAGTAGAAGGACTTGGGATCTTATATTAATTTTTTATTTTTTTTATTTCTGAATTTGAACACACAACTTCTACTCTTGTTTTTGATCTCCAGCTCTTTCACAGCACATCTTGTAGGTGTGTTATATGCTTGTGCTCAATTTGTGCATGTTATGCGTATTTACTTATTTGGTGGTAAGCTCGTTGACTTTTTTGTTTACATCTCAATACATTGCAATTGGTGGATTGCTCAGTTTGTTTACACGTGCAAAAAAATAAAAATAAAATAAAATTATGAAATATTATTTTATAATTTGCCGGTAGCTAGTCACTAATGCTACGTTTGGATTGAAGGAATGGAATAGAGTAGAGAATGGAATAGATGAGGGAATGGAATAAGAGATTATATATACACTCCCACCCCTACCTGAAAAAACATATATTTTCTGATTATGTATATACACCCCACCCCGCCACACCCCAACCTCCACCCTCACCCTCACCCTCACCCTCTAAAAATAATATTTTACTGATTATGTATACACTCTCAACCCCCAACCCCCACCCCTATTGTAAGACCCCGAATTTTATGAAATAAAAATATTCAATTTCTCTATTTAGTAAATGATTAAATTGACAAATATTTAAAGTTAAGGGAGATATATATAAAATTTTTAAAATACGCAAGTGGTTATAAAATATTCATTTTATCGGGGAATATTCGTTTGGTCGTGGAATATTCTTTCTGTCGGGAAATATTCGTAAGACGGCGCAACTATTTGTGGGTCCCATAACGGATAACTGTCGAATGAAGAAAACGACAAAGTTTGAATTTTTATAAATAACGACGTAGTTTTTACCATTAACACTGTTGGAATATCTTGTGGTTAAAATACAGTAATACGCGTAGTTGCACAGTAGCACACGGTATTGCACAGTATATTTTGAATTATTGATCATTACGTAAGAAGGCACTACTCAATAATTGTTACAGTAGTTACTGTTCAATATTTTATTTTATTTATTCAATAATTGCTGCGTTGATATTTTATATTATTGTTGTTTCAATAATTATCACTGCACAGTATTTTCCATTATCAGATCAATAATCCATATTATTTGGATAATATTATTAGATATCATTATTGACAATGTCTAGAAAGTTCTGTCAATGAGAGGTTTGGTCACCTAATTGCGCGTCAGTAAGGAGAAATCCTTATCGAAAAGCCCCCTCTTTTCTGGGAACTGCCTGGTTGTCATTATTGTGATTCTGTAATATTATTTGTGAATAATTAATTATTGATTTATATGATAAGGAAATATTTATTTGATGCAGATATAAATGATGGATTTATTTATGTGGTTATTAATGAAGGAATTAATGTTGAAGTATTTTATCAGTATTTTGTCGGATTGGAGGTATTAAAAGATCAAATCAGTATTCTTACAGCTTTATTGTGTGAGTTATAATTTTTAATCTGACCGTTGGATCGTTGTGATTTTTGGATATGTTATACATATATAAGTTGAGTATATGTCCACAAATTTTGAACCGTTAAAAATGAACGAATGATTTGTTATGAATTTTAAGAGGTGACTGATTCAAAAATTAGGTTTATAAATGATTTTGGTGAAAAAATCTAAAAATGGGTGGGCACCACTTTTGGTTGTTGGGGATGGTGACTGATTTTTGGTGGGTGGAATAGTAGCATGTAAAGCCATCAGGTTGCAGATTAAGTCTGCTTCGGCATGCTAACATTTTCCTATAAATAGAGGGCTAAGTTAGAATTAAAAATCATACCAGAAACATAACCTTTCTATCTTTCTCTCTCTAGATTATCGAGTGTATTTTGTGAGTATTTAGATACTTGGTGAGTTGCTATTCATCAGTGTAAGTTTCCTTCAGCGTCATATTCAATATCCAGTCAGAAGTGCTGCTCTTTTGAGGTAAGGGATAGTAAGGGATTTTGAGGGATTGTAAGGGATGTTATTTTCTTCAATATCATTATACTGACATATTGGTATGAATCTTATTGTGGAATTTCTACCTTTTTGAGTCGGGGTTACTATTTACGTATACGACACTATTCATGTATATAACACTATTTACGTATATAACATTATTTACGTATACGGTACTATATACGAATACGGTGTACTATTCACGAGTTACTATTCATGAATTACTATTTACGAGTTACTATTTACGAGTTACTATTCACGAGTTACTATTCACGAGTACTATTCACGAAAAAAAATTGATTTTTTATCTAACCAAATCATCGTTGATTTATGAATCTTATTCTTGAAATTAAATCCATGTTTTGATGATATTGTTTTTATTATCATATATAACATTTTTATAATCCTGGTGAAGAAATTTCTCTTTGACATGAGTGTAAAGATGGGTAGATTATTGGTATGATCATGACACTTGATTCTCTTTGTCCAGTAGTGCAAAGATGAATTGGGACTAGTATGATCATGACCATTGAATTTATAATTGAATATTTTTAGCTTAAGTGTAAAGGTGAATTGATCAACATGGTTATAATTATGGTTTATATAAAATCTGAAATGATTATGTATTTCTTTGAGATATAAATATCTTTGGCCCGTATTTCAAAGATGATATGTTGTTGAATATCTTTGGCCCGTAGTGTAAAGATGTCATTAAAATGTATTTTTACATGACCCTCACCCCAACCTCCACCCTCACCCTCACCCTCACCCTCACCCTCACCCTCTAAAAATAATATTTTACTGATTATGTATACACTCTCAACCCCCAACCCCCACCCCTTCTGTAATACCCCAAATTTTATGAAATAAAAGTATTCAATTTTTCTATTTAGTAAATGGTTAAATTGATAAATGTTTAAAGTTAAGGGTGATATATATAAAATTTTTAAAATACGCAAGTGGTTATAAAATATTCATTTTATTGGGGAATATTCGTTTGGTCGTAGAATATTCTTTCTGTCAGGGAATATTCGTAAGACGACGCAGCTATTTATGGGTCCCATAACGGATAACTGTCGGATGAAGAAAACGACAAAGTTTGAGTTTTTATAAATAACGTCGTAGTTTTTACCGTTAACACTATTGGAATACCTGGTGGTTAAAATACAGTAATACGCGTAGTTGCACAGTAGCACACGGTATTGCACAATATAATTTGAATTATTGATCATTACGTAAGAAGACACTAATCAATAATTGTTACAGTAGTTACTGTTCAATATTTTATTTTATTGATTCAATAATTGCTGCATTGATATTTTATATTATTGTTGTTTCAATAATTATCACTGCACTGTATTTTCCATTATCAGATCAATAATCCATATTATTTGGATAATATTATTAGATAGCATTATTGGCAATGTCTAGAAAGTTCTGTCAAGGAGAGGTTTGGTCACCTAATTGCGCGCCAGTAAGGAGAAATCCTTATCGGAAAGCCCCCGCTTTCCTGGGAACTGTCTGGTTGTCATTATTGTGATTCTGTAATATTATTTGTGAATAATTAATTATTGATTTATATGATAAAAAAATATTTATTTGATGCAGATATAAATGATGAATTTATTTATGTGGTTATTAATGAAGGAATTAATATTGAGTTATTTTATCAGTATTTTGTCGGATTGGAGGTATTAAAAGATCAAATTAGTGTTCTTACAGCTTTATTGTGTGAGTTATAATTTTTAATCTGACCGTTGGATCGTTGTGATTTTTGGATATGTTATACATATATAAGTTGAGTATATGTCCACAAATTTTGAACCATTAAAAATGAACGAATGATTTGTTATAAATTTTAAGAGGTGACTGATTCAGAAATTAGGTTTATAAATAATTTTGGTGGAAAATTCTAGAAATTGGTGGGCACCACTTTTGGTTGTTGGGGATGGTGGCTGATTTTTGGTGGGTGGAATAGTAGCAAGTAAAGCCATTAGGTTGCAGGTTAAGTCTGCTTCGGCGTGCTAACATTTTCCTATAAATAGATGGCTAAGTTAGAATTGAAAATCACACCAGAAACATAAGCTTTCTCTCTTTAGATTATCGAGTGTATTTTGTGAGTATTTAGATACTTGGTGAGTTGCTATTCATCAGTGCAAGTTTCCTTCAGCGTCATATCCGATATCCAGTCAGAAGTGCTGCTCTTTTGAGGTAAGGGATAGTAAGGGATTGTAAGGGATGTTATTTTTTTTTGTAATGATGTTATTTTGTCCAATATCATTATACTGACATATTGGTATGAATCTTAATGTGGAATTTCTACCTTTTTGAGTCGGGGTTATTATTCACGTATACGGCACTATTCATGTATATAAAACTATTTACGTATATGACATTATTTACGTATACGGTACTATGTACGAATACGGAGTACTATTCACGAGTTACTATTCATGAGTTACTATTCACAAGTTACTATTCACGGGTACTATTCACGAAAAAAAAAATTGGTTTCTTTTTCTAACCAAATTATCGTTGATTTATGAATATTATTCTTGAAATTAAATCCATGTTTTGATGATATTGTTTTTATTATCATATATAACATTTTTATAATCCTGGTGAAGAAATTTCTCTTTGACTTGAGTGTAAAGATGGGTAGATTATTGGTATGATCATGACTACGGGTTCTCTTTGGCCAGTAGTGCAAAGATGAATTGTGACTAGTATGATCATGACCATTGAATTTATAATTGGATATTTTTAGCTTAAGTGCAAAGGTGAATTGATCAACATGGTTATAATTATGGTTTATATAAAATCTGAAATCATTATGTATTTCTTTGAGATATGAATATCTTTGGCCCATATTGCAAAGATGACATGTTGTTGAATATCTTTGAACCGTCGTGCAAAGATGAACTGTTGTTGAATATCTTTGGCCCGTAGTGCAAAGATGAACTGTTATTGAATATCTTTGGCCCGTAGTGTAAAGATGAACTGTTATTGAATATCTTTGGCCTGTAGTGCAAAGATGACATGTTGTTGAATATCTTTGGCCTGTAGTGCAAAGATGGTCTGTTGATGAATATCTTTGGCCCATAGTACAAAGATGAAATTGTTAGTATGATTATAAACAGGAACTGTAATTTGGTATAACCATGATCTTTGATGTTTCAGGTAAAGACATGTGATGAAAATTATCTTCGTCCTGGATGCGAAGAGGAATTTGGAATTACAATTATGATTATGAGTTATTCATATAATTGTGGAAAGGAACTTTTGATTGATGTTACAGGGATAAATTATTGTTGGTGGATTTTTAACATGGAGAAGATAATAGACTTTATGGTCTATTTGACTCTTCTAATGGATTGCTCGTTTCGCTGCAACTATGGTTGAAAAGTTTTATCACCTACCATATGTTCTAAATCTCTGATTTATTACTGATGAAGGCTAATGATAATTTAATTATCTTTAGTCATGATATTTTTTACTGAGCTAGTTGTGCTCACCCTTTTACTTCACAATTTCTTTTAGGTAATAAAAGTGTAGCTGGGTCGAGTGGGGGATAACAGGGGAATAGAACGGTGGTCTATAGCTGTTGAGGGTGAGGCGAACCCAACGTTGGAAGGGGTTTTGTCACTATCATACAAGATGTCTAATGACATACAACCTCGTATCATCATAAGACAGTGATGTGCTCATCCACTTGTTGAGTATATATACGAGCACTACCTATATAATCTTGGTGTTTGTTTGAAGTGTAATTCTCAATTAGAGACAGTGGAGATAATGATATGTCAAGAGAAGACTTACCATTGGGAAGAATATGATAGTAATCTTCTTATTTTTCTTTGGGGTCTATTGGGTCAACCAAGGATAATTCTGTGGCCATATGATATCTATCATAACCTAGACGCATGGCCTCCCATGTACGAAGGTTTCCTTGAGCATTTTCCAAAGATTTTAATTTCTAAAACAGTTTTTGATTATACCTTTATGTAAGGTGTCACTGTGAGGTGTTGTCCACGGTTGGGATATGTGTCACATTTGATATATATTTGTATCTAAACTCACATCATATGTGTTGTTGTATTTTGTAAGACAATTATTATAATAAAGTTGTAGTTGTTTTCTGTACCATGTATTTGGCGACTCAAAATAGGTTGAATGGTATGGACCTATTTTGGGGGCGTCACATTTGGTATCAGAGCTATACGTAAAGAGCCCCGAGCCTTTCGCTGGTGACTTCCTGTTGATGGGGGATGCACCGAAGTCAGACTCTCCGTAGGGGACGCCGTTCTGCGGTGGCAAACTGATAGGTACCAATGTGAGGTGTTGTCCACTGATGGGACATTTGTCACATTTGGTATCAGAGCTTAGGGATATGGTCTCTGGCGGAGATCGGGGAATAGAACTAGGAGGGGAGAGATGAGTAAATCCTTCGCTAGTGTGTCCTACCTAAGCTTAATTGTTGGTCAGTCATAATATCGGGATATTATGTGATATGTTAATTTGTTCAATTAACCCTTGTTTTGAAGCTGTATTCTAGAATGATATCTGAAATAAAGGAGATGCGCAATGGAGAAATCATGATGATAGGAAAGATGTAATCTGAAATGAAAGCAAGGTATTCTCAACTCTTTGAAATACCAGGTACGTAAATTTCGGAGACGAAATTTCATAAGGAGGGGAGATTGTAAGACCCCGAATTTTATGAAATAAAAGTATTTAATTTTTTTATTTAGTAAATGGTTAAATTGACAAATGTTTAAAGTTAAGGGTGATATATATATAAAATTTTCAAAATACGCAAGTGGTTATAAAATATTCATTTTATCGGAGAATATTCGTTTGGTCGTGGAATATTCTTTCTGCCGGGGAATATTCGTAAAACGGCGCAACTATTTGTGGGTCCCATAACAGATAACTATCTGATGAAGAAAACGACAAAGTTTGAGTTTTTATAAATAACGACGTAGTTTTTACCGTTAACACTATTAGAATACCTGGTGGTTAAAATACAGTAATACGCGTAGTTGCACAGTAGCACACGGTATTGCACAGCATATTTTGAATTATTGATCATTACGAAAGAAGGCACTACTCAATAATTGTTATAGTAGTTACTGTTCAATATTTTATTTTATTGATTCAATAATTGCTGCGTTGATATTTTATATTATTGTTATTTCAATAATTGTCACTGCACAGTATTTTCCATTATCAGATCAATAATCCATATTATTTGGATAATATTATTAGATATCATTATTGGCAATGTCTAGAAAGTTCTGTCAAGGAGAGGTTTAGTTACCTAATTGCGCGCCAGTAAGGAGAAATCCTTATCGGAAAGCCCCCTCTTTCCTGGGAATTGCCTGGTTATCATTATTGTGATTCTGTAATATTATTTGTGAATAATTAATTATTGATTTATATGATAAGGAAATATTTATTTGATGCGGATATAAATGATGGATTTATTTATGTGGTTATTAATGAAAGAATTAATGTTGAGGTATTTTATCAATATTTTGTCGGATTGGAGGTATTAAAAGATCAAATCAGTGTTCTTACAGTTTTATTGTGTGAGTTATAATTTTTAATCTGACCATTGGATCGTTGTGATTTTTGGATATGTTATACATATATAAGTTGAGTATATGTCCATAAATTTTAAACCGTTAAAAATGAGCGAATGATTTGTTATGAATTTTAAGAGGTGACTGATTCAGAAATTAGGTTTATAAATGATTTTGGTGGAAAATTCTAGAAATGGGTGGGCACCACTTTTGGTTGTTGGGGATGGTGGCTAATTTTTGGTGGGTGGAATAGTAGCAGGTAAAGCCATCAGGTTGCAGGTTAAGTCTGCTTCGGCGTGCTAACATTTTCCTATAAATAGAGGGCTAAGTTAGAATTGAAAATCACACCAGAAACATAAGCTTTCTCTCTTTCTCTGTCTAGATTATCGAGTGTATTTTGTGAGTATTTAGATACTTGGTGAGTTGCTATTCATCAGTGCAAGTTTTCTTCAGCGTTATAGCCGTGACCGCCCGAGAATTTCCCGCGTTTCCATCTACGTTTTGGACAGGAGTTGCTCTCGCCTGCTGCTGCATGAATTGCATAAAACCTCTGAACATTTGATCATTCGTCATTTGGTCAGTGTTGTTGTTTGCATGAGGATTTTCGCCTTCCTGATGCACATTATCCTGATTATTGATATGTGGTGAATCAACGATCGCCTGTGCTCCATTGTCATTCTCAATATTCTCAGATGTCATTTTCAAATACTGCCACAAAACAAAAGGTTAATTGACATGTAACATATTATCCCTATATTCTGACCGACCAATAAAATAGCACATAAACCTAGGTAGGTCATACTAGCGAAGGAACTCCCCGTCTCTCCCCTCCTAGTACTATTCTCACATCTTAGCCAGGGATCATATCCCTAAGCTCTGATACCAACTGTGACGCCCCCAAAATTAGGTATACATCACCCATCTTGAGTCGCCAGATACATGGTACAGAATTCAAATACAACTTACTAATACAACTGTCGTGTACAATACAACAAAACATAACTGTGAGTCTGAATACAATTATTGTCTACTAGAGACCATACAAACTCAAAAGGTGTCCTCAATACAATTATTGTCACACTATTTAACAGAATAGTGAGGACTACTAATACTATTCTCTGGTCCATCACTCCGTTCCCCGACTCGTCCCAGCTATATTCTCATTTTCTGAAGAGAACAGTGAAAGAAAGGGTGAGCTCAACTAGCCCAGTAAGAAATATTATGACTAAGATAATGCAGAATAAATTATCATTAGCCTTCAACAGTGTTAAACTGATAAAATACAATAAACATCAAGTTTAACTACAGCGGAACCAGCAATCCATTAAAAGAGTCAAGTAGAAAATAAAATCTACTATCTTTTATGATTTAAAAGGTTTTTCATCATCGTTATAGCTGAGACTCAGCTTAATAAATATTCCACATCATCGAATCACCCCCGCACTACGGCCAAGGATATTCTTTAGTATCACGACCACAATTATTCATGCACTACGACCAAGAATATTTGTGTATTCATTAATGGTCATGATCATGCCAACAACTGTCCATCAATGCACTACGGGCCAATGAGGATTTTTAATTTTTACATCACTTGTAATATTACGGTCATGATTACACCGAATAATCCCTGGTCATAATCATACCAAGTCCATCTATGCACTACAGGCCACAGATGACTTTCAACAAAATATAAACATGAGGATGATGACAATGATATAATCATTCAATAAAACAAGTTCAAGAATTATTTTATCCAGAAATTATTAACGTCCAAATTGTCAACACGATACTGTTTTGTGGTGTAAAATTCAAGAATGATCAGAAGAATATTTTCATGAAAGGATACTGGATGAAGCGCAAATATCAAGGATATTCTACTAATTTCATGGAGTATAGAAGTTAAAGTTTTAACCAACTGAGTATAATAAAGAATGAAATAACAAAAGAAATCACCATGCATGCGATAGACCGCACAGACAGGTTATTCCAACAGAATAATAAATAACGGAACCAGGTCAGGTGAAATTCACACCGACAGGATGTTCCAACAGAATAATAATTAAAGACGGAACCAGATCCGGTGTAAAACACACAGATAGGATATTCCAACAGAATAATAAAGACGGAACCAGGTCCGGTGTAAAACACACAGACAGGATGTTCCAACAGAATAATAAAGACGGAACCAGGTCCGGTGTAAAACACACAGACAGGATGTTCCAACAGAATAATAAAGACGGAACCAGGTCCGGTGTAAAACACACAGACAGGATGTTCCAACAGAATAATAAAGACGGAACCAGGTCCGGTGTAAAACACACAGACAGGATGTTCCAACAGAATAATAGAAGAATGTCACCAAGTATAGGGTAAACCGCGTATACAGGTTATTCCGACAGAATAATAAGAAATGGAATAACATAAGGATTTCACCAAGTATAGGGTACACCGCGTATACAGGTCATGTATAGGGTATGCCACTTTTACAGGTTATTCCAACAGAATAACAACGAATGGAATAACATAAGTTCTCTTCAAGAAGAAAGAGTAACACCCCTTACCGTCTTAGGAATACTGCAGTAGTGTAGTAACCGAATACTCTTCTTCTTTCTCTATTACTCTCTCTATACTTTCTCTCTCTATAGCTTGAACGAATTCGTGAAAAATAATGAAGCCCTAGGCCTCTATTTATAGAAGATTTATTACTATTTACGAAAGTATTTACTATTTACGAGGGTAATTACTATTGACGAAGGTAATTACTATTGACGAAGGTAATTACTATTTACGAAGGTAATTACTATTTACGAAAATAATTACTATTTACGAAAATAATTACTATTTACGAAGGTAATTACTATTTACGAAGGTAATTACTATTTATGAAAGAGACTCTTAGATGATGACATATGGCCCCCCATAAATAATTAAACTTACCACAAACGTCTAATAATAGACTCTTTATATACATCAAGAATTGAATAAAAATTACCAAAAATCATTTTATTTTTAATCAACACATATTTAATCTTTCAACAATTATTAATCATTTATAACTTGTCGTCTCAATTATTGTTTAAATAATATAACATATTATACAGATGATACTGTGACAATAATTGAATCAATAATATAAGAGATATGATGCAGCAATTACTGTAGCAATAATTGAGTATAGCTGAGTGACTTTTCACGTAAGCATCAATAATTAATACCGTGTGCTACTATGCAACAACGCGTATTACTGTACTTTTACTACCGAGTAGTTCAACAGTTTTAACGGTAACACCTCCGCCGTTTATTTTATAGAAAGATAATTTTGTCGTTTTCTAACTACGACAATACTTCCGTTGTGGGGTCCACCAATGATTGTGCCGTCGTACGAATATTCCCCGACAAAAAGAATATTCCCCGACCAAACGAATATTTTATAACAACTTGCGTACTTTGCAAAATTTATAAATATTACCCACAACTATAACATTATATCCAATTTATTCCATAATATTCAAAAATAATAATTATAGAAAATTCATCTTTATTTATAAAAACTGGGGTCTTACAACTGTGATTTGGTATAACCATGATCTTTGATGTTTCAGGTAAAGACATGTGATAAAAATTATCTTCGTCCTGGATGAGAAGAGGAATTTAGAATTACAATTATGATTATGAGTTATTCATATAATTGTGGAAATAAACTGTTGATTGATGTTACAGGGATAAAACATTGTTGGTGGATTTTTAACATGGAGAAGCTAATAGACTTTATGGTCTATTTGACTCTTCTAATGGATTGCTCGTTCCGCTACAACTATGGTTGAAAAGTTTTATCATCTACCATATATTCTAAATCTCTGATTTATTACTGATGAAGGCTATTGATAATTTAATTATCTTTAGTCATGATATTCTTTACTGAGCTAGTTGTGCTCACCCTTTTGCTTCACAATTCCTTTCAGGTAATAAAAGTGTAGTTGAGTCGAGTGAAGGATAACAGGGGAATAGAATGGTGGTCTATAGTTGTTGAGGGTTAGGCGAACCCAACGTTGGAAGGGTGTTTTGTCACTATCATACAAGATGTCTAATGACATACAATCTCGTATCATCATAAGACAGTGATGTGCTCATCCACTTGCTGAGTATATATACGAGCACTACCTATATAATCTTGGTGTTTGTTTGAAGTATAATTCTCAATTAGAGATAGTGGAGATAATGATATGTCAAGAGAAGACTTATCGTTGGGAAGAATATGATAGTAATCTTCTTGTTTTTCTTTGGGGTCTATTGGGTCAACTGTAAGATCCCGAATTTTATGAAATAAAAGTATTCAATTTTCCTATTTAGTAAATGGTTAAATTGATAAAAGGTTAAAGTTAAGGGTGATATATGAAAATTTTCAAAATACGCAAGTGGTTATAAAATATTCATTTATCGGGGTATTCGTTTGGTCGTGTAATATTCTTTCTATCGGGGAATATTCGTACGACGGCGCAGCCATTTGTGGGCCCTATAACAGGATAACTGTCGGATGAAGAAAATGACAAAATTGAGTTTTTATAAATAACGGCGTAATCGTTACTGTTAACACTGTTGGAATACCCGGTTGGTAAAGTAAAGTAATACGCGTTGTTGCACAGTAGCACACGGTATTGCACAAATTTTTTTTCAATTATTGATTCTTACGTGAGAAGGCACTACTCAATAATTGTTACAGTAATTACGGTTCAATATTTTATTTTAATGATTCAATAATTGTTGCGTTGATATTTTATATTATTGTTGTTTCAATAATTGTCATTACACAGTATTTCCCATTATCAAATCAATTATTCATATTATTTGAATAATATTATGAGATAGCATTATTGGCAATGTCTAGAAAGTTATGTCAAGGAGAGGTTTGGTCACCTAATTGCGCGCCAGTAAGAAGAAATCCTTATCGGAAAGCCCCCTCTTTCCTGGGAACTGCCTGGTTGTCATAATTGTGAGTCTGTAATATTATTTATGAATAATTAATTATTGATTTATATGATAAGGAAATATTTATTTGATGCGGATATAAATGATGGATTTATTTATGTGGTTATAAATGAAGGAATTAATGTTGAGGTATTTTATCAGTATTTTGTCGGATTGGAGGTATTAAAAGATCAAATCAGTGTTCTTACAACTTTATTGTGTGAGTTATAATTTTTAATCCGACCGTTGGATCGTTTTTATTTTTGGATATGTTATACATATATAAGTTGAATATATGTTCACAAATTTTGAACCGTTAAAAATGAATGAATAATTTGTTATGAATTTTAAGAGGTGACTGATTCGGAAATTAGGTTATAAATGATTTTGATGGAAAATTCTAGAAATGGGTGGGCCCCACTTTTGGTTGTTGGGGAAGATGGCTGATTTTTGGTGGGTGGAATAGTAACAGGTAAAGCCACCAGGTAGCAGGTCAAGTCTGCTTCGGCGTGCTAACATTTTCCTATAAATAGAGGGCTAAGTTAGAATTGAAAATCACACCAGAATTTATAAGTTTTCTCTCTTTTTCTCTCTAGATTATTGAGTGTATTTTGTGAGTATTTAGATACTTGGTGAGTTGCTATTCATCAGTGAAAGTTTCCTTCAGAGTCATATTCGATATCCAGTCAGAAGTCCTGCTCTTTTGAGGTAAGGGATAGTAAGGGATTTTAAGGGATTTTAAGGGATTGTAAGGAATGTTATTTTCTTCATAATGATATTATTCTTTCAATATCATTATACTACAATATTGGTATGGATTTTATTGTGGAATTTTTACCTTTTTGTGTCGGGGTTACTATTCACGTATATGGTACTATTCACGTATACGGTATTATTCACGTATACGGCACTATTTATGTATGTGGCGCTATTTATGTATATGACATTATTTACGTATACGGTACTATGTACAAATACGGAGTACTATTCACGAGTTACTATTCATGAGTTACTATTTATGAGTTACTATTCACGAGTTACTATTCACGAGTTATCATTCATGAGTTACTATTCACGAGTTACTATTCACGAAAAAATTGGTTTCTTTTTCTGACCAAATTATCGTTGATTTATGAATCTTACTCTTGAAATTAAATCCATGTTTTGATGTTATTGTTTTTATTATCATATATAACATTTTTATAATCTTGGTGAAGAAATTTGTCTTTGACTTGAGTGTAAAGATGGGTAGATTATTGGTATAATCATGACTATGGGTTCTCTTTGGCCAGTGGTGAAAAGATGAATTGTGACTAGTATGATCATGACCATTGAATTTACAATTGAATATTTTTAGCTTAAGTGCAAAGGTGAATTGATCCACTTGGTTGTAATTATGGTTTATATAGATTTTGAAATGATTATATATTTATTTGAGATATGAATATCTTTAGCCTGTAGTGCAAA
Organism: Panax japonicus; assembly: GCA_020205505.1. NCBI lineage: Eukaryota > Viridiplantae > Streptophyta > Magnoliopsida > Apiales > Araliaceae > Panax > Panax japonicus. The sequence continues at coordinate 8,542,560 of CM035105.1, forward strand.
GATGATCTATTGTTGAATATCTTTGGCCCGTAGTTCAAAGATGACATGTTGTTGAATATCTTTGGCAAGTAGTGCAAAGATGAACTGTTGACGAATATCTTTGGCCCGTAGTGCAAAGATGAATTTATTAGTATGATTATTAACAGGAACTGTGATTTGATATAACCATGATCTTTGATGTTTAAGGTAAAGACAGGTGATGAAAATTATCTTCATCTTGGATGCGAAGAGGAATTTAGAATTATAATTATGATTATGTGTTATTCATATAATTATGAAAAGGAACTGTTGATTGATGTTACAGGGATAAAACATTATTGATGGATTTTTAACATGGAGAATATAATAGACTGTATTGTCTATTTGACTCTTCTAATGGATTGCTCGTTCCGTTGCAACTATGGTTAAAATTTTTATCATCTACCATATGTTCTAAATCTCTGATTTGTTATTGATGAAGGCTATTGATAATTTAATTATCTTTAGTCATGATATTCTTTACTGAGCTAGTTGTGCTCACCCTTTTGCTTCACAATTTCTTTCAGGTAATAAAAGTGTAGCTGGGTCAAGCGGGGGTAACAAAGGAATAGAACGGCGGTCTCTAGCTATGGAGTTCTCCCTAAACTGTATAGACAAGTGTGTTGTATATATCTTGTAGTAGTTATATTTGGTGAATCATATAGGGAGAGGCGAACCCAACGTTGGAAGGGTGTTTTGCCACTATCATACAAGATGTCTAATGACATACAACCCCGTGTCATCATAAAACAGAGTTGTGCTCATCCACTTGCTGAGTATATTTACGAGCACTACCTATATAATCTTGGTGTTTGTTGAAGTATAATTCTCAATTTGAGACAGTTGAGATAATGATAAGTCAAGAGAAGACTCACAATTGGGAAGAATATGATAGTAATCTTCTCGTTTTTTTTGGGGTCTATTGGGTCAACCAAGGATAATTCTGTGTCCATATGATATCTATCATAACCTAGAAGCATGGCCTCCCATGTACGAAGGTTTCCTTGAGCACTTCCCAAAGATTCTAATTTCTAAAACAGTTTTTGACTATACATTTATGTAAGGTGTCATTGTGACGTGCTATCCAAGGTTAGGATGAGAGTCACAGTTGGTATATATATTTGTATCCAAACTCACAGTATATGTGTTGTTGTATTTTGCACGACAATTGTTGTAATAAAGTTGTAGTTGTTTTCTGTACCATATATTTGGCGACTCAGAATGGGTTGGATGGAATGGACCTATTTTGGGGTTGTCACATCAACCAAGGATAATTCTGTGGCCATATGATATCTATCATAACCTAGACGCATTGCCTCCCATGTATGAAGGTTTTCTTGAGCATTTCCCAAAGATTTTAATTTCTAAAACAGTTTTTGACTATACCTTTATGTAAGGTGTCATTGTGAGGTGCTGTCCACGGTTGAGACATGTGTCACATTTGGTATATATTTGTATCCAAACTCACAGCATATGTGTTGTTGTATTTTGTACGACAATTGTTGTAATAAAGTTGTAGTTGTTTTCTGTACCTGTACCATGTATTTGGCGACTCAGAATAGGTTGGATGGTATGTACCTATTTTGGGGGCATCACACCTTCCCCTCAAAAATAATATTTTATGATTATGTATACACCCCTACCCCATCCCACCCCCACCTACCCTCACCCCACTCCCACCCACCCACCCACCCTCTCACCCCACCCACCCTCCATCTACCCTCACCCCACCCCCACCCACCCTGGACCCTCCACCCACTCTCACCCCTACCCCACCCCACCCACAGCCCCAACCAACCCTAAATTTTTTTTTACTGATTATGTATACACCTCTATTCGCCCACGCCCATCCTTTCCAAAAAAATAATAATAAGTGATTATATATACACCTCACTCCCACCCTGCCCACTCCCAACCCCCCCTCCCTGCCAAAAAATAATAATATTTAGTCTTTGTACTAGTAAGTTTTTAAGTTGCCAGCAATAATAACAAAAATTACAGGATATTATGGTCATTTTAGAAAAAGGTTGAGGTTAATTTTGTCTAGCAATTTTTAATCCCAAATGGTAAGGATTATAATACCAGGTAAAACATGTGACGCCCCCAAAATAGGTATACATCACCCATTCTGAGTCACCAAATATATGGTACAAAAACAACTACAACTTTATTAATACAACATAAAAACTGTGAGTTTAAATACAAATATTGTCATCTAGACAATATCCACACTCAAATAAGTCCTCATTACAATTATTAATACACTATTTTACAGAATAGTGAGGACTACTAGAACAACTTCTAGAACCATCATTCCACACCCCGACTAGTACTCGCTACATTCTCGCCTCCTGAAAAGAAAAATGGAACAACAAGGAAAAGGGTGAGCTCAACTAGCCCAGTAAAGAACATTATGACTAAGATAACATAGAACAAATTATCGTTAGTCTTCAACAGGGAAAAATCTAATAGAATACAATAGACAACCAGTTTTAAATCAACAACTGCAGCGGAAACAACAATTCATTAGAAGAATTAAGTAGAGAATGCAAACTACTATCTTCTATATATTAATTTAAAAGTTCATCGTCGATATTTTATCCCTGTAACATCAATCAATATATATCTGAAATCAACTATTCATCTTTGCACTACAGGCCAAAGATATTCATCAGTTGGTCATGTTCATCGAAACACCTGTTCATCTTTGCACTACGGGCCAAAGATATTAATCAGTCGGTCATGTTCATCTCAACACCTGTTCATTTTTGCACTACGGGCCAAAGATATTCATCAAGAAATCATTCATCTTTGCACTACAGGCCAAAGATATTCAGTAATATCATCATTTAGGACTGAGGATGATGAAAAATATTTTTAAAGAAAACGAATCCAGTGAAACAAAAGAACAAGTATTAAGGATTCGTACTTTAAATAATTCAAGTTCAAAAATACTTCATAAATAACCAGATTGGAGTAAAATTCGAGAATGAAGATCAAAACATAGATCCAATCAAAGATATGAATCATAACAGACAATCTTGGACACAGAAAAGAAAATTTTAATTTTTCTGTGAATAATGTCGTATTTGTGAATAATGTCGTATACGTGAATAGTAACTCCGACCTCAAAAGATAGAAGTTTCACAAAAAAAAATGATCACGCTTCATGAATAGTACTCGTGAATAGTAACTCATGAATAGTAACTCGTGAATAGTAACTCGTGAATAGTAACTCGTGAATAGTAACCCCGACATGAAAAAGTTCCAAATTTGATAAAAATTTCCAACCAATATTTCGGCATAATGATATTGAAGAAATAATATCATTTTCGAATAAAATAACATCACTTACCTCAGAAAGGATAGTACTTCTGACTGGTATACTGGATATAGTGCTGAAAGGACTTGCACCGTATAACAATACTCAAAGTACTAAAATACTCAAAAGAATACGCTCAATATATCGAGAGAGAAAGAGAGAGAAGATTTCAGTTTCTTGTGTGATTTTCAATTCTAACCTAAGCACCCTATTTATAGGAAAATGCTTAGAACACCAAAGTAGAAAATTTAATATAATATTAATATATATATATATATATATATATATTAAAATCCTACGCACACCAAATCAGATCCAAATATCAGCCACCAATAGTCAACTAAATCAAAAAAAACGTTTTTCCTAATTAAAATAATTAAAACTTCCAAAAATCAATTATTTCAGAATTTTGGAACTTCAATAATTTATAATAAATAGCGCTTTTATCAGAAAATTCAAATCTTGCGAATTTTTATAGGAAATTCAATTCTCTACAACTTTGCAGAAGAAAGTTTTTCTAAATTCCAAACAGAAATTGACTGAAATCTATAAACGAACGATTTTATAGGCTATAATCAAATTTCAGTCAAAAAATGGGGTCCACCGACACACAAAACACGTGTTAATCATTTAATGCAACAAAAATACTCTTCCTCCTCATATACTCATATATCCCATATTCATTGTAAAACTATCACCATTATTATATTATTAAAATATAATAATAAATTATTTTATCAGAAAAGATAAAATTAATATCATTTTTCAATAATTGTCACTTTAAAATTTTTCTCCATCTATATCCATATAAAATCAATATTTTTCTCATCATATAAATCAAAAATTAATTATTCACAAATAATAATAAGAATCACAGTGCTGGCAACCAGGCCGTTCCCAGGAAAGAGGGGGCTTTCTAATAAGAATTTTTCCTTACTGGCGCGCAATTAGGTGACCAAACCTCTCCTTAGACAGAACTTTCTAGACATTGCCAATAATGTTTTCTAATAATATTATTCAGATAATATGAATTATTGCTTCGATAATAGAAAATACTATGTAGTGACAATTATTGAAACAACAGTAATATAAAATATCAATGCAGCAATTATTGAATCAATAAAATAAAATACTGAACAGTAACTACTGTAACAATTATTGAGCAGTGCCTTCTTACGTAAGAATCAATAATTGGTGCAATACCGTGTGCTACTGTGCAACAACGCGTATTACTGTATTTTAACCACCGGGTATTCCAACAGTATTAACGGTAACAACTGCGCCGTTATTTATAAACAACTTATACTTGTCGTTTTCTTCATCCAATCGCTTTCCGTTATGGGGCCCACAAAAGACTGCGCCGTCGTACGAATATTCCACGACCAAACGAATATTCCCCGACAACAATGAATATTTTATAACCACCTGCTTATTTAAAATATTTGCGCATTTTACCCACAACTAACCACATTAATCAAATCAACCCTTACTATTTCAAAAAATAAATAGAAGAAATTAAATTTCATTTATTAATAATTTGAGGTCTTACAAAACATGGTATTAAATAATCTCACATCTTAAGCTATTTTATAATACCAGGACTAATAGTCCCAAGTTCAAATTGAAAAACAAACAAAACACTTGAGATTAATAGTCTTATCCCAAGTGTAATCCTTGCAAATAAATATAGCCTAATTGATATATTAATTGGGAATATTAAAAGGAAAAAAAAGGTAAAGGAAACAACACATATAACTAACTATGAGAGGGGAAAGATAAATTAACAAATACTCCCGTGTCCTCAAAAGAATGTCCAAAGTACACGTGGCAAAAAATATAAATAAGCCTTCTTTTTACATTTTAAAGTTTTTTAAAAAAGTAACATTTTAAAGTTTTAAAAATGACAAAAATATAATAAAAAAAAAGAAAAAAAAAGATAAGAACAAAGAAGAGGAGAGAGAAATTGAGATAATGAGAGAACAATAAGATAAGAACTTAATTAGGAGAGAGAACATAGGAGAGAAAGAAGAAATAACGTAGTTGCAGATAAAGTGAAAGAGGAGAGAAAGATAACGAAGCACGTACTGTTAGCGCTGATCGTCACCCTCCTTGTCGATCGCCTCCGCTTTGTCGAAGTCCCCAATCGTCGCCTCCCCTGTTTCAATCGAAGTCGCTGACTCTAGGGTTCAAAAAAACTTCTCTTCGGATGTCGAATTTGAATGGGTGAGGACAACCTCAATTGAGAGCCTCGCTAGAAAGGGAAGTCGAAATCCATTATTTACTTTTTGGATTTTGTTGGGTATGTTTCCAGAGCCCAGCATGTTCATCATTGTATTAATGCTTTTATTTGTTGGTTTATAATTTTAAAGAATTGGTTGCTGTGTAATTTGATGAAAATTTGGAGAAGATGAAGATATTGATAAAAGAGAAGATTTGGGGAAGATGAAATTTTTATTTTTGATTTTGTTTTTATTGTGTTTTATTATGTTTTTATCATTTTTAAAACTTTAAAATGTTATAAATGAGTCAAAAAATAAATTTTTTATTTTTATTTTCATGTCATTGTTGCTGATTGACTATCTCATTTTTATTTTATTTTCTCTCTTTTTTTGCTTCCACGTATGAAAAATTTTGACAGTCGTTAACCAGATTTGACAGAATGACCCAATTTAACAATTTTAATTAGTTCAGTTAGTTAATTTGAAAAATTAAAAGTTCAATCAGTTATTCAATAAAAAGCGCCAACTTTGGACCAAATCATTAGTTTTGCCAAAAAAACAACAACAAAATACATAACAAAAGGTACAAAAAGAAGTCCAAATTAACATTAAAGATCTTAATCTCCCCTTCAAGGTTATGCAATATTAGGAGAATTCATTAGAATCCTCCTAAACCACCTAATAACCCTTGAAGCAAGTCTCCACCTCCACCCATCAACGCCTGCAGCGGATTTCCACCGGCACCACCACCACCCATCAATGCCTGCAGCGGATTCCCACCGGCACCACCACCACCCATCAATGCCTGCAGCGGATTCCCACTGGCACCACCACCACCCATCAACGCCTGCAGCGGATTCCCGCCACCACCACCCATCAATGCCTGTAGTGGATTCCCACCGCCACCACCCATTAGTTCCTGCAGCTGGTTTCCACCACCCATCAGCGCCTGAAGCTGGCTTCCACCGCCAACTCCGCCAGCACCACCAGCCATTATCTGCTGCAACAACAAATGATCCGCATTCACATTATGTTGGTTATGCTCCAAAATCTTATGTTTTTGCAAAGTCCCACATTGGCTATTCTTGGAACTCTCATAGTGCATATTAGTACTTGTGGTTATGGGCTTAGTAACATGGTTGAGGAAATAGGGATGGGCTCGCGCACATGAGGACGACTAAGGAATTGGGCGAGACCAAGCTTGGTTCTCGGGCTTTCGGTCAGAAAACCTTAGTGCGTGTGTGCGCGCGATACGCCCGCGCAGGGGGGGGGTGCCGATCCGGAAAATTTGTGCTTCGCGGGTGCACCCAGGTAGCCCACTGTTTTGATAAAATCCCTAACTTCTTTTTCCTCTATACCCAGACTGTTGTTCATATATATATATTCTCTGTTCTCTGTTAATTGGGGCAATCCACAAAGACGAGTCCATAGTCTTCTTCTGCGAGTACACGCAATCGAAGGCTTGCCGTTGAATCCTGGAGGGTGAACGCCGTGGAGCTCAACTGTACCGGTTCATATAACCAGTGAGGGCGGAATCACTTTTTAGGACAGTAGCTTTGCTACGCCTCGGCTTTCTTCTATTTCCAGCTAAGTTGTTCCAATTTTATTTTTTGAGTTTTCTTGTTAATACACTGCTGCTGCACTGCTATTGTTGCTACTGTTGGACTGTTATTGTTGTTGCTTTGGTACTGTTGTTAATCTATCCGGTTTCTAACAATCTAAAAAGTGATACCTAGTATTAACAAGATGATGAAATCTGCCTTGGACTTGTCTAAAATTGAACGTTTTGATGGCTCTAATTTTAAGAGATGGTCTGAAGATATACTTTTTTATTTAGAGACCATGAATTTGGAATATGTGTTATACATGGATGCTCCTGTTAGTGTTGTTTCTGTTAGTGATGTTGTTACTCCTACTGCTGTTGAAACTGTTGAAAAATCGGATGTTGATAAAAGAGATTTTGTTAAGGATAATCGCACATGTCGTAGATACTTGTTGCACTACTTGTCCAATTCATTATTTGAGATATATTATCCGTATGAAAGTGCGAAGAAAATTTGGGAAGCTTTAAAATCTAAGTATGCGGTTGAAAACTCTGGACTTAAGAAATATGTTGCGTCAAAATTTCTAGATTTTAAGATGCAAGATGGGAAATCTGTTATAGATCAAGTTCATACATACCAAACAATCGTGGGGGAAGTCATTGGGGAAGGAATGAAAATATGCGAGAATTTCCAAGTTGCCGTACTTATCGAAAAATTACCACCCTCGTGGAAAGATTATAAGATGAACCTCAAACATGAAACTAAAGATTTCACTATGCAGGAACTAGTAGCTCACATCCATATTGAAGAACAAAACAGAGCTAAAGAAAGGGGAGATGTAGTTCCAAATCAATCTGTCAAAGCTAATCTCGTGGAACAAAAGCCACAATGGAAGAGCCAAAATTATCAGTCCAAAAACCACAAAGGAAAAAATCAAAAATCAATGGGAAGAAAGGATAATAGGTTCAACAACTCCAATCAAATTCAAAAACCTTTTACTAAAGGTCCCTGCTTTGTATGTGGCAGACCTGGCCATATCGCTATGAAATGTCACTTTCGCAAGGGGCAAGATAACAAAAATAATTCCCAGCCTAAGCCCCAAGCGAACTTAGTTGAATCCGATGATGTTATCGTTGCTGTTGTCTCGGAAGTAAACCTTGTTGACAACTTCACAGAATGGGTAGTAGATACTGGGGCCACTAGACACATTTGCGCGAATAGAGACGTAATCCTCAACTACGAAAATGTGACTAATGGAGAAAAGGTCTTTATGGGGGATTCTCGAGCCACCAATGTTGCGGGAAAAGGAAAAGTCTTACTAAAATTAACTTCTGGGAAAACCATTGCCCTACAAGATGTACTTCATGTGCCCGATATTCGTAGGAATCTTGTGTCCGGGTCTTTGTTGAACAAAGCTGGCATTAAACTTGTGTTTGAGTCTGATAAACTTGTACTTACTCGTAATGGGGAATTTGTTGGGAAAGGCTTTTGTAATGGGGGTTTATTTGTACTTGATGCTTCTGCTGAATTGAATAATAAGAATGCTTCTTTTGCTTATATTGTTGAATCTTTGGATATGTGGCATGCTAGATTAGGACACGTGAATGTAGCTTCTATTAAAAGGTTGAAACAACTTGAACTTATACCTAATCTTGCAAATACCGAGTTTAACAAATGCGAAATTTGTGTAGAAGCAAAACATGCTAAGAAACCTTTTAAAAGTGTTGAAAGACAAACTGAACTACTTGAGTTAATTCACAGTGATCTAGCTGATTTTAAAAATACTACGAGTAGAGGTGGTAAGAAATATTATATTTCTTTTGTGGATGATATGTCTAGATATACTCGAATTTATCTACTTTCTTCTAAAGATGAAGCGGAAGAAATGTTTCTTAAATATAAAGCGGAAGTTGAAAATCAGTTAGAAAGAAAAATTAAAAGACTTAGATCTGATCGTGGAGGTGAATATGATTCAGGAAGTCTTAAAAAATTTTGTGAACTAAATGGAATAATACATGAAACTTCTCCTCCTTATTCTCCACAATCCAATGGAGTTGCAGAAAGAAAAAATAGAACACTTAAAGATATGATGAATGCTATGTTAATAAGTTCAGGTTTACCTTCTAATATGTGGGGAGAAGCTTGTCTTTCTGCAAATCATATTTTAAATAGAGTTCCACATAAAAAGTTAGACTCTACACCATATCATTTATGGAAAAAATATGCACCTAATTTGGGGTATCTTAAAGTGTGGGGGTGTCTAGCTAAAGTAGCTATACCGGAATTTAAAAGAAATAAAATTGGACCTAAAACAATGGATTGTATTTTTATTGGATATGCATCTAATAGTGCTGCTTATAGATTTTTGGTAATTAAAGATGCAACTAATAATTATCAAAATAATTCAATTTTGGAAACAAAGGATGCAGAATTTTTTGAAAATATATTTCCAATGAAAATTAGAGATGAGGGCAATCCATCTTCTAGTGAACCTCTTAAAAGGAAAGATAAAGAACCTGTACCTGCATCTACTAGAAGTAAAAGACAACGTTTTGAGAAAAATTTTGGTCCAGATTTTATAACTGCTTTTATAACTGAAGATGACCCTAAAACTTATGAAGAAGCAATGAAATCTATTGATGCAAATTTTTGGAAAGATGCTATTAATAGTGAGCTAGAATCTATTATGTCTAACCATACATGGGAACTAGTTAATTTGCCTAGAGGGTGTAAACCTATTGGATGTAAATGGGTGTTTAAAAAGAAGTTAAAAGCTGATGGGTCTATTGATAAATTTAAGGCAAGACTTGTGGCAAAAGGGTTTACTCAAAAGGAAGGTTTTGATTATTTTGACACTTACTCACCAGTGACTAAATTAGCAACTATAAGAATTCTAATTGCTTTGGCTTCTATTCATAAATTGATAATCCACCAAATGGACGTTAAAACTGCCTTTTTGAATGGAGAGTTAAATGAAGAAATTTATATGTATCAACCTGAAGGTTTTGTTGTTCCAGGTGAAGAACATAAAGTGTGTAGACTTGTAAAATCTTTATACGGTTTGAAACAAGCGCCAAAACAATGGAATGACAAATTTAATAAAACTCTCTTGTCTAATAATTTTGTGACAAATGAATCTGATAGTTGTGTCTATAGTAGATTCAATGGAAATTGTGGTGTGATTATTTGTTTATATGTGGATGACTTGCTAATATTTGGTACTGATGAGAAAGTTGTGAAAACTACTAAAGAGTTTTTATCTTCTAAATTTGACATGAAAGATTTAGGAGAAGCGGATTTGATTCTTGGCATGAAAATAAATAAAAATGCAAATGGTTTAGTTTTATCACAGTCTCATTATGTGGAAAATATTCTTAAGAAATTTGATTTCTTTAATGAAGAGCCATTAGGAACTCCTTATGACTCTAGTGTGCATTTAAAGAAAAATAAAGGGAATGGTATTGTACAAGTTGAATATGCTAGAATCATTGGTAGTGTGATGTATTTAATGAACTGTACTCGACCTGATATTGCATATGCCATTAGTAGACTTAGCAGATATACACATAATCCTTCACAAGAACATTGGAATGCATTGTCACGATTAATGAGGTATTTAAAAGGAACAGTTAATGTAGGTGTACATTTTACTGGTCATCCTAGTGTTTTAGAAGGATATTGTGATGCTAATTGGGTATCTGATAACGATGAAACAAACTCCACTAGTGGTTATGTGTTTACTTTAGGTGGAGGAGCTGTTTCTTGGAAATCTGCTAAACAAACTTGTACTGCTAGATCTACTATGGAATCTGAATTTATTGCTTTAGAATTGGCAGGTACAGAAGCAGAGTGGATAAGGAATTTATTGGCTGATATACCATTGTGGTATAAGCCGATTCCTTCTATTTCTTTACATTGTGATTCTCAAGCAGCTATTAGCAGGGCAATGAACCATGTTTATAATGGAAAACAGAGACACATTCGCTTGAGGCACAATATTGTACGAGGACTGATCAGTAATGGGGTTATTTCCATGGAATTTGTAAGGTCTGAAAAGAACCTAGCGGATCCGCTTACTAAGGGATTGAATAAAAAGGTAGTCCAAGAAGCATCCAGAGGGATGGGACTATTGCCAATATCTTGAGTAAGTAATACGCGATGGAAACCCAACCCATGTGATTGGAGATCCCATGAATTGGGTTCAATGGGTAATAACAAGTCACGTAATTACTTAATTATAGCACTACAATTATCTATATCCCTTCTTGTGTGCATGTAGTGCTTACTGACAAATTGTGAAAGGATGAATCGTTTAGATTCTTAATGAAACTCATAGCCCCTAAAGGGTGGTGTATGTCAGTATACACTTGATGGGTTCACCTATATAAAGGTGGAAGTGTAGGCCGCTTCCTATGAGAGTCCTTGGCAAACTCTCTAGAGCCTTTATGAAAATCTGGGACATGGCGCATGGCCTAGAACGCGCCCAACCGCGGACTTGTGTGGATTCAGGATTTAAGATATGTGTGCAAGCTCAATTGATTGTATTACAGATAATAGGTTCAAGAATATAATTCACCTATAATCTACAATCATGATCTTGTTCCACTAAGTGTCGATTCAAACCCATAAGGTATCGACGTTATGTATCTAAAATCCATTGCCCTTCTCACTTCCTTTTAATTTTTATCTCTTTGATAATTTTGGATCATGTGGGGGATTGTTGGTTATGCTCCAAAATCTTATGTTTTTGCAAAGTCCCACATTGGCTATTCTTGGAACTCTCATAGTGCATATTAGTACTTGTGGTTATGGGCTTAGTAACATGGTTGAGGAAATAGGGATGGGCTCGCGCACATGAGGACGACTAAGGAATTGGGCGAGACCAAGCTTGGTTCTCGGGCTTTCGGTCAGAAAACCTTAGTGCGTGTGTGCGCGCGATACGCCCGCGCAGGGGGGGGTGCCGATCCGGAAAATTTGTGCTTCGCGGGTGCACCCAGGTAGCCCACTGTTTTGATAAAATCCCTAATTTTTTATTTGTTTAGCCCTATCCCAGCTTTAATTAGTTTTACGTTTTATTTCTCTCAACGTTCCAGTATCATTATTTCCAACGATCATTATTTCCAACGTTCCAGTATCTAACGTTCATCTTTCTCCTCTATATAAAGCTTCTGTTCTTCGGCTAAAATATATCTCATATACAGATTATTAGCTTCTTTTTCCTCTATACCCAGACTGTTGTTCATATATATATATTCTCTGTTCTCTGTTAATTGGGGCAATCCACAAAGACGAGTCCATAGTCTTCTTCTGCGAGTACACGCAATCGAAGGCTTGCCGTTGAATCCTGGAGGGTGAACGCCGTGGAGCTCAACTGTACCGGTTCATATAACCAGTGAGGGCGGAATCACTTTTTAGGACAGTAGCTTTGCTACGCCTCGGCTTTCTTCTATTTCCAGCTAAGTTGTTCCAATTTTATTTTTTGAGTTTTCTTGTTAATACACTGCTGCTGCACTGCTATTGTTGCTACTGTTGGACTGTTATTGTTGTTGCTTTGGTACTGTTGTTAATCTATCCGGTTTCTAACACATTATTCCCCACTTGCTGAAACATCTGGCTGGACAACATATTCTCCTGCCTAGTCCTCGCATTCGCAACAGCCGCCAAAACATTAGCACTCACATTGTCATGATAATTTCTCATAAAATCATGTGAACCAAAATCCACCCCATTTTGTGCACCATGAGTCTGTTGAACAGCTGCACTAGCGCAGTTCAAATGAGCATCAAATTCACATGAATCACACCGATAAAGCCAATGGTTCGAGCCCACATTCTTGCAAATATCGCAACAAAAGCTTTTGTTTTGATAAGGAGGAGAGAGAATGAGGTTTAGGTTATGGTGATGAGATTGGTGAGTGATTTTTTGGGGCAGTTGGGAGCATTTTGCATGGAGGAAATAGTTGCATGTAAGGCAAGCATACATCCATTCGGAGGGTTTGTTTTTGCAGCAAGAAGGTGGGGTTAGGGTTTGTTTGGGTTGAAATTTTAGGAGTTGTAAAGGGTGTGGATGGCTAAAATGGTGTAATATTGCTGATGATGCAGGTATTTCAGAAGGGGAATGTTCAGAACTCACTTTTCCCATATTTCTCTTTTTTCTTTCTTTCTTTTTTAGTTTGTTTTGATGTTAGTTTTTGAGATTAGAATTAAACCATGCATGTATTTAATGGAGTGTAAAGTTCTTGGTAAGGAAATAAAATTAGCTAGTCAACTAATAACGTGAAGCAATTATGAGGAAGGTTGGTTTAGTTAGTTGACTATGAGCTGTGTGAAATGGAGTTGATGGATGATAAAGAGCTAGCCAATTCAAACTAAAACTCTGATTGAAATCTCAAACAAAAGGAAAAAAAACAAAACGGTTTTAATTAAAAGTCTACAATTTCAACTCATAGTGTATACATATTTAAATTTGAATTTGAATTTGATTTAAAGGTTGATAATATATATGCAAAAAGTAATGTTAGTTGAATAAGCATCGATGAGTTGTACTATATAATTCAGTAATTAAAAATTTATTTAGATAAATTAGATAATTTTTGTTTAGTTATCTAGCATTATTTTTGTTTAGTACATTTTATGCTACGTAAGCATATGAATAATATAAAATGTGGCATGAAAAGCCCTATAATTATCTACTAACTAATTATGATTGTGACCATTGATTTTGTTTTCTTGATATAGAGTTCATAAAAAACATTAAAAAAAAATTAAAAGTTTGATTACACTCTTATGACCACACAGTGGAAGTCAACTATGACATAATTATCCTTGATTGATTTATATCAAACTATTTAATTATGATGTGAAATTTTAGTGGACTAATTCAATGTTAGTTTGCAAGTTGTAATCATGATATATATATATATATATATATATATATATATATATATATATATATATATATATATATATATTATCCGGATCAAGTGCATACCTCTTATCTTACTCACCCGTGCTCACCCCCCTTTAGCGACGGATCCGGCGACGGTTCGGTCATACAACCGTCGTCTATACTTGTAGCGACGCTATATGTTGTCCGTCGCTAAAAGTATAGATGACGGTTGTATGACCGAAATCGTCGCCGGGTCCGTCGCTAAAGGGGGGTGAGCACGGGTGAGTAAGATAAGGGGTATGCACTTGATCCTTGCTATATATATATATATGTGTGTGTGTGTGTGTGTGTGTGTGACGCCCCCAAAACAGGTATACAACACCCATTCTGAGTCGCCAAATACATGGTACATAAAGCAAACTACAACTTCAAACGTCGTGTGAAATACGATAATACATACTGTGAGTTTAAATACAAATATTGTCTTCTAGACAATATCCACAAGCAAATAAGTCCTCATTACAATTATTCAAACACTATTTTATAGAAATAGTGAGGACTGCTAAAACATCTTCCTAGAACCATCACTCCATACCCCGACTCGATCCTGCTATGTTCTCACCTCCTGAGAAGAAAATGGAACAAAAAGGAAAGGGTGAGACTAGCCCAGTAAAGAATATTATGACTAAGATAATATACAAAAAATTATCGTTAGTCTTCAACATGGAATAATCTGATAAAATATAATAGACAACAAGTTTTAGATCAACAAATGCAGCGGAAACAACAATTCATTAGAAGAGTCACGTAGAGAAAGAATTCTACTGTCTTCTAAGGTTTAAAAGTCCATCGTCAATATTTTATCCTTGTAACAACAATCAATATACATCTTTAATCATCTTTGCACTACAGGCCAAAAATATTCATTTGTATCACCAGTTGGTCATGTTCATCTCAACACCTGTTCATCTTGGCACTACGGGCCAAAGAGATTCATCAGTTTAATCATTCATCTTTGCACTACAGGCCAAAGATATTCATCAAGTATCACCATTAAGGACCGAGGATGATAAAAAACATTTTTAAGAATGAATCCAGTGAGATAGAAGGACAAATATTAGGTGTAATCCAGTCATAGCCTATGCCTCGCGACAACTTAAAGAGTATGAGAGGAATTATCCTACTCATGATCTTGAGTTGGCAGCAGTCGTTTTCGCACTAAAGATCTGGAGGCACTATCTATACGGGGAGAAAGTGGAGATATATTCAGATCATAAAAGCCTCAAATATTTCTTCACTCAAAAAGAACTCAACATGCGGCAACGACGTTGGCTCGAGTTGTTGAAAGATTACGACCACACTATTCAATACTATCCTGGAAAAGCGAACGTGGTAGCTGACGCATTGAGTAGAAGATCATATGCAGGAATGAGTGCAATGATGTCAAGTATACGCATAGAGCCAACTTTAATAGAAAAAGTTAAGGTTGCTCAAGCCACCGATCCGGAGCTGATGCATATGAAGACGAAAGTACAAGAAGGTGCCATTCCAGAAGAGAGAATTGATGAAGAAGGAATACTTCGAGTCCACTCCAGACTTTGTGTTCCTAACGATTCTGATTTGAAGTACAAGATCATGATGGAGGCACACAATACACCGTTTGCAATTCATCCTGGAAGTACTAAAATGTATTGTGATCTTCGACATACATTTTGGTGGAACAATATGAAGAGAGAGATTGCAAAGTTTATTTCAACGTGTTTAACTTGTCAACGTGTAAAGGCGGAGCATCAAGTGCCAAAGGGTCCATTGCAACCACTTGAGATTCCGAAATGGAAGTGGGAAAACATTACTATGGATTTCGTTACGGGTCTTCCTACGGTTTCTCAAGGCATCAATGCTATTTGGGTTATTGTTGATAGATTAACCAAATCTGCTCATTTCTTGCCGATACGGGAGACTTATTCCCTTGAACGTCTTGCTCAAATGTACGTAAATGAGATTGTAAGATTGCATGGCATGCCAGTATCCATAGTTTCGGATCGTGACCCAAGATTTACTTCAAGATTTTGGGTTAGCTTGCAAAAAGCTATGGGTACGGAGTTACGATTCAGTTCGGCATACAATCCTCAAACGGACGGACAATCAGAGAGGACTATTCAAACTCTTGAAGATTTATTAAGACTCTGTGTCCTAGACTTCAAGGGCAGTTGGGATAAATATTTACCATTGGTGGAATTCTTCTACAACAACAGTTATCAGGCAAGCATTGGTGTGGCCCCATTTGAAGCATTGTATGGACGAAAGTGTCGCTCTCCAGTATATTGGGACGAGGTGGGTGAAGCAACATTATTGGGACCCGAGTTAGTACGTATGACTACGGAGAAGATCCAAACGATTCGACAACGTATACAAATGGCACAAGATCGACAAAAGAGTTATGCGGATCTTCATCGAAAGGACGTAGAATTTAGTGTTGGGGATCATGTATTGTTGCGTGTTGCCCCATGGAAGGGAGTTACAAGATTCGGGAAGAGAGGAAAGCTTAATCCACGATTTATTGGTCCGTTTCAAATTCTTGATCGAGTAGGTAATGTAGCCTATAGACTCGCGTTACCTCCAAGTATGTCTCGTGTTCATAATATTTTTCATATATCTGTGCTTCGTAAATATGTGAAAGACCCGAACCACGTCATTGAGTTAGAACCGGACGAGATAGCCGAAGATTTAACGTATGAGGAGGTACCTGTCAAGATCTTGGATAGGAAGGAGCATGTCCTACGCACGAAGGTAATACCACAAGTTAAAGTTTTGTGGAGGAATCATGCTATAGAGGAAATGACCTGGGAGTTGGAAACGGAAATGAAAGCGAGGTATCCTCACCTTTTCGAAACACCAGGTACGTATGTCAATTTCGAGGACGAAATTTCATAAGGAGGGGAGGTTGTAAGACCCCAAATAATTAATAAATGAAATTTAATTTCCTTTAATTATTATTTTGAATAGTAAGGGTTGATTTGATTAATGAGGATAGTTATGGGTAAAATATGCAAATATTTCAAAATAAGCAAGTGGTTATAAAATATTCATTGTTGTCGGGGAATATTCGTTTGGTCGTGGAATATTCGTACTGTCGGGGAATATTCGTACGACGACGCAGCCATGTGTGGGCCCCATAACGGAAAGCGATTGGAGGAAGAAAACGACAAATATAAGTTGTTTAAAAATAACGGCGTAGTTGTTACCGTTTACACTGTTGGAATACCCGGTGGTTAAAATACAGTAATACGCGTTGTTGCACAGTAGCACACGGTATTGCACAGTATTTTGAATTATTGATCCTTACGTAAGAAGGCACTACTCAATAATTTCTACAGGAGTTACTGTTCATTACTTTATTGATTCAATAATTGCTGCGTTGATATTTATATTATTATTATTTCAATAATTGACATTGCACAGTATTTTCCATTATCAGATCAATAATTCATATTATTTGAATAATATTATCAGATAACATTATTGGCAATGTCTAGAAAGTTCTGTCAAGGAGAGGTTTGGTCATCTAATTGCGCGCCAGTAAGGAGAAATCCTTATTGGAAAGCCCCCTCTATCCTGGGAACGGCCTGGTTGTCAGTACTGTGATTCTGTAATATTATTTTTAATAATTAATTATTGATTATTATGATAAAGAAAATATTTATTTTATGTGGATATAGATGAAGAAAATTTTTAATGTGACAATTGTTGAAAATTAATATTTTATCTTTTTCTAATAAAATAATTTATTTAAATATATTATTTTAATAATATATTAACGATGATATTTTTACAATGATTGTGGGATATATGAATGTATGAGGAGTTAGAGTATTTTTGTGGCATTAAATGTTTAACACATGTTTTGTGTGTCGGTAGACATAATTTTTGACCGAAAATTGAGTATAGACTGTAAAATCACCCGTTTGTGGATTTCGGTCAATTTCTGTTTGGAATTTGGAAAAATTTTCTTCTGCAAAGTTGTAGAGAATGGAATTTCCCATAGAAAGTCGCGAGATTCAAATTTTCTGACAAAGGAGCTATTTATTGTGAATTATTGAAGTTTCGGGGTTCCGAAATAATTGATTTTTGGAAGTTTTAATAATTATTTTCAACATAAACGTTTTTCAAAGGTTGGTGGGCATCTTTAACATGTGTTTGATGGCTAAAATTAGATTCCTTGGTGGTTGGCTTGAATGTTTTGTAAATATTAATATTATATTAATTTAGTCTCCTTTGGCGTTCTAACATTTTCCTATAAATAGAGGGCTAAGTTAGAATTGAAAATTACACCAGAAACAAAGTTTTCTCTCTTTCTCTCTCTATATTATCGAGCGTATTCTTGTGAGTATACTTTGAGTGTTGCTATACGGTGCGAGTTTCTGTCAGCACTATACCGAAATTCAGTTAGAAGTACGGTTATTTTGAGGTAAGGGATGTTATTTTCTTCTTAAATGATATTATTTTCTTCAATATCATTATGCCGAAATATTGGTGAACGTTTTTATCAAATTTGGAACTTTTTGTGCCGGAGTTACTATTCACGTATACGGTACTATTCACGTATACGGCACTATTCACGAATACGACACTATTCACAGAAAAATTATTTTTTTTTCTTTTCGTCCAAAATATCTATTGTGGATACTAGCTTTGATTGTATCCATGTTTTGATCATTCTTGAATTTTACACCACTATGATTATTTTTGAGATATTTTTGGACATGGATAAAACAAAGTACGAATCCTTAATCCTTAATCCTTGTCATTTTGTTTCACTGAATTCGTTTCTTTAAAAATATTTTTTATCATCTTCAGTCTTAAAGGATGTTATTATTGAATATCTTTGGCCTGTAGTGCAAAGATGAATGATTTCTGATGAATATCTTTGGCCCGTAGTGCAAAGATGAACATGTGTTTAGATGAACATGACCAACAGATGAATATCCTTGGCCTGTAGTGCAAGGGTGAATATATGATTCAAGATGTGCATTGATTGATGTTACAGGGATAAAAATACTGTTGATGGACTGTTAAATTCATAAACATTAGTAGATTTCATCCTCTACGTAACTCTTCTATGAATTAATATTTTCCGCTGCGAATATTGATTTAAAACTTGTTGTCTATTGTATTCTATTAGATTTTTTCCCTGTTGAAGGCTAACGATAATTTGTTGTATATTATCTTAGTCATAATATTCTTTACTGAACTAGTTGAGCTCACCCTTTTCCTTTTTGTTCCATTTTTCTTCTCAGGAGACGAGAATATAGCGAGTACGAGTCGGGGTATGAATTGATGGTCCTTGAGAGAGTTGTTTAGTAGTCCTCACCATTTTTGTAAAATAATATATCAATAATTGTATTGAGGACATAGTTGGGTATGTATATTGTCTAGATGACAATGTTTGTATTCAAACTCACAGTTTATGGGTTGTAAAAGTTGTGGTTGTTTTTGTACTATGTATTTGGCGACTCAAAATGGGTTGGATGGAATGGACCTATTTTGGGGGCGTCACAGTTGGTATCAGAGCTTAGGGATATGATCTCTGGCGGAGATCGGGGAGTAGAACTAGGAGGGGAGAGACGAGTAAATCCTTCGCTAGTGTGTCCTACCTAAGCTTATTTGTTAGTTGGTCAGTATATAGGGATATTATGTGATATATTGATTTCCTTAATTAACCCTTGTTTTATGACAGTATTTGAGAATGTCGACTGAGAATATTAACAATGGAAATGAGACCGTGGAGATGCCTGTACTCACCAACGAGGAGAACGTAAAACAGGCTGGCAATGTTCCTCCTGTGAACAACACCACTGATCAGACAATGAACGACGCAATGTTTAGAAGCTTTTTGCAGTTCATGCAAAATCAGACAAGGGAGACTCGTGTTCAAAATACAGGAGGAAATGATAACAATTCACGGGTTATCACAGCCAAGCAGTTCAAAGAGCTGGGACCACCAGAATTTATGGGAAAGCCAGACCCGATCATGGCGGAGACATGGGTCAAGCAAATTACCAAGATATTCGATGTCTTGGGATGCACGGAGGAACAGAAGGTTCCATTCGCCACCTTTATGTTCAGTGGCGAGGCAGACTACTGGTGGGAGTCTGTGAAGCGTACCCATCCAGCCGCACTCAGCATGTCTTGGGAGACGTTTCAGAAACTATTTAATGACAAATACTTTCCTGAAAGTGTTCGTCATATGAAGGAAGTGGAGTTCATCAGATTAGAACAAAATAACATGACGGTGTCTCAGTACGAGGCAAAGTTTGCAGAGTTATCCAGGTTTGCACCTCATTTGGTGGAGAATGAGGAACGTATGACGCGGATGTTTCTGAGAGGTTTGAAACCCGGCATACGACAATATCTCATCTCTCATAAATTTTCTCTCTATTCAGATGTTGTTAACAGGGCTCAATTGTTGGAGCGAGATAACGAGTACGGTCAACCGAGGTACCACAATCAGGATCATACCGGAGATAGCAGTCAACAAAATAACGATAACTAGTGGAGAAAGAAAAAGACGGACAAAAATGGTAACCACTTTGGTGGTAATCATGGCCATGAAAATAGAAGAAGCGAGTCAGGAGGAGATTTTAAAAAGAGGAGATTTAACAACGACCATGTGAAGACGACAGTGCCGGCAGCAACTGGTTCTAAGGGAGGAGAAAGACCACCGGTTATATGCTATAAGTGCGGGAAAGAGGGACATATCAGTCCAAACTGCCCACAACAGTTCAAGGTATGCTATAATTGTGGAAAGGAAGGACATATCGCTCGAGATTGTACGGTAGCGAAACCTAGTTCAGCGGGGACGGTGACTCAAAAGACTGTTCCAGAAAAGCCAAAGTCAATGGTTCCTGGAAGAGCGTTTGTTGTGACTAGTCAACATGCGAGGAACCCAAACGAGGTGATCACGGGTAAGCTATTTATAAATTCTTGCGAAGTTTATACCTTACTTGATACCGGTGCTACCCATTCATTTATCTCTCATGTTTGCGCTCAACGTTTAAACTTGACTCCGGAGAAATTAGACTTTGACCTATCTGTGGAAACTCCGTTAGGAGAAACTTTTATCACATCCACTGTTTATAAATCTTGTTTGATTCAAGTTGGCACCATCACCTTACCTGTTGACCTGATCTCTTTAAAGATACTTGCTTTTGATGTGATTTTAGGGATTGATTGGTAACTACTCATCATGCCAAAATTGATTGTTTTCGTAAGGTTGTTAGTTTTCATATTCCTAATCAACCTGTTGTTCGAATTCAGGCAACTAAACCATTAAAATCAATCACTGTCATATCTAATCATAAAGCTATTCGTTTATTGAAAAACGGATGTCAAGCTTTCTTAGCCCATGTTATGGATTTGAATAAAGACACGTCAAAATTGAATAATATTCCTGTTGTTATTGACTTTCCTGACGTATTTCCTGAAGAACTTCCCGGTCTACCCCCAGAACGTGAAGTTGAATTCTTTATTGATCTTGAACCTGGTACAAATCCCATTTCTAAAACCTCATATCGAATGGCTCCTATTGAACTTCAGGAGTTAAAAGTCCAACTACAGGAGTTATTGGACATCGGTTTCATTCGTCCTAGTACATCTCCTTGGGGTGCTCCTGTTTTATTCATAAAGAAGAAAGACGGGAGTATGCGACTTTGTATTGACTATCGGGAATTGAACCATGTCACCATTAAGAATAGGTATCCTCTACCTCGTATTGATGACTTGTTTGACCAGTTGCAAGGAGCACAATTCTTTTCAAAAATCGATCTTCGTTCTGGATATCATCAGCTGAAAATTAGAACTGAGGATTTTCCAAAGACTGCCTTCAGAACTCGGTATGGGCATTATGAATTCTTAGTCATGTCTTTTGGATTGACTAATGCTCCTGCTGCTTTCATGGATATGATGAACCGAGTATTCAAGGATTATTTGGATCAATTCGTTGTTGTCTTTATTGATGACATCCTCATATATTCCAAAAGCCGTGAAGATCATGAGCACCATTTGAAGCCGGTACTCCAAAGGCTTCGTGAAAACAAGTTATATGCTAAGTTAAAAAAATGCGAGTTCTGGCTTGAGGAAGTAGCATTCCTTGGGCACGTGGTGTCAAAAAATGGAGTATCTGTTGACCCGACGAAGATTGAAGCAATACAAAGTTGGGAGCAACCGAAGTCGGTCACTGAAGTACGTAGCTTTTTGGGCTTAGCTGGTTATTATCGGAGATTCGTGGAAGGGTTTTCTCGAATTGCTACTCCATTAACTCAGCTAACTCGGAAGGATACAAAATTCGTATGGAGCGAGGAATGCGAGAAGAGTTTCCAAGAGCTTAAGAGGAGACTTATTTCGGCACCTGTTCTAACAATACCATCTGGTTCGGATGGAATTGTTATCTACAGCGATGCTTCGGGCAAAGGGTTAGGATGTGTTCTCATGCAACGTGGGAAAGTCATAGCCTATGCCTCGCGACAACTTAAAGAGTATGAGAGGAATTATCCTACTCATGATCTTGAGTTGGCAGCAGTCGTTTTCGCACTAAAGATCTGGAGGCACTATCTATACGGGGAGAAAGTGGAGATATATTCAGATCATAAAAGCCTCAAATATTTCTTCACTCAAAAAGAACTCAACATGCGGCAACGACGTTGGCTCGAGTTGTTGAAAGATTACGACCACACTATTCAATACCATCCTGAAAAAGCGAACGTGGTAGCTGACGTATTGAGTAGAAGATCATATGCAGGAATGAGTGCAATGATGTCAAGTATACGCATAGAGCCAACTTTAATAGAAAAAGTTAAGGTTGCTCAAGCCACCGATCCGGAGCTGATGCATATGAAGACGAAAGTACAAGAAGGTGCCATTCCAGAAGCGAGAATTGATGAAGAAGGAATACTTCGAGTCCACTCCAGACTTTGTGTTCATAACGATTCTGATTTGAAGTACAAGATCATGATGGAGGCACACAATACACCGTTTGCAATTCATCCTGGAAGTACCAAAATGTATCGTGATCTTCGACATACATTTTGGTGGAACAATATGAAGAGAGAGATTGCAAAGTTTATTTCAACGTGTTTAACTTGTCAACGTGTAAAGGCGGAGCATCAAGTGCCAAAGGGTCCATTGCAACCACTTGAGATTCCGAAATGGAAGTGGGAACACATTACTATGGATTTCGTTACGGGTCTTCCTACGGTTTCTCAAGGCATCAATGCTATTTGGGTTATTGTTGATAGATTAACCAAATCTGCTCATTTCTTGCCGATACGGGAGACTTATTCCCTTGAACGTCTTGCTCAAATATACGTAAATGAGATTGTAAGATTGCATGACATGCCAGTATCCATAGTTTCGGATCGTGACCCAAGATTTACTTCAAGATTTTGGGTTAGCTTGCAAAAAGCTATGGGTACGGAGTTACGATTCAGTTCGGCATACCATCCTCAAACGGACGGACAATCAGAGAGGACTATTCAAACTCTTGAAGATTTATTAAGACTCTGTGTCCTAGACTTCAAGGGCAGTTGGGATAAATATTTACCATTGGTGGAATTCTTCTACAACAACAGTTATCAGGCAAGCATTGGTGTGGCCCCATTTGAAGCATTGTATGGACAAAAGTGTCGCTCTCCAGTATGTTGGGACGAGGTGGGTGAAGCAACATTGTTGGGACCCGAGTTAGTACGTATGACTACGGAGAAGATCCAAACGATTCGACAACGTATACAAACGGCACAAGATCGACAAAAGAGTTATGCGGATCTTCATCGAAAGGACGTAGAATTTAGTGTTGGGGATCATGTATTGTTGCGTGTTGCCCCATGGAAGGGAGTTACAAGATTCGGGAAGAGAGGAAAGCTTAATCCACGATTTATTGGTCCGTTTCAAATTCTTGATCGAGTAGGTAATGTAGCCTATAGACTCGCGTTACCTCCAAGTATGTCTCGTGTTCATAATGTTTTTCATATATCTGTGCTTCGTAAATATGTGAAAGACCCGAACCACGTCATTGAGTTAGAACCGGACGAGATAGCCGAAGATTTAACGTATGAGGAGGTACCTGTCAAGATCTTGGATAGGAAGGAGCATGTCCTACGCACGAAGGTAATACCACAAGTTAAAGTTTTGTGGAGGAATCATGCTATAGAGGAAATGACCTGGGAGTTGGAAACGGAAATGAAAGCGAGGTATCCTCACCTTTTCGAAACACCAGGTACGTATGTCAATTTCGAGGACAAAATTTCATAAGGAGGGGAGGTTGTTAGGCCCCAAATAATTAATAAATGAAATTTAATTTCCTTTAATTATTATTTTGAATAGTAAGGGTTGATTTGATTAATGAGGATAGTTATGGGTAAAATATGCAAATATTTCAAAATAAGCAAGTGGTTATAAAATATTCATTGTTGTCGGGAAATATTCGTTTGGTCGTGGAATATTCGTACTGTCGGGGAATATTCGTACGACGACGCAGCCATGTGTGGGCCCCATAACGGAAAGCGATTGGAGGAAGAAAACGACAAATATAAGTTGTTTAAAAATAACGGCGTAGTTTTTACCGTTTACACTGTTGGAATACCCGGTGGTTAAAATACAGTAATACGCGTTGTTGCACAGTAGCACACGGTATTGCACAGTATTTTGAATTATTGATCCTTACGTAAGAAGGCACTACTCAATAATTTCTACAGGAGTTACTGTTCATTACTTTATTGATTCAATAATTGCTGCGTTGATATTTATATTATTATTGTTTCAATAATTGACATTGCACAGTATTTTCCATTATCAGATCAATAATTCATATTATTTGAATAATATTATCAGATAACATTATTGGCAATGTCTAGAAAGTTCTGTCAAGGAGAGGTTTGGTCATCTAATTGCGCGCCAGTAAGGAGAAATCCTTATTGGAAAGCCCCCTCTATCCTGGGAACGGCCTGGTTGTCAGTACTGTGATTCTGTAATATTATTTTTAATAATTAATTATTGATTATTATGATAAAGAAAATATTTATTTTATGTGGATATAGATGAAGAAAATTTTTAATGTGACAATTGTTGAAAATTAATATTTTATCTTTTTCTGATAAAATAATTTATTTAAATATATTATTTTAATAATATATTAACGATGATATTTTTACAATGATTGTGGGATATATGAATGTATGAGGAGGTAGAGTATTTTTGTGGCATTAAATGTTTAACACATGTTTTGTGTGTCGGTAGACATAATTTTTGACCGAAAATTGAGTATAGACTGTAAAATCACCCGTTTGTGGATTTCGGTCAATTTCTGTTTGGAATTTGGAAAAATTTTCTTCTGCAAAGTTGTAGAGAATGGAATTTCCCATGGAAAGTCGCGAGATTCGAATTTTCTGACAAAGGAGCTATTTATTGTGAATTATTGAAGTTTCGGGGTTCCGAAATAATTGATTTTTGGAAGTTTTAATAATTATTTTCAACAAAAACGTTTTTCAAAGGTTAGTGGGCATCTTTAATATGTGTTTGATGGCTAAAATCAGATTCCTTGGTGGTTGGCTTGAATGTTTTGTAAATATTAATATTATATTAATTTAGTCTCCTTTGGCGTTCTAACATTTTCCTATAAATAGAGGGCTAAGTTAGAATTGAAAATTACACCAGAAACAAAGTTTTCTCTCTTTCTCTCTCTATATTATCGAGCGTATTCTTGTGAGTATACTTTGAGTGTTGCTATACGGTGCGAGTTTCTGTCAGCACTATACCGAAATTCATTCAGAAGTACGGTTATTTTGAGGTAAGGGATGTTATTTTCTTCTTAAATGATATTATTTTCTTCAATATCATTATGCCGAAATATTGGTGAACGTTTTTATCAAATTTGGAACTTTTTGTGCCGGAGTTACTATTTACGTATACGGTACTATTCACGTATACGGCACTATTCACGAATACGACACTATTCACAGAAAAATTATTTTTTTTTTCTTTTCGTCCAAATATCTATTGTGGATACTAGCTTTGATTGTATCCATGTTTTGATCATTCTTGAATTTTACACCACTATGATTATTTTTGAGGTATTTTTGGACATGGATAAAACAAAGTACGAATCCTTAATCCTTAATCCTTGTCATTTTGTTTCACTGGATTCGTTTCTTTAAAAATATTTTTTATCATCTTCAGTCTTAAAGGATGTTATTATTGAATATCTTTGGCCTGTAGTGGAAAGATGAATGATTTCTGATGAATATCTTTGGCCCGTAGTGCAAAGATGAACAGGTGTTTAGATGAACATGACCAACAGATGAATATCCTTGGCCTGTAGTGCAAGGGTGAATATATGATTCAAGATGTGCATTGATTGATGTTACATGGATAAAAATACTGTTGATGGACTGTTAAATTCATAGACATTAGTAGATTTCATCCTCTACGTAACTCTTCTATGAATTAATATTTTCCGCTGCGAATATTGATTTAAAACTTGTTGTCTATTGTATTCTATTAGATTTTTTCCCTGTTGAAGGCTAACGATAATTTGTTGTATATTATCTTAGTCATAATATTCTTTACTGAGCTAGTTGAGCTCACCCTTTTCCTTTTTGTTCTATTTTTCTTCTCAGGAGACGAGAATATAGCGAGTACGAGTCGGGGTATGAATTGATGGTCCTTGAGAGAGTTGTTTAGTAGTCCTCACCATTTTTATAAAATAATATATCAATAATTGTATTGAGGACATAGTTGGGTATGTATATTGTCTAGATGACAATGTTTGTATTCAAACTCATAGTTTATGGGTTGTAAAAGTTGTGGTTGTTTCTGTACCATGTATTTGGCGACTCAAAATGGGTTGGATGGAATGGACCTATTTTGGGGGCGTCACATTAGGGATTCGTACAACAGTTTATCCAAGATCAATAATACTTCATAATAAACGATTTTGAAGCAGAACTCAAAAATAACGATCAAAACATGGATACAATCAAAGATAGTAGCCAAAATAGACATCTTGGAGAAAAAGGAAATTTTTCATTTTTCGGTGAATAGTGCCGTATTCGTGAATAGTGTCGTATACGTGAATAATGCCGTATACGTGAATAGTAACCCCGACACAACAAGTTCCAAATTTGATTAAAAAGTTCACCAATACTTCGGTATAATGATATTGAAGAAAAATATCATTTAAGAAGAAAATAATATCCCTTACCTCAAAATAACCGTACTTCTGACTGAATTTTCAGTATAGTGCTGACAGAAACTTGCACCGTATAGCAACACTCAAAGTATACTTACAAGAATACGCTCGATAATATAGAGAGAGAAAGAGAAAAAAACTTTGTTTCTGGTGTGATTTTCAATTCTAACTTAGCCCTCTATTTATAGAAAAATGCTAGAACAGCCAAATGAGACTAAATAATAAATTAATATTATTTATATAACAAATTTTAATACGTATGCTAATTAAGACTTAAGACCAGCCCCTCAATGCTGAAAATTCCAGCAGCCCACATGCATTCAACAACAACCAAAAAGTGGGACCCACCCATAATTTAATAAAAATCATTTTATTTTCCAAAACTTCAACAATTCATAGAAAATAGCTCGTTTATCAGAAAAATTCGAAACTCGCAACTTCCCATGGGAAATTCCATTATCTACAACTTTGCAGAAGAAATGTTTTCCAAATTCCAAACAGAAATTGACCGAAATCCACAAACGAGCGATTTTACAGTTTATAATCAATTTTCGGTCAAGAATTGTGTCCACCGACACACAAAACATATGTTAAACATTTAATGCCACAAAAATATTCTTCCTCCTCATATATTCATATATCCCACATTCATTGTAAAAATATCACCGTTGATATATTATTAAATAATATATTTAAATAAATTATTTTATCAGATAAAGATAAAATATTAATTTTCAACAATTGTCACATTAAAAATTTTCTCCATCTATATCCACATAAAATAAATATTTTCTTTATCATAATAATTATAATTAATTATTTAAAAATAATATTACAGAATCACAGTACTGACAACCAGGCCGTTCCCAGGATAGAGGGGGCTTTCCAATAAGAATTTCTCCTTACTGGCGCGCAATTAGGTGACCAAACTTCTCCTTAGACAGAACTTTCTAGACATTGCCAATAATGTTATCTGATAATATTATTCAAATAATATGAATTATTGATCTGATAATAAAAAATACTGTGCAGTAACAATTATTGAAACAATAATAATATAAATATCAACGCAGCAATTATTGAATCAATAAGATAAAATAATGAACAGTAATTACTGTAACAATTATTGAGTAGTGCCTTCTTACGTACGAATCAATAATTCAAGAATACTGTGCAATATCGTGTGCTACTGTGCAACCACGCATATTACTGTATTTTAACCACCAGGTAACCCAACAGTGTTAACGGTAACAATTTACGCCGTTATTTATAAAACTCAATCTTTGTCGTTTTCTTTCATCCAACCATTTTTCGTTATGGGGGCCCACAAATGACTGCGCCGTCGTACGGAGATTCCTGACAAAAAGAATATTCCATAACCACTTGTTTATTTTGTAAACTTTGCACATTTCACCCATAACCAAAGCATTATATCAAATTAACCCTTATTAATTTAGAATAATGAATAGAGGAAAATTTAATTTATTTATAATAAGTTGGGGTCTTACAATATATATATATGGGGAATATGGAGGTACACAGTCTTGTAAAATCTTTTTTTACACAGTACATTAAAATGACGTCGTTTGGCCCATTTATTTAAAAAAAAAAACACGGCTCCCCTCCCCTCTCTACTCTCCTCCCAAAACACAGAGCGAAGCTCTCCCCTCCCAAATCACGGATCCAAACTCTCCCTTCCCAAATCGATCACTCATAAGAGCTTTACTCTTCTCTCCTCTCAAACATGGTTCCATTTACTCCGATTCTCTACTCTTCTCTCCTCCATATTCTCTGATTCTCTTCTCTGCTAGGGTTTTGTAGATTATTTGGGAATTCATGTGTTGTATTACGCCATTGCTTTCTTTTGTTCCCCCTATATTATAATGCTTAGTTCATCATCTTAAGCTTCTTAATTTTATTTCTTTGTCGACAGGTTGATAAATTAACACTGATGTGGGGAAAATTACGTCAGCCTCCCTTGGGCCCTGAAGAGGTAAGGACTGCCACTACCTTTATTTATTTTTATTTCTATGCTATTGCACTCAATTACTTAGATGATCAGGCGTGAATGAGAACGCAAGTAAATGATTGCTTCTTCTCTTATTGTTTTTTCTCAAGCGGATAATGCTATGTCACGACAATCTGTGACGACCTTACCATTACAACACTCAGAGTCGGCGTTAAACCTTCATGACACAAAGTAAAAAATTTGCCCAACATTTTGAATTTTGAATTATATTATCAATTGAATTATATGTTCTCTTTTTTGTTCCAGTGTTAATGTAGAGGATGACAATACAAAAACTTCGATAGAAGTTCCATATGTTGGATTATCGTTTCCTAGTCAGGACGACGCATACGCGATGTATAATACATATGCAAGGCATAAAGGATTCGGACTTCGTTTGTCGAATCTTGACAAATCTAAAACTTCGGGGGAGGCAATAGGTCAATTAATTATTTGTAGTAAAGGTGAAATTGTAAAAGATAAAGATCAGACACTTGAAGAGAAACCGAAGAAATGACGAAGACAAGTAAGATCTGACTGTCGTGCAAGGATGTGGATCCATTTAAACCAAAAAACGAAGACATGGCATGTTACTAGTTTTTGTGATGAACATAATCACGAGTTTACTAGCCCTTCATAAGCATGGAAACATCGCTCTCATAAGACATATCATCGTAGTCAAACTGTCAAAAATTTGATGGAGAAGATGCATGAAACTGGATTGCACCCATCAACCATTGCAAAGGTGGTTAATGCTCATGGGAATGGTGAGGATGAGATGATAACAACACAACAATGTTTAGATCATTTGCGCATACAGAGAAATAATATGGTTGGTCATGAATGCATTTCAGTAGTTCATCATTTCTAGCAAAAAGAGTTAGTGACCCGTCATTTTTCTTTGCCATAGATTTGAAGAAGGATCACAGTCTTAAAAGTGTTTTTTTGGGCCGATGGGAGGTCGATATCATCATATTTACAATTTAGTGATGTAGTTTCTTTTGATGTTACATATCAAACCAATAATTTTTATTACCATTTGCTCCATTCACGGGGGTTAATCACCACAGACAATCTATTTTGTTTGGTTGTGCTTTACTTGCAAATGAGAAAGAGAAATCTTTTACATGGTTATTTCAAGAGTGGAAGAAATGCATGTGTGGAAAAGATCCTGGGGTAATTATAACAGATCAAGATTATGCTATTTGCAATGCTATAAAGAAAGTCTTTCCTAATACTCGACACCGATTCTGTTCAAAGCATATCACAGAGAGATTTCATCTCCTTCGTTCTAGCAATCAAGCATTTTGTGATGAGTATAAAGCATGGTTTTATAGTGAAACCATATTAGAATCAGAGAATCATTGAGAACTTTTGAAGAAGAAATATGATTTGAATAATAATATTTGTTGATGAACTTGTATGAAATGCGACATCAATGGTTCCTGCATACTTCAGAGACATCTTTACAGCTGAAATGACATCTACCCAACGTAGTGAGAGTATTAATTCATTTTTGATGGATTTGTTCATGCGTTAACTCCATTGAATGAGTTTGTGACGCAATATAAAAATGCTCTTGTATCTCGTCGGCAAGCAGAGAAAGAAGAAGATTTCAAGACAAAAAATTCTCTCCCGATATACGAGACTGAGTTGGAGATTGAGAAACAAGCTGGACAACTCTACACTAGAAAAATGTTTGACATATTTCACATTGAATTTAAGGCTAGTTATTCCTACTAGAAGGAGAAGGTGATGAAGGATGAAGACATAATTGAATACAAAGTTGGAAAGAGCACGAGTCCTAAAGCTAATTGGAGAACTGTATTGTATGATGGTGGACAAACTCTTAATTGTTCTTGTGCAAAGTTCGAGATGGAAGGAATGATATGCAAGCATATCATTTGTGTTATGAGATTTAAAATTTTGTTTCCATTTCAGATATATATATATTGAAAAGATGGATTATGGATGCTAAGTATCGACCTGATATTGTGGATGTTCATCAAGTGAGGTTGATGTAACTCCTATGATGGTGTTTTTGCTCAAATCAAAAATGTCCAAAGTGTTACAAGATGCAACTTCATCACTGACAATTTTTAATAAAGTTGAGTATTTGTCGGATGATATGATAAAAAGGATAAAGGAGAAAAAATTGCAAGATGTGATTTGTCAGATGGATATTACTCAAGCATCTAGTCTAATTGTTTCCTTTGTTGACATTCCAGAAATAACAGTGTGTGATCCCAGTGGGACCAGTTAATACTAAAGGTAGACCAAGGGGAGCCTCGAGATTCAATCGGGTAGAGAGGTAGCTCAAGAAGTAAAGGGTAAACAAACTCGTTATTGTGGAGAGTGTGGAGAGCCAACCATTATAGGACTACTTGTCCAAAACTAGGTACAAACAGTTCATTTTGTTATTTTTTTATTTATTTTTATTATAATATTTAATTTTTATTTTTATTATTGTTTATTAATAGCAAATCAACATAACAAAGATAACGATAATGAAAAAGGGAATAAAGGAAAGACAAAACCACCAAAGGTACTTGGTATGCATCTTGTTGCATATTTTTCCCAAGTTGAAATTTTTTGTTTATAGTACATATTGCTAGTCTATCTCAATTTGGGAGAACATTGTTCTTCACATTTGTGGTGTGGTGATGGTGACTATGGAGAGGTTGAAATGGGGGAATGAGGTCTGAAGAATTTGTTGAAGAATAAGATCAGTCCCGAAACCTTAAAGATGATTAAGAGGTGTTTCTGCATTATATTGTTGTTACTTTATTAAAGATATATATTTTTGTTTATAATTGTAGTTATTAAATATAGTTCATTATTTTAAACTGTTTTTGGTGGTACTAGATAGATCCTTATCTATGACTTTTTGTTGTTGTTTGCACATCAGCTCTTAATGGTGACAATGTTGAAACTGCATTTTTAAGCTGCAAGAGGAAATGAAGAAATTGTCTACATGCTCTTGTTGAGGAGTGTGCATCTCATTACAATTTTCAAGGTTGATTGTTGCAAGTGAAACTTTGCATATTAAGTTGTCATTTGAATTTGATGCATTAGCAGAGGCATTACTTTGGACAGTATTATGTATGTATATTGTGTCTGTTCCATTTTATCATTCATGTTTCAGGAATACTGTTTAATTACACGATGGGCTATTACCATTTTCTAATTTCTTTCTATATGTGATGTTTCTAATTTTGTTGAATTAACTTAGGCTATTGGAAAGAGTTGAATTGCACTAACTTTACATATCAGGAAGAAGAAGAAAAAAAATGGAATTGCAACTAGAATTCTCAAGGAAGTAATGGATTCAAAGTTGTAACATTTATGAAACAATTTGGTGGTTTCTAACTAGTCCCTTATTTTCATGATTACCTTTTAATGAATGAATACTTTATATCTTTTGATACAATTTGGTATTCTTAGCGGCGAAAAAAGAGAAAAATGTATTCTTATTGGAAAAAAGGAATTAGACTAATGAAAAGTTTGTTTTATCTTGCAAGGCTATGTTTTGAAATTGCAAAGACATTTCCATCTGTGGGTTAACTTTCTTTTAATTTGGCAGCATTTTTATTGTCTATATCTTTGATGTAACCATATGGGTGGTAACGTAATCAGTTCACTGAAGCTGAGAGTAGCAACCTCACCAAAATTGTCCACGACATTCAGACCCAAAGTAACGCACAACATTTTGACAACATCAACAAAATGTCCACACATTCAGGCCTTGCTGTAGCCTATGAATTCATTTGTATTTATATTGACATCACCCAAAGTGGGAGTTCCAAAATAAAAATAACATTTACAAGCACTTACAAATGTAAAGAAAATAAATTTCAAAAACTACTATCCGTAAATCCAAATCCAAAAAAAATTCTTATGTAAAAAAAACAATCATAGTTTCACCGTTCGTTCTTCCCCGAATCTAGATCAAACGTACGTTTTCTACGCTCCTCAACCTCAATATACCAGTATAGCTTCCTAATCTCCTTCATAGTAGGCGAACCAACATCCTCCAACTACGCCACCGCCTTCCCCCGCCTCCTCCGACGAATCAATGTACATGGTATCCCAACAAGAATGTCCAAACCTGCAGTCATAAATTAAAACCTTAAAAAGTGATCTTCATGCTCAACCACCCCAAAGGATGAAATCAAACTATAACTAGCCTCTTTCCTCAAACTATGCTCCAATCCTCCATAAAATATTCTCTTCTCAAAGCTTTTGCGTCCACTACTCGCCCTTCAAATCCAAAAAGTTGACCACTGCAAAAAAGTCCATTCAGAAATCATAAATGAATTCATAAATGTTACAAAAAACTTATTTATTCTTTTTAGAGTGGTAAAGGGTCAAAGGAGGATGGGATAAAAAAATCTTTCCTTTTAGTTTCATAGACCTTCATATGATCAAGGTTATAATACAAAAATTTGGCCAGTTATTCTACATTCTATTCATATCACTAATCTAATTCCCCCCGCACCACCAAAAGCTTAGTTTAAGGCCAAAAAGTATAGGATTTTTGAAGATCCCATGTGACACCTAAGAAAAAGTAAACAGGAATAAATCAAGGAGGTGGACGGGTGAAACCCTCATCCAAACATTTTACTTTAAAGAACTCCTAAAGGGTACTTCAGATGCATATCTATTACAGAATATACACTCTGCGTTCCCACACGGCTTTGAGAGGAACTGGATAAGAATAAGAAGATGGAAAAGCCCAAAATTCATGATTTGAACAAAACAAGCAAACCCCAATGCGTCAGTAAAAAGAAAAGGTCTGATAATTATTTACTTGCGTTCTCATTCACACCTGATCATCTAAGTAATTATTGAGTGCAATAACATAGAAATAAAAATAATAACGGTAGTGGCAGTCCTTACCTCTTCAGGGCCCAAGGGAGCTGACGTGATTTTCCCCACATCCGTGTTAATTTATTAACCTGTCGACAAAGGAATAAAATTACAGAAGCTTAAGATGATGAACTAAGCATTATAATGGGGGGAACAAAAAGAAAACAATGGCATAATACAGCACATGAATTCCCAAATAATCTACAAAACCCTAGCAGAGAAGAGAATCGGAGAAATGGAGGAGAGAAGAGTAAGAATTGAGTAAATGGAACCGTGTTTGGGAGGAGAGAAGAGTAGAGCTCTTATGCACGATCGATTTGGGAAGGGAGCTTGGATCCGTGATTTGGGAGGGGAGAGCTTCGCTATGTTTTTTTGGGAGGAGAGTAGAGATGGGGAGGAGCCGTATTTTTTTTTAAAAATAAATGGGTCAACGACGTCATTTTAATGTACTGTTTAAAAAGAGTTTACAAGGCTGTGTACATCCATATTCACCTATATATATATATATATCTATATATAATATATAGGCCGGATCATGTCTGGACTCCCGGACCGGACCAAAATTCGGACCTTTTTTTAAACAACTAAAAATAAAAGATAAATAATTATGGAATTGAATTTTTTTTCATAATACAGTGTTTTGGGTGTGATTTGGATACGTATAACAAAACATGTATGTACAAGTCTGTGCAGACTGTACCATACTTTTTGGTATAGATATTCAAACACGCCCAAACATTGTATTATGGAAAAATTCAGTTCCATAAAATATTAAATATTTTTTTTAGTGTTTTAAAAAAAAGCAAAAAAAGGTCCGTTTTTTATCAGATCGGTGTATATATTATATATATATATATATATATATATATATAATATATATATAGTCCGGA
The DNA here is from genome assembly GCA_020205505.1 of Panax japonicus. Taxonomy (NCBI): domain Eukaryota; kingdom Viridiplantae; phylum Streptophyta; class Magnoliopsida; order Apiales; family Araliaceae; genus Panax; species Panax japonicus. The sequence goes on from CM035105.1 coordinate 8,577,558, forward strand.
TCAGGTCCGGACTCCCGGATTTTGTTAAAATCCGGACCTTTTTTTTTTTTTTTTGCTTTTTTTTTTGAAACAACTAAAAAAAAAATTTATGGAATTGGAATTTTTACATTATACAGTTGTTTGGGTGTGATTTGGATGCCTATAACAAAATATGTCTGTACAGTCTGGGCAGACTGTAAATACATTGGTTGTGTAGGTTTAAAACACACCCAAAACATGTATTATGGAAAATTTCAGTTCCATAATTTTTTTTTTTTTTTAGTTGGTTCTATCAAAAAAAAAAAAAAAATTTTTTTTGGGTCCGGATTTTCCAGTCCGGGAGGTCCGGACCTGATCAAATTTCTATATATTATATATATATATATATATATATATATATATATATATATATATATATATATATATATATACAGAAAGGATCAAGAGTAGAACTCTTAACTAGTAGAACTCTCTTAAAATATAGAATTGTCAAAACGACGTAGTTTTGATAAGATGCGGT
>CM035105.1:8586034-9031034 GCA_020205505.1 Panax japonicus
CAAAGGAGCTATTTATTGTGAATTATTGAAGTTTCGGGTTCCGAAATAATTGATTTTTGGAAGTTTTAATTATTATTTTCAACAAAAACGTTTTTCAAAGGTTGGTGGGCATCTTTAACATGTGTTTGATGGCTAAAATCAGATTCCTTGGTGGTTGGCTTGAATGTTTTGTAAATATTAATATTATATTAATTTAGTCTCCTTTGGCGTTCTAACATTTTCCTATAAATAGAGGGCTAAGTTAGAATTGAAAATCACACCAGAAACAAAGTTTTCTCTCTTTCTCTCTCTATATTATCGAGCGTATTCTTGTGAGTATACTTTGAGTGTTGCTATACGGTGCGAGTTTCTGTCAGCACTATACCGAAATTCAGTCAGAAGTACGGCTATTTTGAGGTAAGGGATGTTATTTTCTTCTTAAATGATATTATTTTCTTCAATATCATTATGCCGAATATTGGTGAACGTTTTTATCAAATTTGGAACTTTTTGTGCCGGAGTTACTATTCACGTATACGGTACTATTCACGTATACGGCACTATTCACGAATACACTATTCACAGAAAAATTATTTTTTTTTTTTCGTCCAAAATATCTATTGTGGATACTAGCTTTGATTGTATCCATGTTTTGATCATTCTTGAATTTTACACCACTATGATTATTTTTGAGGTATTTTTGGACATGGATAAAACAAAGTACGAATCCTTAATCCTTAATCCTTGTCATTTTGTTTCACTGGATTCGTTCTTTAAAAATATTTTTTATCATCTTCAGTCTTAAAGGATTTATTGAATATCTTTGGCCTGTAGTGCAAAGATGAATGATTTCTGATGAATATCTTTGGCCCGTAGTGCAAAGATGAACAGGTGTTTAGATGAACATGACCAACAGATGAATATCCTTGGCCTGTAGTGCAAGGATGAATATATGATTCAAGATGTGCATTGATTGATGTTACAGGGATAAAAATACTGTTGATGGACTGTTAAATTCATAGACATTAGTAGATTTCATCCTCTACGTAACTCTTCTATGAATTAATATTTTCCGCTGCGAAATTGATTAAAAACTGTTGTCTATTGTATTCTATTAGATTTTTTCCCTGTTGAAGGCTAACGATAATTTGTTGTATATTATCTTAGTCATAAATTCTTTACTGAGCTAGTTGAGCTCACCCTTTTCCTTTTTGTTCCATTTTTCTTCTCAGGAGACGAGAATATAGCGAGTACGAGTCGGGGTATGAATTGATGGTCCTTGAGAGAGTTGTTTAGTAGTCCTCACCATTTTTGTAAAATAATATATCAATAATTGTATTGAGGACATAGTTGGGTAATGTATTGTCTAGATGACAATGTTGTATTCAAACTCACAGTTTATGGGTTGTAAAAGTTGTGGTTGTTTCTGTACCATGTATTTGGCGACTCAAAATGGGTTGGAATGGAATGGACCTATTTTGGGGGCGTCACAGTTGGTATCAGAGCTTAGGGATATGATCTCTGGCGGAGATCGGGGAATAGAACTAGGAGGGGAGAGACGAGTAAATCCTTCGCTAGTGTGTCCTACCTAAGCTTATTTGTTAGTTGGTCAGTATATAGGGATATTATGTGATATATTGATTTCCTTAATTAACCCTTGTTTTATGACAGTATTTGAGAATGTCGACTGAGAATATTAACAATGGAAATGAGACCGTGGAGACTGCCTGTACTCACCAACGAGGAGAACGTGCAAACAGGCTGGCAATGTTCCTCCTGTGAACAACACCACTGATCAGACAATGAACGACGCAATGTTTAGAAGCTTTTTGCAGTTCATGCAAAATCAGACGAGGGAGACTCGTGTTCAAATACAGGAGGAAATGATAACAATTCACGGGTTGTCACAGCCAAGCAGTTCAAAGAGCTGGGACCACCAGAATTTAAGGGAAAGCCAGACCCGATCATGGCGGAGACATGGTCAAGCAAATTACCAAGATATTCGATGTCTTGGGATGCACGGAGGAACAGAAGGTTCCATTCGCCACCTTTATGTTCCGTGGCGAGGCAGACTACTGGTGGGAGTCTGTGAAGCGTACCCCATCCAGCCGCACTCAGCATGTCTTGGGAGACGTTTCAGAAACTATTTAATGACAAATACTTTCCTGAAAGTGTTCGTCATATGAAGGAAGTGGAGTTCATCAGATTAGAACAAAATAACATGACGGTGTCTCAGTACGAGGCAAAGTTTGCAGAGTTATCCAGGTTTGCACCTCATTTGGTGGAGAATGAGGAACGTATGACGCGGATGTTTCTGAGAGGTTTGAAACCCGGCATACGACAATATCTCATCTCTCATAAATTTTCTCTCTATTCAGATGTTGTTAACAGGGCTCAATTGTTGGAGCGAGATAACGAGTACGGTCAACCGAGGTACCACAATCAGGATCATACCGGAGATAGCAGTCAACAAAATAACGATAACCTAGTGGAGAAAGAAAAAGACGGACAAAATGGTAACCACTTTGGTGGTAATCATGGCCATGAAAATAGAAGAAGCGAGTCAGGAGGAGATTTTAAAAAGAGGAGATTTAACAACGACCATGTGAAGACGACAGTGCCGGCAGCAACTGGTTCTAAGGGAGGAGAAAGACCACCGGTTATATGCTATAAGTGCGGGAAAGAGGGACATATCAGTCCAAACTGCCCACAACAGTTCAAGGTATGCTATAATTGTGGAAAGGAAGGACATATCGCTCGAGATTGTACGGTAGCGAAACCTAGTTCAGCGGGGACGGTGACTCAAAAGACTGTCCAGAAAAGCCAAAGTCAATGGTTCCTGGAAGAGCGTTTGTTGTGACTAGGTCAACATGCGAGGAACCCAAACGAGGTGATCACGGTAAGCTATTTATAAATTCTTGCGAAGTTTATACCTTACTTGATACCGGTGCTACCCATTCATTTATCTCTCCTGCTTGCGCTCAACGTTAAACTTGACTCCGGAGAAATTAGACTTTGACCTATCTGTGGAAACTCCGTTAGGAGAAACTTTATCACATCCACTGTTTATAAATCTTGTTTGATTCAAGTTGGCACCATCACCTTACCTGTTGACCTGATCTCTTTAAAGATACTTGCTTTTGATGTGATTTTAGGGATTGATTGGTTAACTACTCATCATGCCAAAATTGATTGTTTTCGTAAGGTTGTTAGTTTTCATATTCCTAATCAACCTGTTGTTCGAATTCAGGCAACTAAACCATTAAAATCAATCACTGTCATATCTAATCATAAAGCTATTCGTTTATTGAAAAACGGATGTCAAGCTTTCTTAGCCCATGTTATGGATTTGAATAAAGACACGTCAAAATTGAATAATATTCCTGTTGTTATTGACTTTCCTGACGTATTTCCTGAAGAACTTCCCGGTCTACCCCCAGAACGTGAAGTTGAATTCTTTATTGATCTTGAACCTGGTACAAAGCCCATTTCTAAAACCCATATCGAATGGCTCCTATTGAACTTCAGGAGTTAAAAGTCCAACTACAGGAGTTATTGGACATCGGTTTCATTCGTCCTAGTACATCTCCTTGGGGTGCTCCTGTTTTATTCAGTAAAGAAGAAAGACGGGAGTATGCGACTTTGTATTGACTATCGGGAATTGAACCATGTCACCATTAAGAATAGGTATCCTCTACCTCGTATTGATGACTTGTTTGACCAGTTGCAAGGAGCACAATTCTTTTCAAAAATCGATCTTCGTTCTGGATATCATCAGCTGAAAATTAGAACTGAGGATTATTCCAAAGACTGCCTTCAGAACTCGGTATGGGCATTATGAATTCTTAGTCATGTCTTTTGGATTGACTAATGCTCCTGCTGCTTTCATGGATATGATGAACCGAGTATTCAAGGATTATTTGGATCAATTCGTTGTTGTCTTTATTGATGACATCCTCATATATTCCAAAAGCCGTGAAGATCATGAGCACCATTTGAAGCCGGTACTCCAAAGGCTTCGTGAAAACAAGTTATATGCTAAGTTGAAAAAATGCGAGTTCTGGCTTGAGGAAGTAGCATTCCTTGGGCACGTGGTGTCAAAAAATGGAGTATCTGTTGACCCGACGAAGATTGAAGCAATACAAAGTTGGGAGCAACCGAAGTCGGTCACTGAAGTACGTAGCTTTTTGGGCTTAGCTGGTTATTATCGGAGATTCGTGGAAGGGTTTTCTCGAATTGCTACTCCATTAACTCAGCTAACTCGGAAGGATACAAAATTCGTATGGAGCGAGGAATGCGAGAAGAGTTTCCAAGAGCTTAAGAGGAGACTTATTTCGGCACCTGTTCTAACAATACCATCTGGTTCGGATGGAATTGTTATCTACAGCGATGCTTCGGGCAAAGGGTTAGGATGTGTTCTCATGCAACGTGGGAAAGTCATAGCCTATGCCTCGCGACAACTTAAAGAGTATGAGAGGAATTATCCTACTCATGATCTTAGAGTTGGCAGCAGTCGTTTTCGCACTAAAGATCTGGAGGCACTATCTATACGGGGAGAAAGTGGAGATATATTCAGATCATAAAAGCCTCAAATATTTCTTCACTCAAAAAGAACTCAACATGCGGCAACGACGTTGGCTCGAGTTGTTGAAAGATTACGACCACACTATTCAATACCATCCTGGAAAAAGCGAACGTGGTAGCTGACGTATTGAGTAGAAGATCATATGCAGGAATGAGTGCAATGATGTCAAGTATACGCATAGAGCCAACTTTAATAGAAAAAGTTAAGGTTGCTCAAGCCACCGATCCGGAGCTGATGCATATGAAGACGAAAGTACAAGAAGGTGCCATTCCAGAAGCGAGAATTGATGAAGAAGGAATACTTCGAGTCCACTCCAGACTTTGTGTTCATAACGATTCTGATTTGAAGTACAAGATCATGATGGAGGCACACAATACACCGTTTGCAATTCATCCTGGAAGTACCAAAATGTATCGTGATCTTCGACATACATTTTGGTGGAACAATATGAAGAGAGAGATTGCAAAGTTTATTTCAACGTGTTTAACTTGTCAACGTGTAAAGGCGGAGCATCAAGTGCCAAAGGGTCCATTGCAACCACTTGAGATTCCGAAATGGAAGTGGGAACACATTACTATGGATTTCGTTACGGGTCTTCCTACGGTTTCTCAAGGCATCAATGCTATTTGGGTTATTGTTGATAGATTAACCAAATCTGCTCATTTCTTGCCGATACGGGAGACTTATTCCCTTGAACGTCTTGCTCAAATATACGTAAATGAGATTGTAAGATTGCATGACATGCCAGTATCCATAGTTTCGGATCGTGACCCAAGATTTACTTCAAGATTTTGGGTTAGCTTGCAAAAAGCTATGGGTACGGAGTTACGATTCAGTTCGGCATACCATCCTCAAACGGACGGACAATCAGAGAGGACTATTCAAACTCTTGAAGATTTATTAAGACTCTGTGTCCTAGACTTCAAGGGCAGTTGGGATAAATATTTACCATTGGTGGAATTCTTCTACAACAACAGTTATCAGGCAAGCATTGGTGTGGCCCCATTTGAAGCATTGTATGGACAAAAGTGTCGCTCTCCAGTATGTTGGGACGAGGTGGGTGAAGCAACATTGTTGGGACCCGAGTTAGTACGTATGACTACGGAGAAGATCCAAACGATTCGACAACGTATACAAACGGCACAAGATCGACAAAAGAGTTATGCGGATCTTCATCGAAAGGACGTAGAATTTAGTGTTGGGGATCATGTATTGTTGCGTGTTGCCCCATGGAAGGGAGTTACAAGATTCGGGAAGAGAGGAAAGCTTAATCCACGATTTATTGGTCCGTTTCAAATTCTTGATCGAGTAGGTAATGTAGCCTATAGACTCGCGTTACCTCCAAGTATGTCTCGTGTTCATAATGTTTTTCATATATCTGTGCTTCGTAAATATGTGAAAGACCCGAACCACGTCATTGAGTTAGAACCGGACGAGATAGCCGAAGATTTAACGTATGAGGAGGTACCTGTCAAGATCTTGGATAGGAAGGAGCATGTCCTACGCACGAAGGTAATACCACAAGTTAAAGTTTTGTGGAGGAATCATGCTATAGAGGAAATGACCTGGGAGTTGGAAACGGAAATGAAAGCGAGGTATCCTCACCTTTTCGAAACACCAGGTACGTATGTCAATTTCGAGGACAAAATTTCATAAGGAGGGGAGGTTGTTAGGCCCCAAATAATTAATAAATGAAATTTAATTTCCTTTAATTATTATTTTGAATAGTAAGGGTTGATTTGATTAATGAGGATAGTTATGGGTAAAATATGCAAATATTTCAAAATAAGCAAGTGGTTATAAAATATTCATTGTTGTCGGGAAATATTCGTTTGGTCGTGGAATATTCGTACTGTCGGGGAATATTCGTACGACGACGCAGCCATGTGTGGGCCCCATAACGGAAAGCGATTGGAGGAAGAAAACGACAAATATAAGTTGTTTAAAAATAACGGCGTAGTTTTTACCGTTTACACTGTTGGAATACCCGGTGGTTAAAATACAGTAATACGCGTTGTTGCACAGTAGCACACGGTATTGCACAGTATTTTGAATTATTGATCCTTACGTAAGAAGGCACTACTCAATAATTTCTACAGGAGTTACTGTTCATTACTTTATTGATTCAATAATTGCTGCGTTGATATTTATATTATTATTGTTTCAATAATTGACATTGCACAGTATTTTCCATTATCAGATCAATAATTCATATTATTTGAATAATATTATCAGATAACATTATTGGCAATGTCTAGAAAGTTCTGTCAAGGAGAGGTTTGGTCATCTAATTGCGCGCCAGTAAGGAGAAATCCTTATTGGAAAGCCCCCTCTATCCTGGGAACGGCCTGGTTGTCAGTACTGTGATTCTGTAATATTATTTTTAATAATTAATTATTGATTATTATGATAAAGAAAATATTTATTTTATGTGGATATAGATGAAGAAAATTTTTAATGTGACAATTGTTGAAAATTAATATTTTATCTTTTTCTGATAAAATAATTTATTTAAATATATTATTTTAATAATATATTAACGATGATATTTTTACAATGATTGTGGGATATATGAATGTATGAGGAGGTAGAGTATTTTTGTGGCATTAAATGTTTAACACATGTTTTGTGTGTCGGTAGACATAATTTTTGACCGAAAATTGAGTATAGACTGTAAAATCACCCGTTTGTGGATTTCGGTCAATTTCTGTTTGGAATTTGGAAAAATTTTCTTCTGCAAAGTTGTAGAGAATGGAATTTCCCATGGAAAGTCGCGAGATTCGAATTTTCTGACAAAGGAGCTATTTATTGTGAATTATTGAAGTTTCGGGGTTCCGAAATAATTGATTTTTGGAAGTTTTAATATTATTTTCAACAAAAACGTTTTTCAAAGGTTAGTGGGCATCTTTAATATGTGTTTGATGGCTAAAATCAGATTCCTTGGTGGTTGGCTTGAATGTTTTGTAAATATTAATATTATATTAATTTAGTCTCCTTTGGCGTTCTAACATTTTCCTATAAATAGAGGGCTAAGTTAGAATTGAAAATTACACCAGAAACAAAGTTTTCTCTCTTTCTCTCTCTATATTATCGAGCGTATTCTTGTGAGTATACTTTGAGTGTTGCTATACGGTGCGAGTTTCTGTCAGCACTATACCGAAATTCATTCAGAAGTACGGTTATTTTGAGGTAAGGGATGTTATTTTCTTCTTAAATGATATTATTTTCTTCAATATCATTATGCCGAAATATTGGTGAACGTTTTTATCAAATTTGGAACTTTTTGTGCCGGAGTTACTATTTACGTATACGGTACTATTCACGTATACGGCACTATTCACGAATACGACACTATTCACAGAAAAATTATTTTTTTTTTCTTTTCGTCCAAAATATCTATTGTGGATACTAGCTTTGATTGTATCCATGTTTTGATCATTCTTGAATTTTACACCACTATGATTATTTTTGAGGTATTTTTGGACATGGATAAAACAAAGTACGAATCCTTAATCCTTAATCCTTGTCATTTTGTTTCACTGGATTCGTTTCTTTAAAAATATTTTTTATCATCTTCAGTCTTAAAGGATGTTATTATTGAATATCTTTGGCCTGTAGTGGAAAGATGAATGATTTCTGATGAATATCTTTGGCCCGTAGTGCAAAGATGAACAGGTGTTTAGATGAACATGACCAACAGATGAATATCCTTGGCCTGTAGTGCAAGGGTGAATATATGATTCAAGATGTGCATTGATTGATGTTACATGGATAAAAATACTGTTGATGGACTGTTAAATTCATAGACATTAGTAGATTTCATCCTCTACGTAACTCTTCTATGAATTAATATTTTCCGCTGCGAATATTGATTTAAAACTTGTTGTCTATTGTATTCTATTAGATTTTTTCCCTGTTGAAGGCTAACGATAATTTGTTGTATATTATCTTAGTCATAATATTCTTTACTGAGCTAGTTGAGCTCACCCTTTTCCTTTTGTTCTATTTTCTTCTCAGGAGACGAGAATATAGCGAGTACGAGTCGGGGTATGAATTGATGGTCCTTGAGAGAGTTGTTTAGTAGTCCTCACCATTTTTATAAAATAATATATCAATAATTGTATTGAGGACATAGTTGGGTATGTATATTGTCTAGATGACAATGTTTGTATTCAAACTCATAGTTTATGGGTTGTAAAAGTTGTGGTTGTTTCTGTACCATGTATTTGGCGACTCAAAATGGGTTGGATGGAATGGACCTATTTTGGGGGCGTCACATTAGGGATTCGTACAACAGTTTATCCAAGATCAATAATACTTCATAATAAACGATTTTGAAGCAGAACTCAAAAATAACGATCAAAACATGGATACAATCAAAGATAGTAGCCAAAATAGACATCTTGGAGAAAAAGGAAATTTTTCATTTTTCGGTGAATAGTGCCGTATTCGTGAATAGTGTCGTATACGTGAATAATGCCGTATACGTGAATAGTAACCCCGACACAACAAGTTCCAAATTTGATTAAAAAGTTCACCAATACTTCGGTATAATGATATTGAAGAAAAATATCATTTAAGAAGAAAATAATATCCCTTACCTCAAAATAACCGTACTTCTGACTGAATTTTCAGTATAGTGCTGACAGAAACTTGCACCGTATAGCAACACTCAAAGTATACTTACAAGAATACGCTCGATAATATAGAGAGAGAAAGAGAAAAAACTTTGTTTCTGGTGTGATTTTCAATTCTAACTTAGCCCTCTATTTATAGAAAAATGCTAGAACGCCAAATGAGACTAAATAATAAATTAATATTATTTATATAACAAATTTAATACGTATGCTAATTAAGACTTAAGACCAGCCCCTCAATGCTGAAAATTCCAGCAGCCCACATGCATTCAACAACAACCAAAAAGTGGGACCCACCCATAATTTAATAAAAATCATTTTATTTTCCAAAACTTCAACAATTCATAGAAAATAGCTCGTTTATCAGAAAAATTCGAAACTCGCAACTTCCCATGGGAAATTCCATTATCTACAACTTTGCAGAAGAAATGTTTTCCAAATTCCAAACAGAAATTGACCGAAATCCACAAACGAGCGATTTTACAGTTTATAATCAATTTTCGGTCAAGAATTGTGTCCACCGACACACAAAACATATGTTAAACATTTAATGCCACAAAAATATTCTTCCTCCTCATATATTCATATATCCCACATTCATTGTAAAAATATCACCGTTGATATATTATTAAAATAATATATTTAAATAAATTATTTTATCAGATAAAGATAAAATATTAATTTTCAACAATTGTCACATTAAAAATTTTCTCCATCTATATCCACATAAAATAAATATTTTCTTTATCATAATAATTAATAATTAATTATTTAAAAATAATATTACAGAATCACAGTACTGACAACCAGGCCGTTCCCAGGATAGAGGGGGCTTTCCAATAAGAATTTCTCCTTACTGGCGCGCAATTAGGTGACCAAACTTCTCCTTAGACAGAACTTTCTAGACATTGCCAATAATGTTATCTGATAATATTATTCAAATAATATGAATTATTGATCTGATAATAAAAAATACTGTGCAGTAACAATTATTGAAACAATAATAATATAAATATCAACGCAGCAATTATTGAATCAATAAGATAAAATAATGAACAGTAATTACTGTAACAATTATTGAGTAGTGCCTTCTTACGTACGAATCAATAATTCAAGAATACTGTGCAATATCGTGTGCTACTGTGCAACCACGCATATTACTGTATTTTAACCACCAGGTAACCCAACAGTGTTAACGGTAACAATTTACGCCGTTATTTATAAAACTCAATCTTTGTCGTTTTCTTTCATCCAACCATTTTTCGTTATGGGGGCCCACAAATGACTGCGCCGTCGTACGGAGATTCCTGACAAAAAGAATATTCCATAACCACTTGTTTATTTTGTAAACTTTGCACATTTCACCCATAACCAAAGCATTATATCAAATTAACCCTTATTAATTTAGAATAATGAATAGAGGAAAATTTAATTTATTTATAATAAGTTGGGGTCTTACAATATATATATATATGGGGAATATGGAGGTACACAGTCTTGTAAAATCTTTTTTTACACAGTACATTAAAATGACGTCGTTTGGCCCATTTATTTAAAAAAAAAAACACGGCTCCCCTCCCCTCTCTACTCTCCTCCCAAAACACAGAGCGAAGCTCTCCCCTCCCAAATCACGGATCCAAACTCTCCCTTCCCAAATCGATCACTCATAAGAGCTTTACTCTTCTCTCCTCTCAAACATGGTTCCATTTACTCCGATTCTCTACTCTTCTCTCCTCCATATTCTCTGATTCTCTTCTCTGCTAGGGTTTTGTAGATTATTTGGGAATTCATGTGTTGTATTACGCCATTGCTTTCTTTTTGTTCCCCCTATATTATAATGCTTAGTTCATCATCTTAAGCTTCTTAATTTTATTTCTTTGTCGACAGGTTGATAAATTAACACTGATGTGGGGAAAATTACGTCAGCCTCCCTTGGGCCCTGAAGAGGTAAGGACTGCCACTACCTTTATTTATTTTTATTTCTATGCTATTGCACTCAATTACTTAGATGATCAGGCGTGAATGAGAACGCAAGTAAATGATTGCTTCTTCTCTTATTGTTTTTTCTCAAGCGGATAATGCTATGTCACGACAATCTGTGACGACCTTACCATTACAACACTCAGAGTCGGCGTTAAACCTTCATGACACAAAGTAAAAAATTTGCCCAACATTTTGAATTTTGAATTATATTATCAATTGAATTATATGTTCTCTTTTTTGTTCCAGTGTTAATGTAGAGGATGACAATACAAAAACTTCGATAGAAGTTCCATATGTTGGATTATCGTTTCCTAGTCAGGACGACGCATACGCGATGTATAATACATATGCAAGGCATAAAGGATTCGGACTTCGTTTGTCGAATCTTGACAAATCTAAAACTTCGGGGGAGGCAATAGGTCAATTAATTATTTGTAGTAAAGGTGAAATTGTAAAAGATAAAGATCAGACACTTGAAGAGAAACCGAAGAAATGACGAAGACAAGTAAGATCTGACTGTCGTGCAAGGATGTGGATCCATTTAAACCAAAAAACGAAGACATGGCATGTTACTAGTTTTTGTGATGAACATAATCACGAGTTTACTAGCCCTTCATAAGCATGGAAACATCGCTCTCATAAGACATATCATCGTAGTCAAACTGTCAAAAATTTGATGGAGAAGATGCATGAAACTGGATTGCACCCATCAACCATTGCAAAGGTGGTTAATGCTCATGGGAATGGTGAGGATGAGATGATAACAACACAACAATGTTTAGATCATTTGCGCATACAGAGAAATAATATGGTTGGTCATGAATGCATTTCAGTAGTTCATCATTTTCTAGCAAAAAGAGTTAGTGACCCGTCATTTTTCTTTGCCATAGATTTGAAGAAGGATCACAGTCTTAAAAGTGTTTTTTGGGCCGATGGGAGGTCGATATCATCATATTTACAATTTAGTGATGTAGTTTCTTTTGATGTTACATATCAAACCAATAAATTTTTATTACCATTTGCTCCATTCACGGGGGTTAATCACCACAGACAATCTATTTTGTTTGGTTGTGCTTTACTTGCAAATGAGAAAGAGAAATCTTTTACATGGTTATTTCAAGAGTGGAAGAAATGCATGTGTGGAAAAGATCCTGGGGTAATTATAACAGATCAAGATTATGCTATTTGCAATGCTATAAAGAAAGTCTTTCCTAATACTCGACACCGATTCTGTTCAAAGCATATCACAGAGAGATTTCATCTCCTTCGTTCTAGCAATCAAGCATTTTGTGATGAGTATAAAGCATGGTTTTATAGTGAAACCATATTAGAATCAGAGAATCATTGAGAACTTTTGAAGAAGAAATATGATTTGAATAATAATATTTGGTTGATGAACTTGTATGAAATGCGACATCAATGGGTTCCTGCATACTTCAGAGACATCTTTACAGCTGAAATGACATCTACCCAACGTAGTGAGAGTATTAATTCATTTTTGATGGATTTGTTCATGCGTTAACTCCATTGAATGAGTTTGTGACGCAATATAAAAATGCTCTTGTATCTCGTCGGCAAGCAGAGAAAGAAGAAGATTTCAAGACAAAAAATTCTCTCCCGATATACGAGACTGAGTTGGAGATTGAGAAACAAGCTGGACAACTCTACACTAGAAAAATGTTTGACATATTTCACATTGAATTTAAGGCTAGTTATTCCTACTAGAAGGAGAAGGTGATGAAGGATGAAGACATAATTGAATACAAAGTTGGAAAGAGCACGAGTCCTAAAGCTAATTGGAGAACTGTATTGTATGATGGTGGACAAACTCTTAATTGTTCTTGTGCAAAGTTCGAGATGGAAGGAATGATATGCAAGCATATCATTTGTGTTATGAGATTTAAAAATTTTGTTTCCATTTCAGATATATATATATTGAAAAGATGGATTATGGATGCTAAGTATCGACCTGATATTGTTGGATGTTCATCAAGTGAGGTTGATGTAACTCCTATGATGGTGTTTTTGCTCAAATCAAAAATGTCCAAAGTGTTACAAGATGCAACTTCATCACTGACAATTTTTAATAAAGTTGAGTATTTGTCGGATGATATGATAAAAAGGATAAAGGAGAAAAAATTGCAAGATGTGATTTGTCAGATGGATATTACTCAAGCATCTAGTCTAATTGTTTCCTTTGTTGACATTCCAGAAATAACAGTGTGTGATCCCAGTGGACCAGTTAATACTAAAGGTAGACCAAGGGGAGCCTCGAGATTTCAATCGGGTAGAGAGGTAGCTCAAGAAGTAAAGGGTAAACAAACTCGTTATTGTGGAGAGTGTGGAGAAGCCAACCATTATAGGACTACTTGTCCAAAACTAGGTACAAACAGTTCATTTTGTTATTTTTTTATTTATTTTTATTATAAATATTTAATTTTTATTTTTATTATTGTTTATTAATAGCAAATCAACATAACAAAGATAACGATAATGAAAAAGGGAATAAAGGAAAAGACAAAACCACCAAAGGTACTTGGTATGCATCTTGTTGCATATTTTTCCCAAGTTGAAATTTTTTGTTTATAGTACATATTTGCTAGTCTATCTCAATTTGGGAGAACATTGTTCTTCACATTTTGTGGTGTGGTGATGTGACTATGGAGAGGTTGAAATGGGGGAATGAGGTCTTGAAGAATTTGTTGAAGAATAAGATCAGTCCCGAAACCTTAAAGATGATTAAGAGGTGTTTTCTGCATTATATTGTTGTTACTTTTATTAAAGATATATATTTTTTGTTTATAATTGTAGTTATTAAATATAGTTCATTATTTTAAACTGTTTTTGGTGGTACTAGATAGATCCTTATCTATGACTTTTTGTTGTTGTTTGCACATCAGCTCTTAATGGTGACAATGTTGAAACTGCATTTTTTAAGCTGCAAGAGGAAATGAAGAAATTGTCTACATGCTCTTGTTGAGGAGTGTGCATCTCATTACAATTTTCAAGGTTGATTGTTGCAAGTGAAACTTTTGCATATTAAGTTGTCATTTGAATTTGATGCATTAGCAGAGGCATTACTTTGGACAGTATTATGTATGTATATTGTGTCTTGTTCCATTTTATCATTCATGTTTCAGGGAATACTGTTTAATTACACGATGGGCTATTACCATTTTCTAATTTCTTTCTATATGTGATGTTTCTAATTTTGTTGAATTAACTTAGGCTATTGGAAAGAGTTGAATTGCACTAACTTTACATATCAGGAAGAAGAAGAAAAAAAATGGAATTGCAACTAGAATTTCTCAAGGAAGTAATGGATTCAAAGTTGTAACATTTATGAAACAATTTGGTGGTTTCTAACTAGTCCCTTATTTTCATGATTACCTTTTAATGAATGAATACTTTATATCTTTTTGATACAATTTGGTATTCTTAGCGGCGAAAAAGAGAAAAATGTATTCTTATTGGAAAAAAGGACATTAGACTAATGAAAAGTTTGTTTTATCTTGCAAGGCTATGTTTTGAAATTGCAAAGACATTTCCATCTGTGGGTTAACTTTCTTTTAATTTGGCAGCATTTTTATTGTCTATATCTTTGATGTAACCATATGGGTGGTAACGTAATTCAGTTCACTGAAGCTGAGAGTAGCAACCTCACCAAAATTGTCCACGACATTCAGGACCCAAAGTAACGCACAACATTTTGACAACATCAACAAAAATGTCCACAACATTCAGGCCTTGCTTGTAGCCTATGAATTCATTTGTATTTATATTGACATCACCCAAAGTGGGAGTTCCAAAATAAAAATAACATTTACAAGCAACTTACAAAATGTAAAGAAAATAAATTTTCAAAAAACTACTATCCGTAAATCCAAATCCAAAAAAAATTCTTATGTAAAAAAAACAATCATATTTTCACCGTTCGTTCTTCCCCGAATCTAGATCAAACGGTACAGTTTTCTACTGCTCCTCAACCTCAATATACCATATAGCTTCCTAATCTCCTTCATAGTAGGCGAACCAACATCCTTCCAACTAACGCCACCGCCTTCCCCCGCCTCCTCCGACGAATCATGTACATGGTATCCCAACAAGAATGTCCAAACCTGCAGTCATAAATTAAAACCTTAAAAAGTGATCTTCATGCTCAACCACCCAAAAGGATAGAAAGTCAAACTATAACATATGAGCCTCTTTCCTCAAACTATGCTCCAATCCTCCATAAAATATTCTCTTCTCAAAGCTTTTGCGTCCACTACTCGCCCTTCAGAATCCAAAAAAGTTGACCACTGCAAAAAAGTCCATTCAGAAATCATAAAATGAATTCATAAACATTGTTACAAAAAACTTATTTATTCTTTTTAGAGTGGTAGAAGGGTCAAAGGAGGATGGGATAAAAAAAATCTTTCCTTTTAGTTTCATAGACCTTCATATGATCAAGGTTATAATACAAAAATTTTGGCCAGTTATTCTACATTCTATTCATATCACTAATCTAATTCACATCCCGCACCACCAAAAGCTTAGTTTAAGGCCAAAAAGTATAGGATTTTTGAAGATCCCATGTGACACCTAAGAAAAACAGTAAAACAGGAATAAATCAAGGAGGTGGACGGGTGAAACCCTCAATCCAAATACATTTTACTTTAAAGAACTCCTAAAGGGTAACTTCAGATGCATATCTATTACAGAATATACACTCTGCGTTCCTCACACGGCTTTGAGAGGAACTGGATAAGAATAAGAAGAGATGGAAAAGCCCAAAATTCATGATTTGAACAAAACAAGCAAACCCCAATGCGTCAGTAAAAAGAAAAGGTCTGATAATTATTTACTTGCGTTCTCATTCACACCTGATCATCTAAGTAATTATTGAGTGCAATAACATAGAAATAAAAATAAATAAAGGTAGTGGCAGTCCTTACCTCTTCAGGGCCCAAGGGAGGCTGACGTGATTTTCCCCACATCAGTGTTAATTTATTAACCTGTCGACAAAGGAATAAAATTAAGAAGCTTAAGATGATGAACTAAGCATTATAATATGGGGGGAACAAAAAGAAAACAATGGCATAATACAGCACATGAATTCCCAAAATAATCTACAAAACCCTAGCAGAGAAGAGAATCGGAGAATATGGAGGAGAGAAGAGTAGAGAATTGGAGTAAATGGAACCGTGTTTGGGAGGAGAGAAGAGTAGAGCTCTTATGCACGATCGATTTGGGAAGGGAGAGCTTGGATCCGTGATTTGGGAGGGGAGAGCTTCGCTATGTTTTTTGGGAGGAGAGTAGAGATGGGAGAGGAGCCGTATTTTTTTTTAAAAAATAAATGGGTCAAACGACGTCATTTTAATGTACTGTTTAAAAAAGAGTTTACAAGGCTGTGTACCTCCATATTCACCTATATATATATATATATATATATATATATATAGGCCGGATCATGTCTGGACTCCCGGACCGGACCAAAATTCGGACCTTTTTTTTAAACAACTAAAAAATAAAAGATAAATAATTATGGAATTGAATTTTTTTTCATAATACAGTGTTTTGGGTGTGATTTGGATACGTATAACAAAACATGTATGTACAGTCTGTGCAGACTGTACCACTACTTTTTGGTATAGATATTCAAAACACGCCCAAAACATTGTATTATGGAAAAATTTCAGTTCCATAAAATATTAAATATTTTTTTTAGTTGTTTTAAAAAAAAGCAAAAAAAAGGTCCGTTTTTTATCAGATTCGGTGTATATATATATATATATATATATATATATATATATATATATATATATATATAGTCCGGATCAGGTCCGGACTCCCGGATTTTGTTAAAATCCGGACCTTTTTTTTTTTTTTTTTGCTTTTTTTTTTGAAACAACTAAAAAAAAAAATTTATGGAATTGGAATTTTTACATTATACAGTGTTTTGGGTGTGATTTGGATGCCTATAACAAAATATGTCTGTACAGTCTGGGCAGACTGTAAATACATTGGTTGGTGTAGGTATTAAAAACACACCCAAAACAATGTATTATGGAAAAATTTCAGTTCCATAATTTTTTTTTTTTTTTAGTTGTTCTATCAAAAAAAAAAAAAAAAATTTTTTTTTGGGTCCGGATTTTCTCCCGTCCGGGAGGTCCGGACCTGATCAAATTTCTATATATATATATATATATATATATATATATATATATATATATATATATATATATATATATATATATATACAGAAAGGATCAAGAGTAGAACTCTTAACTAGTAGAACTCTCTTAAATAATAGAATTGTATCAAAACGACGTAGTTTTGATAAGATGCGGTGGCATTTTTGTAAATATGCGGTGGCATGGTATTTACAAAAATGCCACCGCGTCTTATCAAAACTACGTCGTTTTGATACAATTCTATTATTTAAGGGAGTTCTACTACTTAAGAGTTCTACTCTTGATCCTCTCCCTATATATATATATATATATATATATATATATATATATATATATATATATAAAGCCCGATTAATTATGCATATATCTTAAATGGTATAATTGAAGAAGATACGCATGTCCCTATTTCAAGAATATATAGTTGACAAACTTGGGTTTAATTAAAGTTGACCCGCAAGACTTGCTCCAAATTTCCGATCCAGGGATTGTGATTGAAGATATTTATGATCTCCTGCAAGTCCGTGATCATGAAATCTCTTAATTTATTTTTAATGGTAAATTAAAGGTTCGTTAATATCCAATTCAGTATATATGTATTCTATGAAGTCAAATAAACAAGTTAATTGACTGATCATCGTGTTTACTTAAACAAATTATTGTAATCTAAGCTTAGTTTAGTATGAGGATTATTTAGATTACTTTTGGTGGAGCTTTTGCGGTGGAGTAAAAACACTTTTAAATTAAATATAAAAATATTTTATTTACAAATTTATTCGTAAATTGTTGAAGTAAAATTATATTAAAAATCCACACCATACACTTTAATATATTTTTTTTCTTTTATTTATTCAGAAGCATTTATACAATTTTGTAACTAAATATTATTTTTAACTTTCTTACAAATATATACTTGTTTAACAACTATTATTTTACATTTTAAAATTATGTGTAAAGTATTTCACGTGGTCTCATCACTTTAATATTATTAGTTGTATGTATTTAACGATCGAAAAAACAAACTTCTATATAATGTTTAATGTATACAAAGACTATGTCTGTCTTGAAGATATATAGAGCATAGTCATATGCATCTTCCTATTGTTGCAAAAACAATGAGATTACTCATCCAAATTACAAGTACGTACCTTTGACAAATTTGGCTCAAGTTATAGTTGACTAGACTTGGCTCCAATTAAGGAATATATGGTGGTTGAAGTGTATATATATATATATATCGAAAAAACAAAGACAAATGGATTGGCGTATCATTAAAAAATTTGGAAGCCAAGATTTTGTTACATAGAATCAAACTCAATCGCCTACATATATGTTGAAGGTGTCATTTTTATTATCTAACATGGCATGCATGGTTGATAATTTAACTATAGTTACAAGAAATAGACAGAGAAAAGTCAATGAGTTAAAAGTCAACCTAGCCATGCATGTAAACCAATTTTCTATACATTGCAAGCTGGTCAGATTGAACTAGTTGACATTAATTTAAGGTGCCCAAAAGTACTAAAATAATGTATATATATAGAATTGTAGTATAGTATATACCGGTGGAAATAAAGTTCTGGTTCATTTTTTACGCATATTAAAAAAATGATAAAATGATAAAATTGTCTATATTTAAATTCTCATTTAATTGCATCGTTTTTTGCACATTACTAGTGATGCTCCATAAATATGCATAGATAATAGAAATATAATTGAGTACTTAATAATAAGGGTATTATAGGTAAATTATTGTAAAAAATAGATCATTTAAGATAAATAGACATTTAACTTGGAACTAACTAAAATAGTAATAAAGATTTTTATACTGGAGACGGAGGGAGTAGTATAGAATTCATGTAATGCTAGCTTAAATCCTTATTCACGAAATTTGAATTAAGCTACAAGAGTTTACACCCTTGCTTGCAAAACAGTGTGTATATATATATGTTCATAGTTTGTTACCGTGAATACCCACAATTAAACAAACAAAAATGGAGAACAAGCACTTTAGCCACATCCATAACCTAGGTGTTAACGCCTGATTTTGTACGCCTGACGAAATCACCAAAACAGCAGGCCAAAATAGCGCCAACGGTTGATGGAGTAATTGTTGTGAAATCAAACTCACAAAATACATTCATACAAACATAAATAAAGAGATATAAATATGAACACAAGAATTTACGTGGAAACCCAATTGGGAAAAAACCACGGAGAGAGAGAGTAATCCACTATAATAATATTGATAGTACAAGTTGTATATTTGTGTTGTATCTCTTGTGTGTTTGTGTCTCTTGTGTGTTTGTGTCTCTTGTGTGTATGTATTTTGTGAGTTTGATATAATCAATTACTCCATCAACCGTTGGCGCTATTTTGGCCTGTCCTTTTGGGTGATTTCGTCAGGCGTACAAAATCAGGCGTTAACACTAGGTATACACCAAATGCCCCAAGGAAATCAAATATCTTGCTCAGGTTGTAAATTTCAGGACTCGGGCCCGGGCTCCGGCTTAGGCACTGGTTCAGGCTTGTTTTACATATGTTGGGAATGTAAGTTCTTTCTTCATGAACAATGTTTTAAGGCAAGTCGCTACATGCAACACCCTTCTCACCCTACTCACCCTTTAACCTTAGCCCCATACCCAACTTATCCGTCTAATTCCTTTTTTTGCAATTCTTGCAATTTAGTTGGAACTGGCTTATCCTACAGTTGCTCCCTTTGTGAGTTTGATCTCCATGTTCATTGTGCTTACATGTCCAAACCCCATGAATCTTTTCCCAATAATCCTTACCAAAATCACCCTATCCCAAATAATATGCATCAAAATTCCGAATCTGGACCCAGTTATCCTTATCCAAATTATAATCCTCAACATGATCATCATAATAACTATCATGCTCCAAATTATAACCCTCAACATCCATACATGCCTCAAACCTCAAGCCCACACGCAAATCACAATGTTCCTGCATACTATGCTCCAAATTTAAACCCCGAATCGCGAGAGATAAAAAAGCATTTCAGCCATGTTCATCCCTTGCATATGTCTAAGATGAGAAAAAATGAGATAAAACTTTGTTCAGGCTGTGAGGAAAACATTCAAACCTCAGCCTACAGTTGCATGGAGTCTCAGTGCGACTTCAACCTCCACATCTCATGCTTCAACATACCACGCGAGATTCGACACAATTCTCATCCCGAACACCACCTAACCCTAATCACCTCCTCCCCAGAAACCAATGGCTTCACTTGTAATGCGTGTCTTAGAAAAGGCTTCGCGTTTTCTTATAGTTGTTCCGATTGCCATTTTGATCTTCATGTTGATTGTGCATCGCTACCAACAGCCGTGAAGCGCCAAGATCATGAACATGCGCTCTCTCTTTTGTTTTACTCCCCTTACAAGAAGTCGGGAGCAGAAAAGGACATCATGGGTGAATGTGATGTTTGTCATGAAATAGCCCCGGATGCCTCTTGGATTTATTATTGTAGGAAATGTGATTTTGGTACACATACCTATTGTGTCAATTCTAAGGCGCAAAAGCCAGTATTAGGAAAATCAGAAATGGCGCATATTTCGGGTGCTCAGACAGTGATGGAGAAGCTTATGGAATCTAAAATTAAACATGATACTAATGCTTTTATTCTCCATTACTTGATTTAGTCATGGCCAGTACTAGAGTTTCAGAGATTGTCTTGGTTTCTATTCTGTTGAAAATTGTTTCAGTTTCCTATTCAGTTTGTTTTTGGGGTTGCAGTTAATAATTTTTCTTTGGATTAATTGTATGTTTTTTTTTTCATGGAATGATTTGGTTTTTTTTTAGTTTAAAAGCTATAAAACATATATTTGAAGTTGGTAATATTTTCTTACTAATTTCCTTTCGTTTGGAGATAGAGCCTTGTGCAAACTTGTATGATGTTTATTTTGGTAATTTCATAAGCCAAGCAGGGAAATTGACCAAAAGTATTCGAATAATCTTTAACGGATCCGGTTAGTATGAAGTTTAATTTTTGATAAGTTGGTCAATTGACCAATAGACTGTTGACACACATAGAACTTCGTCTTCGTATCAGTACTCTATTGGTCAATTGATCAACTTATCCAAAAATAAACTTCATGCTAACCAGTTCATCTTTAACACTATTTTACTGATTTTAAAAGAAACGGAATAGAAAACTCGAGTTCTTTTTGATATTTTTATTAATGAAAGGAGAAGAAATTAAAAAAAAAAAAGGGTCTCCGGTAAAATTGCTATTGCCAGGTGAATTCATATTGCCCGTGATGAGAGAAGAAAATGAAAGGAAAATTCGCCATGGTGCTCATTGAATCTATGTATCTATGTAATATTGCCTATGTCAATCAAATATATATAGAACCCCCAAAGCATAGAAAAAGGGTCGAGAGAACCAATCCATGACTTGACATGATCGATGAAATGCTACGTACCTCCAATTCAGTATGTTAATTATCTTCTGTTCTATGCTTAATAACTTTTCCCCTTTTTGTGCTTTTGTTTTTCAGGCTAGCAGGATCGAAAATATTAGAGGTATTTTCTAAGTTTATATCCATAGCAATCGGAAGCTAGGAACTATTCTAGCACCCAAAAAAAAGAATGATTTTGTTTTTCCCCCACCAATCATCCAATTCAGAAAAGAGAAGGGGCATCCTAAACCCCTTTAAAGTTTAAAGTGTGAAAAAATTAAACAGGGAAACAACAATAATTAAGTTGGGGACTAATTAAGGAATTATTCCAAAAAGAAAACAAAAATAGAGATTGAGAATTGAGACTTGAGGCCTTTATCGTCGATTCGTCTCTCTCATTAAAAGCTTTCCCGTTCCCTCTTTACCCTTTCCTCTTTCATACCCAACTTTCCTTTGTGCGTCGAGGTTCGAGAAAATCATGAGAAGTCCCTGCTTACCTTGAGGTACAATCAATTTTGTCAATTTCTATTTCATTTACACAATCCATTGTTTTCTTAGTCAGAAATGAATTTTTGATTTTTGTTCCAGTTTTTGGTTTGTAAAACCCTTTTATCTTATGGGTCACTGAATTTGTACATAGAAGAACCATAATCTTCAATATTTTGAGTTGTTTAGAAAAGGGTTTTGTGGGTTATGGATTTGGAGTACTCTGATATAATGGATTTTATTAGGGGTAATATGGCCTTGGATGTTGATTTGAACTTAGAGCCTACTGGTTCAAGGGTAGGGGTAGATCTTTTAAGTGGATTATCAGCCCGTGGTCGAATTCTTCGAGATCGAACTCGGCTAATTGAGGAGGCTACAGCTAGGATCACAGAACAGCAGAGGTTACTGGAATCTCAAAATCCTCCTCCCGAGATAAGTAATTCCATTGCAGTTGAACCAGGAGGTTTTGTGGGAATTGGGAGTGAATTGCCTAATGGGGAAGATAGTAGGGCTGGTTTAGAAAGGACTATTGAGAGAGATAGAAATTGTAAAAGGGATAATTCCCATTTGGTAGCTACAGCGTTGGCGATGGATTTGGATGTTAAGGATGGTGGTGGTGGAAACTTTTATGATTGCAATATTTGTTTGGAGATGGCAAAAGAACCAATATTGACTTGTTGTGGTCACTTGTTTTGTTGGGCATGCTTCTATCAGGTGGATTATGTTGATTCGGCTATCAAGGAATGTCCAGTTTGCAAGGGACAGGTAAAAGATTCTAATATTACACCAATTTATGGCAATGACGACAATGACCATGTGTCAGAGTTGGACTCTGGCTTAAAGATACCTCCTAGGCCCCCGGCACACCGGGTAGAGAGTGTTAGGCAACAGCGTGTCAACCGGCGCATTTCTCATATTCCAGTTGCAGAAGCACTTCGACGAATTAGGATTGGTATTGGTGCAACTGCAGAGCAGCCAAGGCAGCAGGATGTTGATAGTGCAAATGCTGGTTCTGACATCACTTCGCAGGTGTTTCCAAATACAGAAGCAGGAGCCACCCAGCATCTCCCTTCCCATCAATTTTCAAGAATATTGTCTGAAAATGCTCCGTCGCTTTCTTCCATTTCATCTGCTTTGAATAATATTCAAGCTAGAAGCTTAGATGAGGACATCACTTCGCAGGTGTTGCCAAATACAGAAGTAGGAGCCACCCGGCGTCTCCGTTCCAGTCAATTTTCAAGAATATTGTCTGAAAATGCTCCGTCGCTTTCTTCCATTTCATCTGCTTTGAATAATTTTCAAGCTAGAAGCTTAGATGAGGATTTTGAGACTTACATTCATGCCCACCTCCTGGGAAGAACTGACCCACAGTTTCTGCCGGTTAATGGTGGGGAGTTTAGTAGCAGTGTTGCTGTTATACAAACAGAACTCCAGACTGCGGATTCTACTACTGAGACTAATTTTGCAGTTAACCATACTTCGTCCTCTGGAAGATCTGATGCTTCTGCTGCTATTATGCCCTTGGAAAACCCAGAAATTGGTTCATCTGTTGCAGGAAATCTTTCGACACCCCATCCTTCATCCTCCAGGGGAAGAAGTGGTGCACCTAGGGTTTCAGATGCTGAGAATGAGGCTTCTCGGGAAACTCGAAGGAGAAGATTGAGGTGATGTTATTTCATATATGAAGAAAAAGGTGGAATTGGTACAAGTTCCCTTGTCTAAAAACTATATTTCTGCTGCTGTTGCTGAAATTTTTTGTTTCCTTTTGAATTAAAATGTTTTCCAACTCATGGAAAACGTTGCCAATTGCCATTTTAAGTAATCTGAATTCAAAAAGTCCCAGTTCTGATTAATTGTAGCTGCCATTTTTCTCAACCAAGGACCATAAAGTTTGTTGCTTTTGGTTTTTAAAAATCGGCAAACATAATTGCCTGTTTTTGGGCCTTAGTACTATCCATTAACTTGTGAATGATTACAATTATTTATGTAGTAAGGGTTACTGTACAACAGATACTTGGTTTCTTAATTACTGTAAGTTCTGTGATTGCTGGTGTAAGCAGTATGTCTCATCCTTTGTCCTGTGGCTTTCCTAATAGTTTGCTTAAACTTGTTACGTCTTATTTTGGGTTGGCTAACGTGCCTTATGGTGTATGTAAATTGATTACTTGGATTGATTATTTCTTTAGAAATTTTATTATCCTAGGAATATTTACTTTTAAATTATTACTGTGTAATCTAGTTTTCCTAGCATACAATATATTTTAATTTGTAATCTATTATAAATTACGTCTCTAGAACTTGGCCTGTACTTGGAAGAATCCATTCTAAGGAGCAAGTTTAGTACTTCGTAGCATTGAGGTGGCTCTTAAACACATGAAAACGTCAAAAAAATTTTCTAATTTATGAAGCTCTTGAATGAGGCTTTTTGATAATTCTTGTATAGCAATGTTGTACTTGGAAGAATCCATTTTAAGGAGCAAGTTTAGTACTTCGTAGCATTGAGGTGGCTCTTAAACACATGATAACGTCAATTTTTTTTCTAATTTATGAAGCTCAAATGGGACTTTGATAATTCTTGGGTAGCAATGCTGTTCTTTCTAGTAGGATGTGCTGCCAAATGTGGAACTTGCTTTATAGAAGCGTTTGTAGTTATTTATCTAGTATCACTTTCATTTGCTTTTGAACTGCTTCTTGATTTGAGTACTCTCAGACTCCAGACCGTATATATTATAGGATATAGGACAGGCGATTCCTTCAATATGTATAATGTGTGAACTACTTTATGACCTTTATCGGACAATCACTGGAGCAATATGTGTTTACCTGGTGATGCCAGTGGAACTGATCTATTGTTATCTGATGTTCTTTCCTACGGTGTTAATGTATTTTCGTAAGACTAATGATGCTAAATTTTCCATTAAAATAAAGACTGTCGAATTTGCTTGACTTGATCAGAGATATGGTAGTTCAGCGTCTTATATTTGGAGATAATTGATTAGGTTTTGCTCTGTGCCTTTCTGTATGAACTGGATTTCTTTGTTTTTACCTGACTCCATCTTTGAAGCCTTGTTTGTTCATCCTTATGGCAAATATCATTTGCATTTAGTTTTTGTTCCTGAAGCTCTATTGGTTGACTAGCCCAGCTTATGATTACTAATACCATTAGCTTTACCAATCAGTGCTTGTGGGCACCTGATCTTCATTTTTATGCAATTAATACTATCATTTACTCCTTCTGTCCCATGATAAAAGTCATTATTACTATTTTGGGTAGTCCCATGTTAAATGTCCATTTTTTTTAATAACCAAACTTTTACGCATATTTTCTTATTATACCCGTAGCATTAAATATCTCATATTTTTCTTATTCTAATTCTCTCTAACATTATTATGGGCAATTTTGTCATTTCATTCATCTTCTTAATATGCGTGAAAAATTCACTAGGACTTTTATCCTGGGACGAAGGGAGTATTATTAATTTGTTTATTGTGTTGGGAGAACGAGTGGATATTTTTAGGGACACACCGATATAATAAAAGTTACACACATAACTGTTATTTCTGTATGTAATTTTGATATTTTCGCATGATATTCACTCGCATGAGCATACAGTGGGTTCCACATTCACGTGATAAGAGATGTGTAAAAATATCAAGAATACATATAGAAATAGTGTTCTCCAGAAGAAATCATCCTATGCAACATTATGATGCGTAGGGAAAGTTCCGGTACGCATCATAATGGTGCATATGAGAAGTTTTCCAGATGAATATGAAAAGTTCTGGTACGCACAATTTATGATGCATATGGAAAGTTGTCATTCGCAACATTGGTGCGTACATAAATTTGAAAAATTCTTCCTGCACACCATATCAAATTAGGTATAAAATTATTATGAAACAAGGTAAATGATTTTCTTTTTGCCTCTAGTATAAGCTTGATAGATTTAAAGACAAAGACTTTGGAGACTTGGGCCACTTGGCTTCCATAGCTTTCTTTTTTCTTTGTGTACTAACTACTTTTCTTTCCTTTCTACCCTTTTTCTTTCCTCTTTGAGGCTATTATGAGGTATTGCTTTTGTCATATCTCACACTTAATTAGGATAAGGCTATAAACGAGTTAAACAATTAGGGTTCGACTAAAAAAAATACGAACGAAACTCAAATTTGTTAATAATATGATTCAACTTTGAATATTAAAAAATAGTTCGAATAAAAATATAAGTAGAATATGAGTAAGGTTATACTCGACTCGTTTAATATTCAAACTACTTAAATTCTTGATTATGATTCTATACATGCTCGATTAATACAGATTCGATTAGATGTTCGATACATTCTCTTATAATATATACAAATTTAAATTAAATTAGGATAATTAATTATTATTTTGCTTTATTTTTAATTTTAATTGTGATTTTATATTTGTATAGTGTAATAGTAAATATATTTCCTCATTTCTAAATAAAATAACAAATTCAATTTATAATTATATTTATTATAAAACTAGTTATTATGTGGAGACTCGAATTCAAGCTTGAATTTAAACCACGTGAGTAGTTTGAATATAATTCGATCCGAGTCGGATCGAATTCGAGTAATAAATATTCAAGTCGAATCTGAATAGAATTTTTCAAATACAATTCAAGTATGAATTTAACATTTCGAGTCGAATTCGAGCAGCTCTTTGTTCGCTTCGGTTCGACTCGTTTATACCCTTAACTGAAAAGATAATAATCACTTTTATTTGAACTCTTCTATGCGGACATGATAATTGGACACGAGTGCTTTACAATTTTATCTATTTGTATTTTGACCCTCAATAAAGGATAAAAATATAAATAGGTACAAGTATAAAGAATTTGTTCAATTATCATGTCCGCATAGAGTTTTTCCTTTTATTTGGATAGATGGAGTAATTTTATAATTAATTTGACTTGACTTAGTTGAGTTACATTAATGTCTTCGATTTATGTCTACTTAACTATCTCTTATATTGATGGTGTCATTAAATAAATAATCTCTCGGTAATGCTTGTGTGATTACTGTAACATTGTGTTTGTGAAAGAAATTTAGGAATAAGAAGAATAAAATATCTTGTTTGTGAGTTATTAGAGGAGAGAAGAAAAGACAATGAGATTTTTTAAAAATTTCCTCTCAAAAAATTCCTTTCAAAGTTGGAAAGATTTGGAAGAAAATTTACTAAACACTTAGATTACAAATTAAAATATCAAAATTATCCTTATAATAATTTCTAAAATGGAAGTTCATAAGGGTAAAATAATAAATGTTATTATTATCGTGTTGACGGTTGTTGTCTTTTGGTTGAGCTGACTCATAATCTCTCTCCAATAATTGAGCTCTATTCACAACAACTGAATATAAACAAAGTTTATGAGAGATGAGGTGTTGACGAATTTCAGGTTTTAAACATCTCAGAAACATTCGCGTCATTCGCTCCTCATTATCCACGAAATGGGATGCAAACCGGGACAGCTCCGCAAACTTGGCTTCGTATTGCGATACAGTCATATTGTTCTGTTCCAGTTTGATGAATTTCACCTCCTTCATGTGACGAATACTTTTTGGAAAGTACTTGTCGTTGAACAATTCTTGGAACTTCTCCCAAGACATCTTAAGTGCAAACAGATGAGTACATTTTACAGATTTTCACCAGTAATCTGTCTCTCTGCGCAACATAAAGATAGCGAAGGGAACCTTTTGCTCTTCAATGCATCCCAAAACATCAAATATCTTGGTAATCTGTTTAATTCATGCCGTGTGCTACTGTGCAACCACGTGTATTACTGTTCTTTTATCGCCGATGTGACGCCTCCAAAATAGGTCCACACAACCCATTCTGAGTCGCCAAATATATGGTACAAAATTCAAATACAATCTCATTTATACAACTATTAATTATCGTGTAAAATACAACAAAACATAAGTTGTGCGTTTTAATATAAATATTGTCTCGTAAAAAATATTCAAACTCAAATAAAATCCTCATTACAATTATTGTCACACTATTTTATAAAATAGTGAGGATTACCATCTTGGACCATTACTCCACTCCCCAACTAGTCTCAGCTACATTCTCGTCTCCTGAGAAGAACAATGGAACCAAAAGGAAAAGGGTGAGCTCAACTAGCATAGTAAAGAATATTATGACTAAGATAATGTAGAATAAATTATTCTTAGTCCTCAACAAGAAAAAATCTGATAGAATACAATAGACAACAAGTTTTAGATCAATACCTGCAGCGGAAACAGCAATCCATTAGAAGAGTCAAGTAGAACATAATGTCTACTATCTTCTATGATTTAAAAGTTCATCATCAATATTTTATCTCTGTAACACCAATCAATAAATATTGTCAATCAACGAATTATATATGCACTACAGGCCACATATAATCGTTTGTATCACCAGTGGTCATGATCATGCCAAACACATGTCCATCTATGCACTACGGACCAAAGAGGACTTTCACCACAAACCTTATCTGTAATGTGATGCCCCCAAAATAGGTATACATCATTCATTCTGAGTCGTCAAATACATGGTACAGAAACAAATACAACTTTAGTAATACAATTGTCGTGCAAAATACGACAACACATATATTGTGAGTTTGAATATAAATATTGTCTAATAGACAGTATACAAACTCAAAAAGGAGACCTCATTATAATTATTGATACACTATTTTACAAAATAGTGAGGACTGCTAAAACAACTATTTTGAATCATCACTCCATATCCCGGCTAGTTCCTGCTAAATTCTCTCCTCCTGAGAAGAACAATGGAACAAAAAGGAAAAAAATGAGCTCAACTAGTCCAGTAAAGAATATTATGACTAAGATAATATACAACAAATTATCATTAGTCTTCAACAGAGAAAAAATTGATAAAATATAATACACAACAAGTTTTAGATTAACAACTGCAGCGGAAACAACAATTCATTAGAAGAGTCAAGTAGAGAAAGAATTCTACTATCTTCTAGGATTTAAAAGTCCCTCATCAATATTTTATCCCTGTAACATCAATCAATATACATCTTAAATCAAATATTCATCTTTGCACTACAGGCCAAAGATATTCATTTGTATCACCAGTTGGTTATGTTCATCTCAACACCTATTCATCTTTGCACTACGGGCCAATGATATTCATTAGGTAATCATTCATCTTTGCACTACAGACCAAAGATATTCATTAGGTAATCATTCATTTTTGCACTACATGCCAAAGATATTCAATAATATCATTATTTAGGACTGGGGATGATGAAAAATATCTTAAAAAAAACGAATCCAGTGAGACAAAAGGACAAATATTAGGGATTCGTATTACAGTTTATCCAAGTTCAATAATACTCCAAAATAACCAATTGTGAAGCAGAATTCAAAAATAAAAATCAAAACATGGATACAATCAAAGATAGTAACCATAATAAACATCTTGGACAAAAAGGAGAAATTTTCATTTTTCGATGAATAGTGTGTATTCGTGAATAGTGACGTATACGTAAATAGTGTCGTATACGTGAATAGTAACACCGACACAAAAAAGTAGAAATTCTACAATAAAATCCATACCAATATTTCGGTATAATGATATTGAAAGAATAATATCATTAGAAAGAAAATAACATCCCTTACCTTAAAATATCAGTACTTCTGATCGAAATATCGGTATAAGATTCAAGGAAACTTGCACTGATGAATAGCAACTCACAAAATATCTAAATACTCATAAAATACGTTCGATAATATAGAGAGAGAAAGAGAGAAAATTTGTTTCTGATGTGATTTTCAATTCTAAATAAGCTCCCTATTTATACAAAAATGCTTAGAACGTCATAGCAGACTAACCTGCTACCTGATGGCTTTACCTGCTATTATTTAAGCCCACCATTTTTTAAAATAAATTCTAGCACATTTCATTTCTCACCAACCAAAAGTTGGGCCCACCATATTTTTAATAAAAATATTTATTTCCGAAACTTAAATAATTCATAATAAATAGCCCTTTTATCAAAAAAATTCGAATCTCATGTCTATTCCATAGAAATTAAATTCTCTAAAACTTTATAAGTTTAAGTTTTTCCAAATTTCAAACGAAAAATGACTGAAATCCACATACGGGCGATTTTCAACACTATTTCGATAAGATACTGATAAAACACCTCAGCATTTATTCCAAGAAAGAAGGGGCTTTTCGATAAAGATTTCTTCTTATTGGCGCGCAATTAGGTGACCAAACCCCTTTTCTAGACAGAACTTCCTTAGACATTGTCAATAATGCTATCTAAAAATATTATTCAAATAATATGAATTATTGATCTGATAACGGAGATACTGTGCAGTGATAATTATTGAAATAACAATAATATAAAATATCAACGTAACAATTATTGAACCAATAAAATAAAATATTGAACAGTAATTACTGTAATAATTATTGAGTAGTGACTTCTTACGTAAGAATCAATAATTTTAAAAATACTGTGCAATACCATGTGCTACTGTGCAACCACGCGTATTACTGTATTTTAACCACCGAGTATTCCAATAGTGTTAATGGTAATCATTACGCTGTTATTTATAAAAACTCGAACTTGTCATTTTCTTCATCCGACAGTTATCTGTTATGGGGCCCATAAATGGCTGCGCCTTCGTACGAATATTCCCCGACAGAAAGAATATTCCACGACCAAACGAATATTCCCCGACAAAATGAATACTTTATAATCACTTGCTTATTTTACAAAATTTGCACATTTTACCCATAACCAAAGTATTATATTAAATTAATACTTTATTATTCAAAATAATAAATAGAGGAAATTTGATTTTATTCATTAAAAAGTTGGGGTCTTACATGTAACATTAAATGTTATAATTATATCAATACACAATTTTTGGTCATAATCATATCAATCAACAGTCCATCTTTGCACTACGGCCCAAAGATGACTTTCAACACAATATAAATATGAGGATTGTGACGCCCCCAAAATAGTTATACACAACCCATTCTGAGTCGCCAAATACATGGTACAGAATTCAAATACAAACTTATTATACAATTATCGTGTAAAATATGATAAAACATAAGCTGAGAGTTTTAACACGAATAATATCTCGTACACAATATTCAAACTCAAATGGAGTTCTCATTATAATTATTATCACACAATTTTATAAAATAGTGAGGACTACTACAACCACCATCTCGGACCGTCACTCCATTCTCCAACTAGTTCCAGCTATGTTCTCATTTCCTGAAGAGAACAATGAAAGCAAAGGGTGAGCTAAACTAGCCCAGTAAAGAATATTATGACTAAGATAATGCAGAATAAATTATCGTTAGCCTTCAACAGAGTAAAACTGATAGAATACACTAGACAAAAAGTTTAACTGCAATGGAACAAACAATCCATTAGAAGACTCAAGTAGAGCATGATATCTACTATCTCTTATAATTTAAAAGTTCATCATCAATATTTTATCGCTGTAACACAGCTCAATAAATAATCCACATCATCGAATTATCCATGCACTATGGGCCAAGGATATTAGTTAATATCACATCCACGAATTATCCATGCACTACGGGCCAAGGATATTCGTTATTATCACCAATGTTTATGATCATGTCAACAATTGTTCATCAATGCACTACGGGCCAATGATGAATTTTACCACATCATTTATAACATTACAGGTCATGATTATAGCGATATATAATTTCTGGTCATAATTATACCAATCAATAGTTTATCTATACACTACGGGCCAATGAGAAATTTTATCACATTATTTGTAAGATTACATGTCATGATTATACCGAAACATAATTCATGGTAATAATCATACCAATCAATATTTCATCTAGGCACTACGGGTCAAAGATGACTTTCATCACAATTTAAGCATGAGAATGATGACAATGATATAAGAATTCAATTAAGTGAAAGCAAGGATAAATTTTAAAATTTTATAATTCAATTTATCCGGAGTTCAAGAATGTTCAAATTAGCAACATGATAACTTCTTTCTGGAGTAAAATTTAAGAATAATATTCATGTATCAAAAATAATTTGGACAGAGTAGAAATCAATTTTTTATGAATAGTACTTCATGAATAGTACTCCGGCATGAAAAGATTAAAACTCAACAAGAATGTTCAGAAAAATATTTTCGTGAAAAGATACTCGATGAAGCATAAATTTCAAGGACATTCTACTAATTTCAAGGATATTCTACTAATTTCAAGTAGTATAGAAGCAATACTTATCAACATAAGTGTAGAATTATGAATATGAAACGAAATAATATTACTTACATACTACAGAGTATGGAAGAAAATATTATTTCTTACGAATATTGAACAAAAATAATATCTCTTACCATAGAAGGAGAGTATTTCTGACTGGTATAGCGAAAATATTCTTGAAAAAAACTTGCATCATTTGCAACACTCAAAGTTTTCTTAAACTCAAAAGAAATACGCTCAATATTATAGAAGAAGAATTCTCTGATTCTGATGTGATTTTCATTTCTAAATTAAGCATCCTATTTATAGGAGAATGACATAATACTATTTAGAAAATAATCATGGACTACACAGTAGGGGAAGTTCACGGGCGCATACCGGCGAATTCATGTAAAAAAATTTATTTTACTATTCTGCACTATGCAGTACTATGCATAAAATAAAATATAATATATTTTATTTTATATAAAAAACAAAACTTAATATATATATATATATATATATAAGTAATAAGAAAAATTGAGATAACTTTCTACGTGATTTTGAAAAATGAAAAAGTGGGGTCCATATAATAAGCCAAATTTATAATAAATACTTCATAAAAAATTTCTCTATTTATCTCAATTTACTTGGCTTCACTAAACACATTTTTAATAATATTTATTCATCATTAATATTATAACACACACTATTAACAACCAGATCATTTCCAAGAAAGATGGGGTTTCCGATAAGAACTTCTCATTATTGGCGCGCAATTACGTGACCAAACCCCTTTTCTCGATAGAACTTTCTAGACATTATCAATAATATAAATAATAATATGAATAACTTTGTCATCTCAATTATTAATTTAATAATATAAAATATTGTGCAGATGATACTGTGACAATAATTGAATTAATAACATGAGATACTATGCAGCCATTCTGAGTCGCCAAATACATGGTACAGAATTAAAATACAAACTTATTATACAATTGGCATGTAAAATACGACAAAATATAAGCTGAGAGTTTTGACACGAATATTGTCTAGTAAACAATATCCAAACTCAAATGGAGTCCTCATTATAATTATTATCACACTATTTTATAAAATAGTGAGGACTATTACGGCCACCATCTCGGACCGTCACTCCATTTCCCGACTAGTCCCAGCTATTTTCTCATTTTCTGAAGAGAACAATGAAAGCAAAGGGTGAGCTAAACTAGCCCAGTAAAGAATATTATGACTAAGAATGTAACGACCCCAAAATAGGTCCATTCCATCCAACCCATTCTGAGTCGCCAAATACATGGTACAGAAAATAACTACAACTTTATTACAACAATTGTCGTGCAAAATATAACAACACATATGCTGTGAGTTTGTATACAAATATATATCAACTGTGACTCATGTCCCAACCGTGGACAGCACCTCATACTGACACCTTACATAAAGGTATAGTCGAAAACTGTTTTAGAAATTAGAATCTTTGGGAAGTGCTCAAGGAAACCTTCGTACATAGGAGGCCATGCGACTAGGTTATTATAGATATCATATGGCCACAGAATTATCTTTGGTTGACCCAATAGACCCCAAAGAAAAACAAGAAGATTACTATCATATTCTTTCCAATGGCAAGTCTTCTCTTGACATATCATTATCTTCACTGTCTCTAATTGAGAGTTATATTTCAAATAGACTCCAAGATCATATAGATAGTGTTGGTAGATATACTCAGCAAGTGGATGAGCACATCCATGTCTTATGATGACACGAGGTAGTATGTCATTAGACATCTTGTATGACAGTGGCAAAACACCCTTCCAACGTTGGGTTCGCTTCACCCTAGTTGATTCGCCAAATATAACTACTAAATGATGACCACCGTTCTATTCCCCTGTTATCCCCCGCTCGACCCAGCTACACTCGTATTACCTGAAAGGAATTGTGAAGCAAAAGGGTGAGCACAACTAGCTCAGTAAAGAATGTCATAACTAAAGATAATTAAATTATCAATAGCCTTCATCAATAATAAATCAGAGATTTAGAATATATGGTAGATGATAAAAATTTCAACCATAGTTGCAGCGGAACGAGCAATCCATTAGAAGAGTCAAATAGACTATAAAGTCTATTATCTTCTCCATGTTAAAAGTCCATCAACAATGTTTTACCCCTATAACATCAATCAACAATTCCTGTCCACAATCACATGTATAACTCATAATCGTAATTTTTGTTCTAAATTCCTTTTCTCATACAGGACAAAGATAATTTTTATCACCTGAAATATCAAAGATCATGGTTATACCAAATCACAGTTCATATTTATAATCATACTAATAAATTCATCTTTGCACTACGGCCAAAGATATACATCAATAAGTCATCTTTGCACTACAGGCCAAAAATATTCATCAACAAGTCATCTTTGCACTACAGGCCAAAGATATTCATATCTCAAAGAAATACATAATCATTTCAGAATTTATATAAATCATAATTATAACCATATATGTTGATCAATTCACCTTTGCACTTAAGCTAAAGATATTCAATTATAAATTCAATGGTCATGATCATACCAGTCACAATTCAACTTTTCACTACTGGCCAAAGAGAACCCTAGTCATGATCATACCAATAATCTACCCATCTTTACACTCAAGTGAAAGAGAATTTTAACATCAAGGTTATAAAAATGTTATATATGATAATAAAATCAATATAATCAATATATAGTTTTAATCTCCAGAGTAATATTCATAAATCAACTATAATTTGGTTAGAAAAAGAAACCAATTTTGTCATGAATAGTAACTCGTGAATAGTAACTTCGTGAACAGTAACTCGTGAATAGTAACTCGTGAATAGTAACTCATGAATAGTAACTCATGAATAGTAAACCCGACTCAAAAAGGTAGAAATCCCACAATAAAATTCATATCAATATTTCGGTATAATGATATTGAAAGAATAATTTTTTTTTTAAGCTTATAAACAATTTATTTAATTATTTACACTTTACTAAATAATGCATTTAATCATTCTAAAATGCCAAACTCATAAGATTTCATCACCAATAACCAAAACCCTCATCAAAAATATGCATATACCTCATATATGATTCTCAAGCCATAAAATTATATTTCCCAATTTTCTTACTTCACATAAAATATTTAATTCATTTACTCATAACTAGAATATTTTCATGAAAAATACTAAATCAATTCCAAAAATATTTCTTTTCTGGGATTTAGCAGAATATAGTCCTATATTGAACATATATTTTTCTCAGAATTTTTAAAAGTCATTTACTATTTTTCACATGGCCAAAACCACCGAATATTTAAACATTTATCATAAATTGTACTTTTATCCAAAAATTCCAAAATTCACAGGGTATACTGATATCATATAGATGTACTCTCAATAAAAATTTCATCAATTTTGGAGTTAACCACAAGGAGTTATAAGCGGTTACTTTTAAAAATAGACTTTTCTCATAAAATCCATAACTCCTAATCTATACATCCAAAAATTGCCATTTTTGGACACAATCTACAAAACTCATCAAAATATCATTTCAAATTTTTCCAGAATTTTTGAAGGTTCAGAAGAATTTCGAAATAATAACCCTTAAAATCCCTTATTATCCCTTATCTCAAAAGAGCAGTACCTCTGACTGGAATAACGCTGAACGAACTTGCACCGTATAGCAATACTCAAAGTATACTCAAAATACTCACAAGAATACGTTCGATAATATAGAGAGAGAAAACTTCAGTTTCTGGTGTGATTTTCAATTATAACCTAAGCACCCTATTTATAGGAAATTGCTTAGAACACCAAAGCAGAAAATTTAATATAATAATAATATATATAACAAATTCTATACGCACACTTTCTAGATTTTGAATTCAGCATTTACATCACATGCTAGGCTGCCCACAAACAAAAAAACGTTTTTGTAAATAAAAATATTTTAAACTTCCAAAAATCAATTATTTCGGAGCTTCGGAACTTCAATAATTCATAATAAATAGCCATTTTGCTAGAAAATTCGAATCTCGCGAGTTTTTATAGGAAATTCAATTCTCTACAACTTTGCAGAAGAAAGTTTTTCCAAATTCCAAACAGAAATTGGCCGAAATCCATAAACGGGCGATTTTATAGTCTATAATCAAATTTCAGTCAAGAAATGGGGTCCACCGACACATAAAATATGTGTTAAACATTTAATGCCAAAAAAAATACTCTTCCTCCTCATATACTCATATATCCCACATTCATTATAAAAATATCACCGTTAATATATTATTAAAATAATATATTTAAATGAATTATTTTATCAGAAAAAGATAAAATATTAATTTTCAACAATTGTCACATTAAAAATT
Organism: Panax japonicus; assembly: GCA_020205505.1. Classification (NCBI taxonomy): domain Eukaryota; kingdom Viridiplantae; phylum Streptophyta; class Magnoliopsida; order Apiales; family Araliaceae; genus Panax; species Panax japonicus. The sequence goes on from CM035105.1 coordinate 8,622,978, forward strand.
TTCTCCATCTATATCCACATAAAATCAATATTTTCCTCATCATATAAATCAATAATTAATTATTCACAAATAATATTACAGAATCACAATATTGACAACCAGGCAGTTCCCAGGAAAGAGGGGGCTTTCCAATAAGAATTTCTCCTTACTGGCGCGCAATTAGATGACCAAACCTCTCCTTAGACAGAACTTTCTAGACATTGCCAATAATGTTATCTAATAATATTATTCAGATAATATGAATTATTGCTTCGATAATGAAAAATACTATGTAATGACAATTATTGAAACAAAAGCAATATAAAATATCAACGCAACAATTATTGAACCAATAAAATAAAATACTGAACAATAATTACTGTAACCATTATTGAGTAGTGCCTTCTTACGTAAGAGTCAATAATTGGTGCAATACCGTGTGCTACTGTGCAACAACGCGTATTACTTTATTTTACCCACCGGGTATTCCAACAGTGTTAGCAGTAACGATTACGCCGTTATTTTTTAAAAAACTTTAATTTGTCGTTTTCTTCATCCGACAGTTATTTTGTTACGGGGCCCACAAAAGGCTGCGCCGTCGTACGAATATTCCCCGACAGAAAGAATATTCCACGACCAAACGAATATTTCCCGACAACAATGAGTATTTTATAACCACTTGCGTATTTTGAAAAAAATTCATATGTCACCCTTAACTTTAACCTTTTATCAATTTAACCATTTACTGAATTGTAATTATAAGAAAAATTGAATACTTTTATTTCATAAAATTCGGGGTCTTACAAAGATAATGCAGAATAAATTATCGTTAGCCTTCAACAGTGTAAAACTGATAGAATATAATAGACAACAAGTTTAACTGTAGTGGAACAAGCAATCCATTAGAAGAGTCAACTAGAGTATGATATCTACTATCTTCTATGATTTAAAAACTCATCATCAATATTTTATCGCTGTAACACAGCTCAATAAATAGTCCACATCATCGAATTATCCATGCACAACGGGCCAAGGATATTCGTTAGTATCACATCCACGAATTATTCATGCACTACGGGCCAAGGATATTTGTAAGACCCCAACTTTTATGAATAAAGATTAATTTTTCTCGAAATATATTTTTGAATATTATGGTGTAGATTTGATATAATGTTATAGTTGTGGGTATTATTTATAAATTTTATAAAGTAAGCAAGTGGTTATATAATATTCGATTGGTCGGGGAATATTCGTTTTAACATGAAATATTCCTACGACGGCACAATTATTGGTGGACCCCACAACAAAAGTATTGTCGTAGTTAGAAAACGACAGAATTATCTTTTTTAAAAATAACGGCGAAAGTTTTACCGTTAAACTGTTGAACTACCCTGTGGTAAAAGTACAATAATACGTATAGTTGCATAGTAACACACGGTATTGATTATTGATACTTACGTGAGAAGTCACTCAGTTATACTCAATTATTGCTACAAGAATTGTTGCATAATATTCTTCATATTATTGATTTAATTATTGTCACAGTATCATCTGCATAATATTTTATATTATTAAATCAATAATTGAGATGGCAAAGTTATTCATATTATTATTTGCAATAATGATAATGTTTAGAAGTTTTGTCAAGGAGAGGTTTGGTCACCTAATTGCGCGCCAATAAGGAGAAATCCATATAGGAAAGCCCCCTCTTTCCTGGGAACGACCTGGTTGTTAAATATTGTGAGTTATAATATTAATAATGAATAAGTTCGTGTTGATTAAAGATGAAATTGATAGCTCCATTGTGTTGGGATTATTAGTGTTAGTAGAAATCGACATCTAGTTCGATAATAATGGATGTCTAGAGGTTATATTGATCAATCGGATAATTAATCGGATAAATAAGCAATTAATTGGTATTAATTCACATGATTATAACTATGTGTTCACATGTGTATACTATTGATTCACATTCATGTACTATTAGTGGAGGTGGTGCAAGATTGATAATACTTGCATGACTAAATTAAAAATGGAGGTATAGATGAAGATACTATACTATAAATATTTTTTTTCACATGATTATACTATTGATTCACATGATTGTACTATTGATTCACAAGTTGTACTATTAGGGAAGGTGGTCTAAGTTTGATAATACTTGCAGGACTAAATTAAAAATGAAAAAAAATATGAAGGTATTATACTGTAATATTTCGAAACCCAAAACGTGCAATTATCGAAACTATATTTTCCTATAAATAGAAACTCATTCTTTTTTTATTCTCACCAATTCATTAAGACTCACAAGAGCAATTATAGAGAGATGAGCTATAGAGAGAAAGAAGAAGAGTATTCTGCTACTTCACTATTGTAGTATCCTGCTGTAAGACTCCAACTTTTGTGAATAAAGATTAATTTTTCTCAAAATATATTTTTGAATATTATGGTGTGGATTTGATATAATGTTATAGTTGTGGGTATTATTTATAAATTTTGTAAAGTAAACAAGTGGTTATATAATATTCGATTGGTTGGGGAATATTCATTTTTACAGGGAATATTCGTACGACGGCACAATCATTGGTGGACCACACAACGAAAGTATTGTCATAGTTAGAAAATGACAGAATTATCTTTTTAAAAAAATAACGGCAAAAGTTTTATCGTTAAACTATTAAACTACCCGGTGATAAAAGTACAGTAATACGCGTGATTGCATAGTAGCACACGGTATTAATTATTGATGCTTACGTGAGAAGTCACTCAGTTACACTCAATTATTGCTACAATAATTGATGCATAATATCTTTCATATTATTGATTCAATAATTGTTATAGTATCATCTATATAATATTTTATATTATTAAATCAATAATTGAGACGACAAAGTTATTCATATTATTATTTGTAATATTGACAATGACTAGAAGTTCTGTCAATGAGAGATTTGGTCACCTAATTGCGCGCCAATAAGGAGAAATCCTTATTGGAAAGCCCCTTTTTTTCCTAGGAACGACCTGGTTGTTAAATATTGTGAGTTATAATATTAATAATAAATAAGTTCGTGTTGATTAAAGATGAAATATAGCTCCATTGTGTTGAGATTATTAGTGTTAGTAGAAATTGATATCTATTTTGATAATAATGGATGTTTGGAGGTTATATTGACCAATCAGGTAATTAATCGAATAAATGAGCAATTAATTGCTATTAATTCACATTCTTATAACTATTTGTTCACATGTGTGTACTATTGATTCACATGCATGTACTATTAGGGGAGATGGTGCAAGATTGATAATACTTGCATGACTAAATTAAAAATAGAGGTATAGATGAAGGTACTGTATTGTAACTATTTTTTTCACATGATTGAACTATTGATTCACAAGATGTACTATTATGGGAGGTGGTGCAAGTTTGATAATACTTGCAAGACTAAATTAAAAATAAAAAAAATAGATGAAGGTATTATAATGTATTATTTCGAGCCCCAAAACGTGCAATTATCGAAACTATATTTTCCTATAAATAGAAGCTCATTCTTCTTTCATTCTCACCAATTCACTAAGACTCACAAGAGCATTTATAGAGAGAGAAGCTTTAGAGAGAAAGTAGAAGAGAAGTCTGCTACCTCACTATTCCAGTATCAAGTCTTTTTCTAAGGTAAGGGATATTATTTTGTTCAGTATTCATAGAAATAATATTTTCTTCCATACTCTGTAGTATGTGAGTAATATTATTTCGTCTCGTATTCCTAATTATACCATCATTCGGTTAAAGTATTGCTTCTATATTTCGTGAAATTAGTATAATATCCTTGAAATTTGCGTTTTGTCTAGTATCGCTTCACAATGATATTTTCTGCACATTCTTGTTAAATTTTAAAATTTTCATACCGGAGTACTGTCCATGAGTACTATTCATTTATACAGTACTATTTACAAAAGTACTATTCACGAGTACTATTCACAAAATACTATTCACGGAGTACTATTCCCGAAGTACTATTCATGTGGTACTATTCACTCGGGTACTATTCACCCGAAGTACTATTCATAACAAAAATTGATTTTTTTCGGCCTAAATCATTTTTGATACATTATTATTCTTGAATTTTACTCCACAAAGCAGTATCATGTTGACAATTTGGACAATATTGACTTCTGGATAAATTAAATTATAAATAAAAATTTATCCTTGAACTTGTTTTATTGAATTCTTAAATCATTGTCATCATCCTCATGTTTATATTATGAATATAGTACTATTCATACATATAGTATTATTCATACATACGGTACTATTCACGGGGTACTATTCACCCGAAGAACTATTCATGACAAAAATTGATTTCTTTTCTGTCCAAATTATTTTTGATACATGAATATTATTCTTGAATTTAACTCCACATAGCAGTTATCATGTTGACAATTTGGACATTCTTGAACTCTAAATAAATTGAATTATAAATCTTTACAATTTATCATTGCTTTCACTTAATTGAATTTTTATATCATTGTCATCATCATCATGCTTAAATTGTGATAAAAGTCATCTTTGGCCCGTAGTGCATAGATGAAATATTGATTGGTATGATTATGACCAGGAATTATGTTTCGGTATAATCATGACATGCAATGTTACAAATGATGTGGTAAAAGTCATCATTGGCCCGTAGTGCATTAATGGACAGTTGTTGACATGATCATGACCATTGGTGGTAATAACGAATATCATTGGCATGTAGTGCATGGATAATTCGATGATGTGAATTATTTATTGAGCTGTGTTACAACGATAAAATATAGATGATGAACTTTTAAATCATAGAAGATAGTAGATATCATGCTCTACTTGACTCTTCTAATGGATTGTTTATTTCGCTGCAGTTAAACTTGTTGTTTATTGTATTCTATCAATTTTACACTATTGAAGACTAACAATATTTTATTCTGCATTATCTTAGTCATAATATTCTTTACTGGGCTAGTTGAGCTCACCCTTTGCTTTCATTGTTATCTTCAAGAAATGAGAATATAGTTGGGACTAGTCGGGGAATGGAGTGATGGTCCAAGATAGTGGTTGTAGTAGTCATCATTATTCTATGAAATAGTGTGATAATAAATGTAATGAGAACTTCATTTGAGTTTGAATATTGTTACGAGACAATATTCGTGTTAAAACACTCAGTTACGTTTTGTCGTATTTTACACGACAGGTGTATATTTAAGTTTGTATTTGAATTATGTACCATGTATTTAGTGACTCAAAATGGGTTTTGTATACCTATTTTGGGGGCGTCACAATGTGTGTATATGTCAGCATTATGTAACCTTTTTTATGTGATAGTATTATTATTTTATCTACCCTTCATCATTCAATACCTCGTTTAATTTCAAACGAAACAAACTCCAATTTCCCAATGCTATGTTTGTTTGTAAGGATTATACTTGGGATATGACTATTAATTCAAGTGTCTTGTTTGTTTTCAAATTTAAATTTGAGACTATTAGTCTAAGGATTATAAAATGACTTAATAGTCGTTAAATTATAGTTATAATCCCGATATTATAATTTTATGATTAATTATTCCATAAATTATAATTCGTGAATTATAATATATACAAACAAACATGGCCCAAATTCCCAAATTCTTATACTTAACATCAACCCTTCCCCCACTCTTTGACACGTGTCATCGTAATGATTCTCCAAGTGCATTCTTGCTTTGTGTTCGTTTGTGGTCTCCATTTGGTTCCTTTAAATTCCAACAAGTTGAAAGTGGGGGTGCTTGCTACTTACAAAAACAAACGTCATGCATTCATTCCATGGTTATTAAAAGAGAAAGAAATTTTGATATTTTTATATCATCATTCTTACATGAGTAATGAGTAGATCTCATTTTTATATAAAAAAATTCATGTCTAAATTTACAAATATTATTTTTACATACAAAAATATCAATTTCCTTATTAAAATTCAGATCCTTACGATTACATAGAATCACGATCTTACGAGATGAAAAAGATTATCGTTTTAAAAGAAAAAAATTATTTCAATTTATTTATCGTTTACAAATTTCTAAGAGAATAAATTATTTACTTTCCTATATCACTCCTACCTTCTCTTATTGTCCCAATAAATTTTCTCTCTTGTATCAATAGTTTTCAAGTTCCCATAAAGGGGTAGTGGTGGAATTTTAAATAAATTTTAATTGTTAAATGATAGTATTAAATGATTTTTTTAATCCATGTACAAAAACTTTAAACGACAATTTTTTAAGAACAGATGTAGTAGTAAACGATGTGAAAAGTTTCAGTTTAATTTTCTCTAACAATTTAAAAATAAGATGATACATGTATAAAATATCATTATGGTAAGTGTTATTTATTAGAACTATATTTTTATATTAAAATAATTTATATTTCTTTTTTTATAAAATCTTCTGATTTTACGATCTGATCAAGTGCACTTCAAAATAATTTTACATGGGATCCCAGTTTCAAGAACTTTATTATCATCATCTTAATCTTAACCCATATAGTGCTTTCTGCAACTTGTAAACTTTATCCTCTTCTCCTTTTTTCTCATACCCCAAAGGTTGCTCGACGTAGACATCTTCAATTAATTCACCATGTAAGAACGCTGATTTGACATCGAGTTGATACATAATCCAACCTCTCTTTGAGGCAAGGGCAAGCATCACTCTAATTGTATCCATTCGAGCCACCGGAGCATAATCACACCAAATCACAATGCTTTCATCTTGGTTGCTTCCCATTTCCTCCAGAACTTGTTTCAGCCAAATGGCTTGCTGGGCACAATTTGTCGCAGCAACATATTCTGCCTCTGTTGTTGAAAGTGTGACTATAGGTTGCTTCTTTGATGTCCAAGATATTGCACTTCCCCCAATTAAGAACACATAACCGGAAGTGCTTTTCTGATCATCCAAGTCTCCGGCATAATCGCTATCCGTAAAAGCAACAAGTTCTTCATATTCCCGCTTCTTATAGAATATACCATAACTTGTGGTACCTTTAAGATATCGCATCACCCTCTTGGCAGTTTGAGAATGCATTTCTGTTGGCTTCTGGCTTTCAGTTCCCTTTCTCTGGCTTCCCTTGCTTCTGGTGTCTCATAACCCATAGGTGAGTTGTCCACATTTTCTTCTGCCTTTCTTGAGTTCGAAGTACCTTCTCCAGAATTTTCAGCTTCTTGATATTTGCTCTCATCATCACTGTCAGATGTTTCATCTTCTATCTGGTTGGTGTTACTTTGATCTTTTCCCCACTCCAGCTCCATTGACACTTGCTGCCCATAGCTTGTATTCCAGTCCCACTCTTTGTTTTCTTCGAACACTACGTCTCTACTAATCACTATCCTTTTGGTGATTGGATTGTAAAGTCTGTAGGCCTTTGTCTCTTCACTTACTCCAAGTAAGACGCAAGGTACACTTCTATTCTCCAATTTGGTTCTTCCAGCCTCTGGAACATGAACGAAAGCAACACAACCGAAAACTCTGAAGAATTCCACAGAAGGTTTCTCTTCGCTCCAGACCTCCTGAGGTGTCATGTCTTTTACTGCATTTGTAGTGCATCTATTTAACACAAACGTCGTCCAATTGCCTGCTTCTGACCAAAAGGTCTTCGGCATCTTCTTTTCTGAAAGCATCGATCTCACCATGTTTAGAACTGTTCTGTTCTTTCTCTCTGCAACTCCGTTCTGTTGTGGCGAGTATGTTGTTGTCAACTGCCTTTTGATTCCATTCTCCTTACAAAATTCATTGAAATCATTTGAATTGAACTCTCCACCTCTGTCAGTATGAAGGCACTTGATTGATAGACATGTTTCCTTTTCAACATTTCTTTTGAAAGCTACAAAGAAGCTAAATGTATCTGCCTTGTTTGTCAAATAAAAAGTCCATGCTCTTCGACTAAAGTCATCAATGAAGCATAGTATGTACCTTTTATTACTGTTGGATTCTAATGAGATCGGTCCGCAAAGATCTGCATGAACTAGCTCCAACCTCTGTTTTGCCCTCCAAGTACTCTTCTTTGGAAAGGAAATTCTATGCTGCTTTTCAATGAGACAGTCTACACATTCCCTCTTTGCAACATCAAATTTTGGCAGCCCATGAACCATGTTCTTACTCTGCAAAGTATTCAGACCCTTGTAGCTCAGGTGACCGTACCTGCAATGCCAGAGTTGTGGCAGGTCAAGTGTTGAAGTGAGAAAGCAGTTGGTAGGATTTGCAACTGTTTCGACCATGATAACAAACATCCTGTTTGCAGTCATTGTTGTTTCAATGATCAACCCTCTTTTTGGATGATAAATTCTACACTTCCCTTCATGCATCAAAATAGCTAAACCATTCTCTTGTAATTGGCCTATACTCAATTGGTTGTTCTTGAGCTCTGGTACATAATAAACTTCTGTGACTACATGTTTCACTCCATTGATACACAATTGCACGCTGCATTTTCCTTCTACATTCATCTTAGTGTTGTTCCCGAGCTTCACCAAGTGTCTGAACTCGCCGTCAAAATCTGAAAACATCTTCTTATCCCCACACATATGGTTAGAACAACCTGAGTCTACGAACCAAATCTCTGCTCCACTAACTCCATTTGCCTCTACTTGTCCCGTCAATGTCAATTCTTCTTCATAACCAAGTTCCACCATTGATCCTCTTGCATAATTTTTGGTGACTTTAACATGAGACATAAGCAGCAAAGTCTCACCTGCATCTATGTTGGCATATTTTGCTTCTTTCTCTGCTCTTGGACACTCATATTGAAAGTGCCCAAGCTTGTGACATCAAAAGCATTCAATCGTTGCACGATTGAGTGTTTGTCGGCCTCGTCCTCTACCTCTTCCACGAACAACTCCTCGATTTCCTTGTCCTCTCCCACCTTCATATGAAACTTTTAAAGCCTGATCCTCATTAGTACTCCTTCTCTTCTGAAACTTTTGTTCATGGACCAGCAGGGAGCTTCGAAGTTGATTCACCAAAAGACTTTTGATATCTTTCGATTCCTCAATGGAACATACAACAAAATTCCAACTCCCAGGAAGTGTACGCATAATTTTTTCTACAATCTTCGCATCCTCCAAGCCTTCTCCTAGATTGTTCATATTATTGCAGACTAACACCACTCTTGAAAAATAATCATTAATTGACTCACCAATTTTCGTCTCAAGTACCTCAAAATCTCTTCGTAGAGTCTGCAGTTGTGCATTGCGCACCTTCTCATCTCCTTGGAACCTTGTCTTCATTGACTCCCAAAGCTATTTAGCTGTGTCTTTTGGGGTAATAGTCTTCAAGGTTGTCTTGTCAATGGCTTGGAAAAGGTAATTTTTGACCTTTAAATCCTTCAGCTTCAAGTCTGCTAGCTCTGCTCTCTGGGCACCATTCAGGACCGCGCCTCTCGCTGGTTCGGTGTAACCTGTCTCCACCAAATGCCACCACTCCGTTGATCGTATCAAATTCTCCATGAGCATCGCCCAATGCTCATAGTGAAACAACCCGGGTCAAATCCCGAGTCCGGAACAAATCTCGGGTCAAATCCCAAGTTCGAATCGAATCAAATCCATCCAAATAAGGCCTCAAACACTGGCCCAATAGTATCTTCTTGGGTCATCTAGCCCACCACAGGCTCCCAAAAGGTCATGACTTGAAGGTACTATTGGTAGTTACTTAATTCCTCACATACAGACAGATTTTCCCCCTATCTTTCGATGTGGGACTGGGGTGTTACAAACTCCCCCATTAAATTTCTGACGTCCCCGTCAGAACCGATCACACACACTACCCAAAGATCTTTGCCTCTCTAGCCATTGTGGGATAATACCGGCTGGCTTCGTGTCCCCACCTCCGGACCTCCATCTCTCCATTGTGGGATAATACCACCGCCTTCGTGTCCCCACCTCCGGCAACCCGATCGGATGACCCGACCTGAGCTTTCGAGAGTCGGCTCTGATACCATATGAAACAACCCGGGTCAAATCCCGAGTCCGGAACAAATCTCGGGTCAAATCCCAAGTCCGAATCGAATCAAATCCATCCAAATAAGGCCTCAAACACTGGCCCAATAGTATCTTCTTGGGTCATCTAGCCCACCACAGGCTCCCAAAAGGTCATGACTTGAAGGTACTATTGGTAGTTACTTAATTCCTCACATACAGACAGGTTTTCCCCCTATCTTTCGATGTGGGACTGGGGTGTTACACATAGTCTCCATCAAACTTAGGAATTCCCAGTATAGCATCCTTCTCTGCTGCCATTTCTGCACTCTCTAATTTCTCACTATTCACTCGTGTTTGCACTCACAATCAGGCCCCTAGTGTGCTCTGATACCAATTGTTGAGAATTAGTATCAAGGTATCTGATAACAAAAGTTGCTGGAATACTTGTTTATTGAATGCAAACTTCTGGCTTTATATAGCTATACAACATAACAGAAACGAGAAATTGCAGCCCACTAACATAGTGGTAAATTAACAGAAATCAAGGAATTCAAAGCTAACAACTACATCCTAACTTGTAGGACTATTATTTGACTGAAACTCTAAATAACCAAGTCTCCACTTTCAAGCAACAAACAGCGACCAAGTCTTCCAACAAAAATGAGTCTTAATATGAAATTATTTTGTACAAATTATATTAAGGTTTTGCAAAATAATATAGAAAGATATACAGATTAATTTATTTATTTTTTAATTTACTTTTCGTTTGAATTTTGTGTTTGTTTTTTTTGGGGGTCATGAAGGGAGTTCTGAAGGGTGTTCATCGGGAAATGTGCCCGCGGCGAGGGGGATTGATATGAAAGGCTTGCGACGGGGGAAGAGGTGTCGTCGCCGAACAGCTCAGTATCTTCATTTAGGATGGATTTGGGCATTTACAGAGGTGGAAATGTTGGAGAGGAAAATAGTAGGGACCTGGAGACGCTTGGAAACGACGGCGTAGGGGGGATGATGATGAGAATGGTCTTGGTAGGAAGAAACTCAGACTTTCTAAAGAACAATCTTCTTATCTTGAAGAAAGTTTTAAGGAACACAATACACTCAATCCAGTAAGTACTATATATAAAAACACAAATATAATACTATATATAGAGATAATATTGAAACCCTTGATCTGTTCTTTTAATTTTAATTTTTTTTAATGATTTTATTTTGTTTTTGGACATGGTAGAAACAAAAGCTTGCTCTTGCAAAGCAGCTAAATCTTAGGCCTCGTCAAGTTGAAGTCTGGTTTCAGAACAGAAGAGCAAGGTGTGTATTTCTACTTCTTTAATTTGTATTGATACTTCGATACACATAAATAAACGACTTATATATTGTGTATATCATATGTATATAGGATAAGTTTGGTTATCAGCAAATATTTGCAAGGTATTAATTTGGGCATTGAATGATAAGTTGCGTTTAAAATAAGTTATTTAGATTAACAAAATTCATTTTTGAAACTCCAAATGCACTAACGTTGGTTGCAGAATAAACACAAAAGTTGGCAGACAAATAAGTTCAAAAAATAGGACTGGTAACGACGAGATCTGTCCACGCGCTCCAATCACTTCAATCCTGCACGTGCAGAAATGGGTAATCATATCCCAACAAGGACGAAATGCCCAAATAATCATATCCCAACGAAGGGCGAAATGCTCTATAAACTGGTAGATAAATAAGCACTGAACTAGGCTAGTCACCAACTACTCGGCTGGTAATATGTAGGACGATTAGTAATTAACCATGACTATTGATTTAGTAATTGTACATTTTGTATGTACAAAGTAGGCTAGCTATCTTAACATTTTTTGTGTCACCCCAAATGTAGGACAAAGTTGAAGCAAACAGAGGTGGATTTTTAGTACTTGAAGAGATGTTGTGAGACACTAACTGAAGAAAACAGGAAGCTACACAAGGAGCTGCAAGAATTGAGAGCTCTCAACTCCTCAAATCCATTTCATATGCAACTCCCTGTCACCACCCTCACAATGTGCCCTTCTTGTGAGCGCGTAGCAACCACCTCTGCCGCCCCTCCAACCGCCACCACCACCGCCACCACTAAGCCCACTGACCTAACTATTTCCTCCAGTACTACCCCTTTACCTTTTCCTCTGTCTAGACCCAAATTTTACCCTTTTTCTCAAACACCCAAAACCAATCCCCGCCAGTCTGCAACCTCATGAAGATGCTCAAGGGAGAAACCATCTATAAGCATATGCTAATGGTGTTTATGTGTATGTAAATGATAAATGGGTTTCAAAATTTATTGGCTATAAATTTTTTAATCAATTTTAAAGTTAAAGTGATAAAAATTGGAGCGCATTTATCAACTCTATAATTTGTGTATATACATAACTAGAGAGCTTTGGTCATGTGGTCCAGTAGTTTAGCACAAGGGCTTGTTGATGTTTTCGTCCTTTATTTTCCTTCATTTTCATGGAAAGTAAAGTTGGAAAAAGAAGTTTTATTTATTTATATGTTGGGGTATTAGTTTTGGTGTTATATATAATTTCTTCCCGATAAACAATGAATAAAATATTATTAAATAAATAATTTATTATTTGTAAGATAAATATCAAATAAAATTATATTTTTAATATTTATAAATAAATTTGTTATGTATTGTAATAAATTTATGTTGATTTATAATTGTGAGATCTATCAAAATAATATATATATATATATATATATATATATATATAAGATTGGTAATTAAAAATTAGAGAGTTCTATTTATTATGTATTTTTTAAAAAAATATTATTAATATTTATTTACGTAATTGATAATTAAAAAGTTTGTATAAACTTTTTATAAATATTATAAATGTGACTGTTTTTATAAAATCGAAGGAATTTAAATTTGATGAAGGTTATTGACTTGATGGTATGTTAATTTTGTACGTGGAAATATTTGGAGGCATGCTAGCTAGCTTGCTTTAACAAAGGGCAGACTTTGTTCTCTTTTTCACTTATTTAATGATTTATTCAAACTAACATTTGAGAGATGGTGGGTTTTGTGCCTTAATGTTTGATGGAAAGAGTGACTCATAATTAGGGACAAAGATGGGATATACTCTCTTTCTTCTTATTTATTTGACGTTTTAGAGAATAAATTTTATTTTTATTTATTTAATATTTATAGATTTTTAAGAGATATTGATTACATTACATTTTAAATTACTCCTAAATATTTAATACTATCTTTAATTCTCTCCTACTTTTTCAAGACTATTTTTTCTCCATTTTTTAATATTTTAATGGTATACTCACTTCCTCGCTTTTATAATTTCTATATTTTTTCAATCTTCTAACAATATTTTTCTCTCATCTTTATCATCTACTACAATTTAGCTTTTTATTTATCTATGCAAGGGTATTTTTGGTAATACATAGTAATTTTAGTAGAGTTTTTATAGGAGTTTTAACTTCCTTAATAGTTGTGCAAAGCTCCAAAATATCAAATAATTAAGAATGGATGGAGTATATAAATAGGACGGATCTAAAGCACTCTCTCTTAAATAGTACTCCTTTGGGGTTAAATGCTTTCTAGGTCACTCTATTATAGGTCGACTTACAAATGAGTCACTGAACTTTTTTTCTTACAGTCAACTCACTGAACTTTAGTTTACTAACACAACATTACAAAAATCGTTACGTCAAGGTTGACTCAACGAAAAATGATGATGTGGCAGCTGACTTGTCTAAAAAAAGCCTATGTGGCAGTTAGGATGCGACGTGGCAGTGAAGATGTGGATTTGAAGTAAATTTTTTATGAAAAAATGGAAAAAAATATTTTAAAGTATAATATAAATTATAAAAATTAGCCAAAAAACAAGAAAATAAATTAAAATAATTTTTTTTAATAAAAATTAAAAACTGCATTTTTTTAACATTTTATAAAAAAAACTGCATTTTTTAAAATTTTTTGAAAAACTGTATTTTTAAAAAATAATTAAATATGCAAATAACTTTTAAAAAATTGCATTTTTGAAAATTTTTATAAAAAAACTGCATTTTTTAAAATTTTATAAAAACTGCATTTTAAAAAAATTATAAAAAAACTGCATTTTAAAAAAATTGCATTTTTTTAAAAACTGCATGTTAAAAAACTACATTTTTTAAAAATTTTATAAAAATACTGCATTTTAAAAAAAAATTATATATGCACATAATTTTAAAAAAAACTGCATTTTTTAAAAATTTTATAAAAAAACTGCATTTTTTAAAAATTTTATAAAAAATGCAGTTTTTAAAAAAATGCAGATTTTTTATAAAATTTTTTAAAAATGCAGTTTTTTAATAATTATTTGCATATATAATTTTTTTTTTAAATGCGGTTTTTTTATAAAAAATTTTTAAAATGTAGTTTTTAAAAATGCAGTTTTTTTATAAAATTTTTCAAAAATGCAGTTTTTTTAAAATTATTTGCATATATAAATTTATTTTAAAATGCAGTTTTTTTATAAAAATTTTAAAAAATGCAGTTTTTTATATAATTTTAAAAAAAATGCAATTTTTAATTTTTATTAAAAATAATTATTTTTATTTATTTTCTTGTTTTTTTGGCTAATTATATAATTTATATTATACTTTAAAATATTTTTTCCCCATTTTTTCATAAAAATTTTCCTCCAAATCCACATCTCCACTGCCACGTCGCATCCTAACTGTCACATAGGATTTTTTTAGACAAGTCAGCTGCCACATTATCATTTTCGTTAAGTCAAGCTTGACTTAACGATTTTTATAACATTGTGTTAGTAAACTAAAGTTCAGTGAGTTGGCTGTAAGAAAAAAAAATCAGTGACTCATTTGTAAGTTGACCTATAGTAGAGTTACTTAGAAAGCATTTAACCCTACTCCTTTATTAAAATTACGTCGTTTTGGAAATTCTAAAAATAAGTGGGGCTGCGGGTGTCATTTTTGTAAATAAAAGAAAAACAAGTGTGACCGCTCTATTTTAATATTATTTTGTATTTTAAAAAAATATCCAAAACGACGTAATTTTAATAAATGAGTGTTATTTAAGAGAAGTGTTTTAAAGAGAGTCCTATATTGATAATGATGCATAACTTGTATTTGTTATGAATCCTTATAAAATATACACCATTTACATTTATACTATTGAATGAAAATCGATGTATGTTATTAATAGTAGCGAACGGTAAAAAAATACTTAATAACGAATGTTGATCGATTTCGCAATCAATGAATACGTGCAAGTATACACGGTCAACAAGTAATAAAGTGATAAGAAAAGTATCGTTCCCACGAGGAATTATTTAATAAAAATCACCAAGTACTAATTCTTAACCAAACTAATTTTATTTAAACAATCTCAAATTGTGAATTTTATAGTTAAGAAAACTAAATTAACTAATTAAAACGATGATTTTAACGAATGAATTCAAATAAATAAAGATTAAGACTTCAATATCCCCAATTATGAATTATAAATCAATTATCCAATTATCTCAATTATTATGTCTACTGAATTGTTAACAGGAATTCTCAAATGCCAAAAGTCCTTTTCCAAGTGATCAATTGCCTTCTATTTAATCCAGATTAATCTTGCTATATTCCTATGCAAAATAATTGAATTAAACTCATTCAATTCCAATTCCTTATGTGTTACATGCGGTGAATAGATATTTCCATTCAATTCACAAACCTAATTATTCACTTTGCAAATAACTAAGTCACATGATATCATGCCCAGTTCTAACCCTAAAATTCCTCTTCCAATTCCTTCTAGAGTAACAAGGTAATTACTGATCAGATAATTAATCAATATGCATAAGACAAGATAAACAACTCACTTTAACATAAATAACTGGAATATAATGAATAACTAATTCATAGCCATAAAAAGTTCAATTGAAATCTTAATAAAAGAGTTAGTTCATAATTAATGAATGGAAACCAAGAATCCAAAATTGAATAGACATTAAAAGATAAAAGTAAGATGAGAGAAGAGAATAGAATCTGTTGTCAGCAAATCTGATGCTCCCCTCTTGCTCTTGCTCTTGATCTTCAATGGTCTCCAAGTTGCTTCAATCTCCAAAACTAATAAGAACTAGGGTTATGTTCTAATCTAAGTTATGTAATCTCTAAGCTAAGCTATGTAATCCTCAAGCTAAGCTATGTAATCCCCAAGCTAAGCTATGTAATCTCTCTTATTTTATGTCTTACATCATGTATTTATAGGTTACAAGTCCAATTTTTAGTTTAGGAACAATCCCAATCCAATTTGGAGTCAAAAAGGTGTCAAAATTCGCCCAAAACGCGTCCAGGCCCGCACCAGACCCTTCCCCAGCGCCCTGGCGCTGGGCACGGCGCTGGCATTCTGTCCCCCAGCGCCCCGGCGCTGGTATCAAGCCAAAAACGAGCGCCCCGGCGCTGGCCCAAAGTCTAACATTTTCTGCTCCGACGTCCTTTGGGAAAACAGCCATAACTTCTTCGTCCGAACTCCGATTTAGATGATTCAAGATGTTCTGGAAAGAGGAGAAGTAGATCTACAACTTTCATTCTTGAAGTTTTTCGAAATAATGTCCGGAGCTATAGTCAAATTGGCTCTGAAGTGACTGCTGTGTAAATGACAAGCCGAAAACGCGAATCTAGCCACCCCGAACGTCGATCCATGTAACTTTTGTCCCAAATCCTACAAAACAATATAAAACATGCTTGAATAGACACAAACACATAAAAACATCCTAAAAGACTTGAGAACAACAATAAATTAAGCCCGAATGTATCTAATTTATGTGTATAAAACTCACTCATCAAATACCCCCAAACTTAAACATTTGCTTGCCCTCAAGCAAAAACACAAAAATGTTATGCAATGCAATGTAATGAAACTAATCTATATGCCTACGAATCCAACAGTAATGACAGAAACAAGTCTATTCAACTGGCCTTAGAGAAATCAAGTAAACATGATAATACATCATATTAAAACAAATCAGTAATTTCCCAATCAATCATCAAATCTTAGACTGTTATCACTGATATAGTGCGTGTGTGCTCCACAACAATGTTAACTGATATAAAATCAAATTTAAGACATAATAGATATCTTCGAAGGCATCATACAGTGAAAACTCACAAAATTCACGAACAAGCTAGATCCAACTAAAGTCAAACATCCACCAAGTTCAAGAGTCCAATCTGGGATACTTATGCTTTACTTTTCATTACGGGGGCTTTTTACTCTTTTCCCGTTTTATTATTATTATTTTTTTAACCATGACTGTGCAATGTCTCATTCCATGAGGCTAACAGTGTCACCCCTTAGCGAGCTTTCGACCAACGACTCCCAGACCATATAAGACCTTAGGGCGCTAGGTTTTAAGATACCCCTTCGGGCGTACTTACTCAAGTAACAAAGGCCTCGAAACAAAACTAGCCACGGTAAAAAAAAAATTTCTCTTTTTTTTTCTCTCTTTTTTTTTTTTTGATAGATGGTTGGTGAGTGCGTTTTACGCTCCATCTCACGCTTGTGTTTATGGGGAGTGTTTCTCCTCAACCCACCACAAGACTCAACAAGTTTTGTTTTTTTTTAAAGCTTATATACCCCAAAATTTCCCCCCAAACTTAAGTTTTTATCAAAATTTAGCCATCTCCGCCTATTCATGTCTTTTATTCCTTCACACTAATATTATCCTTAAGAAATCCATTATGTATCAATTTAAACTTAATCAGTCAACATGGCTGTTATTAACGTGCTAACCTTGATTATACCAGTTTCAAACAGGAAAAGATTCAATTCATAACAAGAAATCACATCAAAGCCTGAATATTCAATACTATACTTATCTACTTAATTCCAGTCTCATCATTGGCCAAAATAGACTTTTACTATCTAACAGTTGGAATTATACAAATATAAACTAAATGCAACAAACATAGTAAACTAACTACTATTTTTGCGATTTTTAATTTTTTTTTAAAACAAAAAAAATAGAATGCAAAAAATAAATGTAAATACTCGAAAACATAACGAACTTACAATGTAAATAACTAACTATATGCAATACGACACTAAAATGCCCTCAAACTTAAACTAGACATTGTCCTCAATGACTGAAATAG
Source organism: Panax japonicus (assembly GCA_020205505.1). Classification (NCBI taxonomy): domain Eukaryota; kingdom Viridiplantae; phylum Streptophyta; class Magnoliopsida; order Apiales; family Araliaceae; genus Panax; species Panax japonicus. The sequence continues at coordinate 8,641,066 of CM035105.1, forward strand.
AAAAAATTAAAACAAAGGACTTCCCTGAAAATATAACAATCTTCCTCCTTGTCCGCTAAGTTTGGAGAATAAGCTAAGCACATGGAACAAATTGGGCACCACACTTGAATTTGACTTGAATAACCTGTAAAACCATGATAGAAGCAATTTTATTAAATCCTAAATAAATAAAAATTCAAAACTACTAATATAAAACCTAATAAAAACTAAAAATAAAAAATAAAAATTAAACTTGGGTTGTCTCCCAATAAGCGTTTGTTTTATAGTCTCAGCCTGACTTTTTCTGGTCAATGCTATCCAATTCCTCTTCGAAAGTTGAGGAACCCTCCATCCATCGGAAATAATATAGCTTTTGGTAGGTTCCCATTTACGATAGCCATTGTATTAAAGTCACCTAGCATGCTCTTTGTAGATAGGATCCCCATTAAGAACGACAAACCACTAGGTGTTTCCTCCATTATGTCGATGATCAGATTAGGGCATTGAAGCTTAATAGACATAATGGAATCTTCCTCTATCTTCTCTTTTTCATCCCACCATGACTCCACAACTGTACTAGCTCTTACGTCACAGAGAGTATTGCCGACGACATGACTACCAATCGGACAAGGTTTTGCAAATCTAACCGGACTCTTGAACTGTGGAGGAGAAGGCACTTGAGGCATAAACAACATTGGCTCATCATCATTGGGTCTCACAATTAGTTCTTCACCGACCTTGTTGTCATTATCCCCACTTGTCTCCTCTTTTTCATCTCGTGGCTCATCCAGTTGTAGATTTGGCTCGGGCTCACCATCAGTCTCGGAATCTGTGTCATAGGGCCAGGTGTATTGAGGACGGTTGTTCAACGCATGTGCTATCTGTTCCACTTGATTTTCCAGATTCTTGATCAATGCCCCTTGGCTTTGCAAATTCAGCTCTACTTGATTCATTTTCTTATCTTGTTCCTCGTTCTTTTTGTCAGAAGCTCTAATGAATTTTTCTAAGGCTTCTTCCAAACTTGATATCCTCTCTGGTTGAGTCATGTTCGTGTATGGCCATTGATACACAAAGTCATCCATGGTACCTGAAAAGAGAGAAATATAGAAAGAGAATTAAAAATAAAAATAAAAATGTTTAAATTAAGACTAATTTGATTGAAATTAACATTGGTAAATATTATTATTAAATTAATTCCCCGGCAACGGCGCCAAAAACTTGTTGATCGATTTCGCAATCAATGAATACGTGCAAGTATACACGGTCAACAAGTAATAAAGTGATAAGAAAAGTATCGTTCCCACGAGGAATTATTTAATAAAAATCACCAAGTACTAATTCTTAACCAAACTAATTTTATTTAAACAATCTCAAATTGTGAATTTTATAGTTAAGAAAACTAAATTAACTAATTAAAACGATGATTTTAACGAATGAATTCAAATAAATAAAGATTAAGACTTCAATATCCCCAATTATGAATTATAAATCAATTATCCAATTATCTCAATTATTATGTCTACTGAATTGTTAACAGGAATTCTCAAATGCCAAAAGTCCTTTTCCAAGTGATCAATTGCCTTCTATTTAATCCAGATTAATCTTGCTATATTCCTATGCAAAATAATTGAATTAAACTCATTCAATTCCAATTCCTTATGTGTTACATGCGGTGAATAGATATTTCCATTCAATTCACAAACCTAATTATTCACTTTGCAAATAACTAAGTCACATGATATCATGCCCAGTTCTAACCCTAAAATTCCTCTTCCAATTCCTTCTAGAGTAACAAGGTAATTACTGATCAGATAATTAATCAATATGCATAAGACAAGATAAACAACTCACTTTAACATAAATAACTGGAATATAATGAATAACTAATTCATAGCCATAAAAAGTTCAATTGAAATCTTAATAAAAGAGTTAGTTCATAATTAATGAATGGAAACCAAGAATCCAAAATTGAATAGACATTAAAAGATAAAAGTAAGATGAGAGAAGAGAATAGAATCTGTTGTCAGCAAATCTGATGCTCCCCTCTTGCTCTTGCTCTTGATCTTCAATGGTCTCCAAGTTGCTTCAATCTCCAAAACTAATAAGAACTAGGGTTATGTTCTAATCTAAGTTATGTAATCTCTAAGCTAAGCTATGTAATCCTCAAGCTAAGCTATGTAATCCCCAAGCTAAGCTATGTAATCTCTCTTATTTTATGTCTTACATCATGTATTTATAGGTTACAAGTCCAATTTTTAGTTTAGGAACAATCCCAATCCAATTTGGAGTCAAAAAGGTGTCAAAATTCGTCCAAAACGCGTCCAGGCCCGCACCAGACCCTTCCCCAGCGCCCTGGCTCTGGGCACGGCGCTGGCATTCTGTCCCCCAGCGCCCCGGCGCTGGTATCAAGCCAAAAACGAGCGCCCCGGCGCTGGCCCAAAGTCTAACATTTTCTGCTCCGACGTCCTTTGAGAAAACAGCCATAACTTCTTCGTCCGAACTCCGATTTAGATGATTCAAGATGTTCTGGAAAGAGGAGAAGTAGATCTACAACTTTCATTCTTGAAGTTTTTCGAAATAATGTCCGGAGCTATAGTCAAATTGGCTCTGAAGTGACTGCTGTGTAAATGACAAGCCGAAAACGCGAATCTAGCCACCCCGAACGTCGATCCATGTAACTTTTGTCCCAAATCCTACAAAACAATATAAAACATGCTTGAATAGACACAAACACATAAAAACATCCTAAAAGACTTGAGAACAACAATAAATTAAGCCCGAATGTATCTAATTTATGTGTATAAAACTCACTCATCAACGAACACTTAATCAGAATAAGAGTTTGACTTATTAAGAAGAGTAGCATTTAGTAACCAAGTTTTAAAGTTTATTAATCAGGAGTTAGAGTTTAAAAAAATCAGAATATAGGGATTATTAAAGTTGAGAAAGTATAAGTTACAGATATATAATTGTAAACCCATTAATAAATAGCAAACCCTAAAATATAATTAATAAACATAACATACATTTATTGAGAAAGTCAAACACGTTCTCATAAGCATCTACTACTATTAGTAGCAAATACTACTATTAGTAGCAAACGCTAAGTATTATTTTTTATCGTTCGCTACTAATAGTAACGGACGTCAATTTTTAGTTTCTAATTATAATCGTTCTTTCTTTTTTGTAATGGTATAGATTGTATATGCCATATAAGTATCCATACCAAATACATGTTATGAATTATTCATATATATATATACGTGCATCTCCGACGAACTAGAGGGAGCGAACTAAAAACGAATCTGCTATAACAACGGTTTTTCCCGTCGTTATAACATAGAAAGCCGATTTTCTATGCTATAGCGACCAGGGGCGAAGCTATGGTAAAATTGTGGGGTCAATTGACCCCACACAATGTTTAAAATCACTTGCAAAAAAATTTTGACCCCACTCAATTTTTGACCCCACTTAAAATTATTATTTTTTAATTAGAGATACCAAAGCGGCCAAGCTTCAATCCTAAATATATGTTCAGCACTTCAGCCACAAAATAGAGAGAGATGGGGCAAAGCCAAATCGTAAAAGGCAAAAGTCAAACCGTGAACCATCAAAGCCTTTCGCGAACCTCAGTTTTATTTTCAGAAATCAATTGTGATTTTCCCCTTTTGTTAGTATTATTAAATTGGATATTTGGATGCATTTGTCTAACCCAAAAGTATAAAGTATTTAAAAAAAATTGGCTCGAGGGCGCTGTCCCGAACCCCCACAAAATTTTTTATAACTTACTAATAATTTTGACCTCGCTGTTATAACTTCCTGGCTTCGCCACTGATAACGACATAAAAAATTATCTCTATAGTCGATTCGTTTTTAGTTCTTTCCCTCCAATTCGTTTCAATTCGATGTAGAGAATCGAGCTATATATATATGGGTCTCCATCCACAGCAACCGGTTGTTGGGGAGCAACCCCTTTTATCCAGCCGGTACAAGCTGTACCGGCCTTAGAATTTTTTTTTTATAAGCCGGTACAGCTTGTACCGGCTGGATAAAAGGGGTTGCTTCCCAACAACCGGTTGCTGTAGATGGAGACCATATATATATATATATATATATATATATGGGAATCCATCCATGACAACCAGTTTTTGGGAGCAACCCAAAAAGTCGAGGCACAACAACTTGTAGCGGCTAGGACAATTAAAATGGGACGTCCCATTTTAATTATCCCAGTCGCTACAGCTTGTAACGGCTGGAGTAAAATTATAGCAGCTTGTATGTTGTTCTTGTTCTTACGTGGCATGCATGTGGGACTGGGACTTTACTTATTTAATACTTGGTAATACTATATAATTTAATAAAATAGAACCACTTTTTTGTTTTATTTTTTTGAATTTATATTTTATAAAACTTTACTTATTTTTTTAAAAAATGAAAAATTTTCTAGTTTTTTCTTGAAAATAATAAGTATTTTAAAACATTATAATTTTTTTAAAAAAAATTGAATTAGTTTTTTTATTAAATTATGTCATTTTTACTATGATTTTATATTTTATAAAACTTTACTAATAATTAGTTTTATTTATATTAGTTTTATATTAATTAAAAAAATTACTTATATTAGTTCCAATTTTTTTAAAAAAAATATAATGTTTAAAAATACTTATTATTTTCAAGAAAAAACTAGAAATTTTTTCATTTTTTGAAAAAATAAGTAAAGTTTTATAAAATATAAATTAAAAAAAATAAAACAAAAATGCGGTTCTATTTTATTAAATTATGTAGTATTACCGAGTATTAAATAAGTAAAGTCCCACTCCCACATGCATGCCACGTAAGAACAAGAACAACATACAAGTTCCTACAATTTTACTCCTGCCGTTACAAGATGTAGCGACTGGGACAATTAAAATTGGATGTTCCATTTTAATTGTCCCAGCCGTTACAAGTTGTTGTATCTCGATTTTTTGGGTTGTTTTCAACACCCGATTGTCATGGATGGATTTCCATATATATATATATATATATATATATATATATATATAGGGATTCCATCCACAGCAACCGGTTGTTGGGGAGCGACCTATTTTATCCAGCCGCTACAAGCTGTACCGGCTGTAAGACCCCAAATTATTAATAAATAAAATTTAATTTTCTATATTTATTATTTTGAAATAGTAAGGGTTGATTTGATTAATGTGATTAGTTATGGGTAAAATGCGCAAATATTTTAAATAAGCAAGTGGTTATAAAATATTCATTGTTGTCGGGGAATATTCGTTTGGTCGTGTAATATTCTTACTGTCGGGGAATATTCGTACGATGGCGCAGCCTTGTGTGGGCCCATAACGGAAAGTGATTGGATGAACAAAACGACAAGTATAAGTTGTTTATAAATAACGGCGCAGTTGTTACTGTTAATACTGTTGGAATACCCGGTGGTTGAAACACAGTAATACGCGTTGTTCCACAGTAGCACACGGTATTGCACCAATTATTGATTCTTACGTAAGAATGCACTACTCAATAATTGTTACAGTAATTACTGTTCAGTATTTTATTTTAATGATTCAATAATTGCTGCGTTGATTTTTTTTATATTACTGTTATTTCAATAATTGTCACTACACAGTATTTTTCATTATCAGAGCAATAATTCATATTATCTGAATAATATTATTAGATAACATTATTGACAATGTCTAGAAAATTCTGTCGAAGGAGAAGTTTAGTCACCTAATTGCGCTCAGTAAGGAGAAATCTTTATTGAAAAGCCCTCTCTTTCCTGGGAACGGCCTTGTTGTCAGTACTGTGATTCTGTAATATTATTTGTAAATAATTAATTATTGATTTATATGATGAGAAAAATATTAATTTTATGTGGATATAGATGGAGAAAATTTTTAAAGTGACAATTATTAAAAAATGATATTTTATCTTTTCTGATAAAATAATTTATTATTATATTTTAATAATATAATAATGGTGATATTTTTATAATGAATGTGGGATATATGAGTATATGAGGAGGAAGATTATTTTTGTTGCATTAAATGATTAACACATATTTTGTGTCGGTGGATCCCATTTCTTGACTGAAATTTGATTATAGCCTGTAAAATCGTCCGTTTATGAATTTCGGTAAATTTCTGTTTGGAATTTAGAAAAACTTTCTTCTGTAAAGTTGTAGAGAATTGAATTTTGTATAAAAAGTTGCGAGATTCGAATTTTCTGATAAAAGGGCTATTTATTATGAACTATTGAAGTTTCGAAACTCCGAAATAATTAATTTTTAGAAGTTTAAAATATTTTTAATTACAAAAACGTGTTTTTCATTTTGTGGCCCTCATGTAACATGTGATAGAGGCTGAAATCAGTTGGAAGAAGTGTGCGTATGAGATTTTGGAAAAATATAATAATATTTAATAAATTTTCTACTTTGGTGTTCTAAGCAATTTTTTATAAATAGGGTGCTTAGGTTAGAATTGAAAATCACACCAAAAACTAAAGATTTCTCTCTCTATAATATCGAGCGTATTTTGTGAGTATTTTAGTACTTTGAGTATTGCTATACGGTGAAAGTTCTTTCAGTACTATATCCAGTATTCCAGTCAGAAGTACTATTTTTGCGAGGTAAGAGATGTTATTTTCTTCTCAAATGATATTATTTCTTTAATATCATTATGCTGAAATATTGGTTGAAACTTTTTATCAGATTTAGAACTTTTTCATGTCGGAGTTACTATTCATGAGTTACTATTCATGAGTACTATTCACAAAGCGTGGTGATATTTTTTATGAAATTTCTATCTTTTGGTGTCGGAGTTACTATTCACGTATATGACGCTATTCACGAATACGATACTATTCACCGAAAAATAAAATTTCTTCTTTTCGTTCAAAATATCTATTCTGGACACTAACTTTGATTGTATCCATGTTTTGATCATTCTTGAATTTTACCCCACTCTGGTTATTTATGAAGCATTTTTGAATGAGAATTGTTTAAAGTACGAATTCTTAATATTTGTTCTTTTACTTCACTAGATTCGTTTTCTTTAAAATATTTTTCATCATCCTCAGTCTTAAATGATGATATAACTGAATATCTTTGGCCTTTAGTGTAAAAATGAATGATTTTTTGATGAATATCTTTAGCCCGTAGTGCAAAAATGAACAGGTGTTGAGATGAATATGACCGACTGATTAATATCTTTGGCCCGTAGTGCAAAGATGAACATGACCAACAGATGAATATCTTTGGCCTGTAGTGCAAAGATGACTATTCGATTTCAGATATATATTGATTGATGTTACATGGATAAAATATCGACGATGAACTTTTAAATTCATATATAGAAGATAGTAGTTTGCATTCTCTACTTAACTCTTTTAATGAATTATTATTTTCGCTGCGAAGATTGATTTAAAACTGGTTGTCTATTGTATTCTATTAGATTTTTCCCTATTGAGGACTAACGATAATTTGTTCTATATTATCTTAGTCATAATATTCTTTATTGGGCTAGTTGAGCTCACCATTTTCTTTGTCGTTCTATTTTTCTTCTCAGGAGGCGAGAATGTAGCGAGTACTAGTCGGGATGTGGAATGATGGTTCTAGAAGTTATTTTAGTAGTCCTCACTATTCTGTAAATTAGTGTATTAATAATTATAATGAATACTTATTTGAGTGTGGATATTGTCTAGATGACAATATTTGTATTTAAACTCATAATTTTTATGTTGTATTCATAAAATTGTAGTTATTTCTGTACCATGTATTTGACGACTCAGAATGGGTGATGTATACCTATTTTGGGGGCGTCACACCGGCCCTTATCAAAAAAAAAATTTATAAGCCGCTACAACCTGTAGCAGTTGGGCCAAAAATGGGTTGCTCTCAACAACCGGTTACTGTGGATGAAATCCCATATATATATATATATATATATATATATATATATATATATATATACAGTGGAACAGGTCCGGACTCCCGGACCTGATCAAAAACGGACCCAAATTTTTTATTTTTTTAAAACAACTAAAAAAAATATTTAATATTTATGGAACTGAAATTTTTCCATAATACAATGTTTTGGGGGTGATTTGGATACCTATACCAAAAAATGGTGGTACAGTCTGCACAGACTGTACATACATATTTTGTTATAGGTACTCAAATCACGTCCAAAACATTGTATTACGGAAAATTTTTAATTCCATAAAATATTAAATATTTTTTTTAATTTTTTTTAAAAAAAGCAAAAAAAATTCGGACGGGACTAAAATCCGGGCGTACGGACTGGAACCGGACTCACTGTTATAACTTCCTGGCTTCGCCGTTAATAGCGATATAAAAAATTGTCTCTATAATCGATTCGTGTTTAGTTCGTTCCCTCTAATTCGTTTCAATTCGATGTAGAGAATCGAGATATATATATCTATCTAATAAAATACAAATGATTTTGAATTTTCCGCTCACTCAATAAATCATCTGGGCCGTCCAAAGTTTGAGATAAATCCCACCGTCCATACATCTATCTAATAAAATACATCTATATATCTAATCTATCTAATAATGATTTTGAATTTCCCGCTCACTTAATAAATCATCTGAGCCGTTCTAAGTTTGAGATAAATCTCACTGCCCATACAGTGTCGGAGGCACGGAATCCAGCTAGTATACATATATATTAGTTTATATTTATTGAGAAATGTGACTGTAAAAGTAGGGTGCTGTTCTTGGGCCACCAATAATGAGTACACAAGGCTAAGTACAAACCTCACTATTCGATTCTCAACGTCTTTGGAATGGCATGTCAGTTGTCACGAGACCTGAATGTTATTACTAGTATTATTATGTTGGTGGTTGAGTAATAATATCTTAACCTCAACTCACATAATTCATAAGGAAAAATTTTATTTAGAATATTATATTTTTATATGTTAAAATGATATTTTTATATAAATTTTTTTCGTGTAGAAATAAGACTCACTCAATATTCACGTAAAAGAGATTATGTAAAAATATCAGTTCATTTTCTTTATCTTCACCCCTCTAGAGATTTTTTTTTTTTTTTAAACATTCCAACAACGGCTGAAATTTTTTATTACTCTAAAATATTAGAAATAGTTAAAAAAAATATATGTATATTATAATGAGTATTTTCTAATCAAAACATAAGAACATGAAAGTAAAAACTTGGTATTAATTTGATAAAATTGAATAATTAAGATTTGAATGGTTAATACATATTAATAAATTAGATCATCTGAATAAAATAACATCTGAATCTAAAAAACTGTTTGATAACTAGAAAGTGTAAAATATCTGAATGACACTATTTTATCATTTTAATCCTCTAAGTTATTTAAAATTTTTATTTTAATGATCTTAAAATTTGAAATTGAAGGAGTACAATATTTATTTTTTATTCATAAACTTTAAATAAACTGTTAATAGACAACCTTTAATAGTTAAATTTTGAGTTTCTGTCTTAACGATTAAGAGGCATTAAGAGTCAAAAAAAACTACCAAACAAAATTTGTCTAGGACCGAATTAAAAACAGGTGAATTAAAATATATTCAAACACAAACAAACACCACCTAAAGATTAACTCCGTAAAGTTATGAGTCGCTCTATTATTTAAATATAGCGAAATCAACAAATGGTTATTACAATTTTATCCTTCTTTTTTTTATTTTCGAATAATTTTTTTTATTACATCTTTATATAATTATACGCACCACTGTTTTCAAACCCGGATCGGACCGCCGGTTCAACCGGAAAAAACTGGACCCGGTTCACTCAACGGTCCGGTTTGGACCATTAAATCACTTCTGCTCAAAAAACGTTCAGAATCGGTGAACCGACGGTTGAACCGGTTGACCCAGTGAACCAGTGATCGGTTCACGGGTTTGACCGGTTCTCTCCTTAAAGATTAAAAAAAAATATTACAGATTTTATTTTATTTTAGTAATTTAGTTGAGATTTTGTTTGGTATTTTACATATTTTTGCATTCATTTAATCAAACACTTGAACTTGTGGTTGAATTTCGGAATTTGAATGTATCTTAGAGATGTTTAGTTTTTTTTGTAGATAAATTGATTAATTTTGTTGGTTATGCTCCAAAATCTTATGTTTTTTGCAAAGTCCCACATTGGCTATTCTTGGAACTCTCATAGTGCATATTAGTACTTGTTGTTATGGGCTTAGTAACATGGTTGAGGAAATAGGGATGGGCTCGCGCACATGAGGACGGCTAAGGAATTGGTCTCGGGATTTCGATCAAAAAACCTTAGTGCGTGTGTGCGCGCGATACGCCCGCGCAGGGGGGGGTGCCGATCCGGAAAATTTGTGCTTCGCGGGTGCACCCAGGTAGCCCTTTGTTTTGCTGAATCTTCTTCTTCTTCCCGTTTGCTTCCAGCGTTCTTTGTCTATATATAACAGTTTCGTATGCTCAACAACAACCCCTTCTTCTACTTCTAGTTTTTTCGTGTATTCTATTCTGGGCAAATCCACAAAGTCAAGTCCATAGCCTTCTTCTGCGAGTACACGCAATCGAAGGCTTGCCGTTGAATCCTGGAGGGTGAACGCCATGGAGCTCAACTGTACCGGTTCATATAACCAGTGAGGGCAGAATCACTTTTTAGGACAGTAGCTTTGCTACGCCTCGGCTTCTTTCATATCACAGCTAAGTTGTTCCAATTTGTTCGGCTAATAGTCTTGTTAATAGTGCTCTTGCTACTGCTATTGCTTCTGTTACTGCAATTGCATGTGTTGTTGATGTTACTGCTATTGTGACTGTTATTGGTATATAATTCCAACAAATTTTACATATTTACTAAATATTATATACAATATATAATAATAATTAATATAATTAATTATTTATTATTTATTACATATTAATGACGTCACTGGGTCAATAACGGTCCGACTACTGATTTGACCAGTGACCTATCCATCCAATAACTTTTTCGGTTCGATAACCGGTCCGAATTTAAAAACCTTGATACGCACAATGCATGTGTCAGGGTTGTGTATGTCAGACTGAACTAGTAGATGAAATTTGTCAAATCATTTCATGTATCACATGCATGGGCTGGCTGGCTGGCTGGCTGGCTGGCTGGCTGGTTATTTGGCTCACCACGCTCGTGTCTCATAATTAAAACTTAAAACAAAATAAATGAGTTCATCCTTCATTCTATAATTTTCATATGGTATGGTATGGGTTGAACACAACAGGGAGTGGTTAGTATGAATTTATGATCAATATGGTGTTAATATGCAGGTCGAGAGATGATCTCTCTCTGCGTATCAGTATTGTATTGATCAATTATCCAACTTATCATGAAATTAATTTCATGATAACCGAATCCAAAAGAACATGATCTAATCAATTAAATAAAAAGAAAGTTGAACTCTCATAATTAGACAGAGGATCTCCAACGGACTGGTATAGCGACGGATTTTTTAGCTATGCCATATCCGGTTCATGCTATGGCGACAATTCATACCGTCGCCATAGCTCTAAAAAACCGTCGCTATAGTTGGTTCGTCAACGAACTGATTCGTTGGAGAACCGGTCTGCATAATTAGATATGTCTCCCCCAATGATTATTCAATGGGAGTAATGTCTGTTCTACTCATTGCACAACAATCTTAAACACTACATATCATGAATAATCAATCTTTTTCATAGGAGGAGACAAGCATGATAACTAAAATAATTGTTTTTTACCAAAGAGATCTTTATCTCATGGCAAACAACTTTAGTGTGATGTGCTTTTTTTTGTGTAATGATTTAGTTTTACCTATTTCGAAAAATAGTTAGAAGACAGCGTTTGTTTGAGACTTCAAGTGTAAATAATGTGTAATCTTATCAATGTGGTAGGAAACCCCTAATTATAAGAGTCGACCACTTTTCACGTGCCTTCAATTTGTCCCATCAACTTGCAAATTTTTGGGGAGCTCTTCTAGGTGAACATAAAAATTGGACATGAATGTATTTAAATTTCACCTATTTGTATTTTTATTCTTATTGAGGGGTCAAAATACAAATAGATAAAATTAGACTCATGTCTAATTTACATTCCACTTAAAGTTTTTGATCTTCGGGACAATCTCACGTGGGCCAGGCTGAGAAGTTCTATCAAGAAGTTCTCCATGCCTGTGCAGGCAGCTGACGTGACCCAATGAAGCCCCCTCAGGCTGCAACTTGGATGCCCAGTTGTCTCGCAATCGTTAAGCCGTCAATTGGGCCTCTAGGCATTCTATGAAGAAGTTTGTTTGGAGCAAGTTTACTGGTCAAAATAGATTTGACAATTAAACCAAAAACAGCAGGAGTGAAAGATTGTAAAAAAATAGACTAAATACTGCAAAATGTTCCACAAGACACAAAAACTATTTGTATACAAATGAAACATTCATCAAAATCTCCCAACTTCATAATTTGAAGAAAAAGACTTCTTCTTCGACAAAAGTCTAAAGAACTAGCTCTCAATTCTATTTAATGACTGAACAATCGAACAACATAACTACAAGAACACACCACTACTAGTACACTCGAAGATAGAACTAGTTCTGTTAATACTATCAGCCCCACGGAAATCCATCAATCCGATAAGGCTCGATCTCAATGAGGGTACAGAAATGTAGCTGGAAGTCGGGTCAATGCCTTTAGTTTCCAGCAGCTGTCGTATCATTTCTGAGCTGTTGCTCAACAATCGGGGGAAGGAGAAGAGCAAGCCTAGTTTTGTACCTTGCGATTCGTTGCAGTCTTTCTTCTCTTAGTCTGCAAAAAGAACATCAAATACTTAGACGCTGCAAAGAAATATTTTTAATGGAAAGATAGCAATCAAGAACTTCTCTTCTAGGTAGATCATTCAATGATGATAATGCTTATTGAGCTTAACACAAAGTTAACAAGTCTTAAAGACTAATAAGAGTTCAACGCATCCCACACTATTTCCACGAAATCGTTGATCAATTATAGGCTTCTAACACTAGCCAAATCCAACTTTGACGCCGAAATAATGTATTACGTGGCACACATGGGATTTCAATAGAAATGCGATGGTAGCATCATTTTTTGAGAAACCAAATAAAACAAACTTGTTATTATCAAAAACAAAACCTTGACCACCGAGCTCTAGCTCCATTTGTATCATACCATCTCTTATATGAGATTAGTCATGGGTTAGAGTTTCAGTGGAGACATTTTACAAGCCTTTGTGGAAGCACTATTCTATAGCTTTATGGCCTTAATTGTAGCCTTAGTCGAGGCGCTATCCTATAGCCTTTATGGCCTTCTTTCCATGTAGGGTTTGAGGTCCCTTCTACCCACTAGGATAATAATAAATTAAATTAAATTAAAAAACAAAAAAATCTTGCAGAAACTTGGAGACCAAAAGATGGAAAATACTCCAACTGCGCCACATAAATTTCAACGCTTCTTTTAGCTTGTGTGGCATGGAATTAAAGAGGTTCCAAAAAAGTATATTTAAATATAGTATACATATTTAAATATTCAAATGTTATAGTTTATCTATATTATAATTTTATAAAAATATAATATTAAATGCGTATTTGGACTGTCTTACGTACTACAAGAAGTGTAGCAATTAATGTGAGACAAGAGTGAGTATAGGAAGTCCTCTTTAAAAAGTTAAATGAGCCCCTATTTGGCCTCCTTACATTTTAATTCAAGCTTAAAAAGTTGATGCTGTTTAGACATGCTGAGCAATCTGAGTTACTACATCAGTTGATGATTTAAACAATGTACCCAACATTGTTCTTTAGTTAGTATCCTACCCCTACAGACTACAAAAAGAAGTCCCTACAATAATTTAGCATGTGTCACATATAATAATAGATCCCCAACTTAGTAAGCAAGTGTACCCAGCACATTCATGGAATATCAAAAGGCATAACCATAAGCCAGATATAGATTCACATAGTATTAATACGGGACATGACCAAATATCTATATTACTATTACATAGTAATGACTATATATATACACTAAAGTAGACATAGCATCAATACAGAAAACAATCCATATTCACTACACAGCTAATATGAGTTTTACATACAAGCAGTAATGTGTGTATATATATAATACAGTAGATATAGCTTACCAAAAAAATAAAGTACATATACCATTAATATGGGGAACTAGAGTCACTGACTAAGATTTTACTCATTAAAATTTTCTAAATACATACAATGCTACATGTTGGAGTGGAAATGATATCTTTGAACAAAAATGGTAATTAGTGATATATACCTTGCCCGAACTTTTTTAGCACGCTTTATGTGCCTTTGCAACAACTCTTCTGGAGATAAATGATCCACATCTTCCTCATTCTGAAAGAAAATAAATGGAACATATTTACTTCTCTAATGAAACAAAGAAACAGGTGAAGATACAAAGAAATCCAAATTCTAAGGATAAGTAATTATCATCATTCTCCAAGATAACCAAAAAGGCAATAATTTAAAATAGAGAGTGATATCAAAATTCATTCTAATATAAACAAGGAGCATGTCTGATAATGGTTACAGTTAGATTTTATAAAATTGGCCCAAAGTCTAGTGTATAAAGACATCAAGCTCTCTAACTCAAAACTAATTGGCAATGAGAAGAGTAGGCCCAAGTCATTATACACTAGACAAATTTTATCAAGGTATTCAATATGGGACAATATATATACTCTAACACTCCCTCACGTGTAACCCAGTGTATTGAGGGTTGCACATGGACCTGATTAATATGAAGACTCGCACAAGATAAGCAAGTCCAAAAGAAGCTAGTCATAAGAAGAAATCTAGTAAACCACGGGCAGCTATTGACCCAATTGATAAGTGGTACTAGTTAAGAAATGGACTGTAAGTAGGTAAGAATGAAGGCTAAGAAGAATCTTTAATTAGGCCCAAGGATAGCCAGCCGCTTTGACACCATGTTAGATTTATAAAATGGGCCTAAAGTCTAGTATATAAAGACGTCAAGCTCTCTAACTCAAAACCAAATTGGTAATGTATATACTCTAATAGTTATAACCCAGATTTAATAAAAATAAGCATTCTATAGTAAGGTTAAGCAACAAAAAGGAAACACTTAACCCTTAATTTTGGCCATAAAGAGTTGCCCCATAATTTTGGTCTAAATAAATCAATTCTGTTTTTTGGAAACAAACTGTTAATAGGAGAGACTATACTCAGCCATTGGCCATCATAAATTATCTCCACAATCATCTACACAAAAATAAAATTTTTAAAAAGGGAAAATAAAGCGCTAAATTCTTAGATCTGTCTGCCAACCCTTTTTAGGTTCAAAATCTTTTTTTGAACACGCACACATACTAATGTATTTTCAGAAAGAATTTGAAATCTCTTAAATTGTTCAAGCTGCTACTAGTCCTTTTGTGTTACTTAAGTTTTAAAGTTTCTGGACATATAATTGATTTTTTTCTTCCTTGAGACATTTTCAAAGTCCATGTCCTAAGGCTAGCCCCACTTATGAGACTTCTCTAAAATGATGCTTCTGTTCCTCTCTTCCTTTTATTTATTTATTTCCCTCTTCTATGGGTATGTTGGAAGAAGGAAAAGCACCGGTGCATAAATAGATTGAGGAACTTAAGGAGACTAATCAAACACCATTCAGAGTAATTAACCAGAAATATGACATTAGAATCGGATCGCAAAGCTTCTAAAGATCTAGAATTAGATCGCAAATGCCCTCCTAAGTTTATACATAAGACATTCTAGAAACACTTTCTGATCTCAACCCCCACCCACCAAAAAGAAACACTGGTCCAAGTAATAAGAGGGATTTAAATCAGAGGTTTGGGATTTGCTCAAAAAAGGTGCCACTTCAAATATGTATTAAGAATAATGTACCAGAGTCATATCCTCGTTATGAATCATGAGGAGAAGACTAACTGAAAGTTCTTCAAACCATAGCGATTAGATTTACACTACACAGATTTGATGTTTCCGGTAGTCAACACTACATGATAATAGAGGTCATGAGAGTAAAAAAAGTAGTTTCCCTACAATAATCTCATCTTCCTCAACATATAACTTCCATTTTCATTGAGACTGTCTACGTACTAGTTCGGAAGAACAATTATTGTACCTCGTAACATTTGACAGAATAAACACCAGTCACAATAACAATCCAAAAAGAGTTTCCCAAATTATTTCCCAATTGGACTCAAACAGAACAAAAATTTGAACAATACAAACTGATACCCATGAGATTTAACTTCGAGCTGGGTCTTGAATTAATTACCTAAAGTAATAACCATAACCACAACCTATCCTAATACTAAATGCATCCAAAGAACAACTATATACCATCAAACTACTTATTTTTCTTCTAGTATGCTTAATTCTTAACTGTTTATATCATAATTAAGAAGGAGCCACAATTTTAGCTGAATATCATAAAAGAATCACAACAAAAAATTTTGAAACTGTGAATAAATGTTAAGAGGTGCATAACTAAAGCACTATATAAATCATTCAAGCTTTAAAACATTGAATTAGTATATAATAATAGAATAAATAAACACAGTACAATTGAAACAGATTTGTACTCTGCCTACTTCATGTAGGTCCAAATTCAGATGCCTAAAGAAGGCCAAAAAAAATAAAGAAAAAGAAAATGTGGTTCTGTATCATCCTCACG
Organism: Panax japonicus; assembly: GCA_020205505.1. NCBI lineage: Eukaryota > Viridiplantae > Streptophyta > Magnoliopsida > Apiales > Araliaceae > Panax > Panax japonicus. Next base: position 8,657,747 of record CM035105.1, read on the forward strand.
AAGGATTTATTAGCAAATGATTTCTATAGATTGACTAAACAATTTACATACAAAAATTTCCATATGTTGACAAACAATTTACATAGTTTAAATAATTCTCAGACCCTATATTTACAAAATTTTACAGCCCTATTCCAAGTAATATTCCTGAGTTGTCAAATCTCTAGCTAACATGTCCCACATCATATCTGTATTTTCTACTTCCTGATACTCGCTCACAACAACTATTCCTGTTCATTTTGTACTCAATCGCCATATCACCATCTAAAGAAATAGTATAAAATAAGAAGGGAGAAAAACAAATGAAAGGAAAAAATTACAATAAGCGCGTAATAAATATAAGTACCGACCTCTTCGTTGTCGCCTTCCTTTTTTTCCGGGGAGTGAGCATCGGCAACCGGTATAGCCATAGGCAAAGGTCTGGGAAGAGACTTCACACCATCCACATATTCTGACTGCCAAGTGCCAAGCATAAAAGGCAATGAGATACATTGTGCAATCAGAAGAACAAAATGCAAAAAAGCCAATTACAAAAATTAAACCAGACACGTTGCATAAATAGTCAATACAGTACCATAAGACAAAATCACAAAAATCATCAACCCTTCAGTTTTGCAACTTTTCTTAAAGGAAATTTTCATGTCCAAAGGCTGTTGTCTCAAGAACTGTATACAGAAATTTTGACATCCATGCTGTAACGACAATATAATTATAGGAAATCTGGCACAAAAAATAACTCCACAGTCCTTTTTATCAAATAATTGGACACTGACACGAAGGAGTTGAAGAAGTAGAGCTACTAACAGACAGATATCATGTGTTACTCGGACTCGGGTGCAGGAACGAATCTAGGTGTCGGATACGTGAAGTCGAAAAATAGAGGATACGCGGATATGGATCCGAATTTGGACACGGCTGTGGAGATACGGTATATTATATTTTTAACAATAATGTTTATACTGTCCAAATTCATATAGACATGCATTTATCAAAATTTAATTCGTGTGTTTCTTCTTCTTCTTTTTTTCTTTCGGCTGTCTCTTACTCATTACACAGGGGAAAAAAAAATTAGGCACGTTTTCCAAAGTTGAGTGTTGTAATTTCAATTATACACACATACCCAAAAAAAGAGAGGGGAAAAAGCTTTGTATTTTTCCTTTTTGCTGTTAAGAAAACAAAGAATCTCTTATACATTGGCTGGTAAGTGGTTGCTTCAAAACTGGTTTCTTTGGGTCATAAGATTTTTCATCTACAACAGATACACTTGAAAACCATTTCCTAATGATTTTTGCAAAGAAGATAGATTATCAACTATGTTTTTGTCATGATTTGCAGACTTTGCAGTTATCTGCTTTCTTTTTGCTTTGGATTTTCTCATTTTTTTTATCTGCGACCCAGAGCTGTACTAGAAAATCCGGTTCAAAATAGGATCATTTTTTGAGCTTGACGCATATCGACACAAAAGTTCATTGCATATTATTTTTGGCGGAGGTCATTTCCTTCATAGCAACAAGGCAGTACAGATTTCCAAAGCATATTTCTCGATACGATCAATATTTCTCCAAGATCATGATCCCCACAACTCAATCCACCTTGATGGAGTGATGATGCTGCCGGACCTCCTCTTTGTGGTTGAAAGTGGAATGTCCGAACCTCTTCAGCATCAAGAAAACCAGATTTATGTTTTTTTACAATACCGTTTATCTAAAGATGAAACTTCATTTCCTGGCCTAACCTTTTCTTTTTTATTCCCCTTATTGGGCATCTTCCCAATTGTTGGGCCCAATTGTAAACTTTTGAATCTAATTATAAATTATAAATATTCACACACACTACAATATTACTCCACACACATAAAATGGAAATCTACATATTAATGGATATCTAAACATTAATAAGTAAAGCATGCATTTTGAAATTTATGATTTCACAAATGATGAAAACTTATTTGAAATTTGAATTGTAATTTAGATCATTGATTATTATATTTATTAAAAATAAATAAATTAACATTCATTAATTAATGAACTATACTTTAACTATTTTTTTTTCTTATTCTAATTATAGTTGAAATTAGAACATTCATTTTGAAATTGAAATTTAGTATATATTAATAATATATATATATATATATATTAAAAGGACGAATCTAAAGCACTCCTCTTAAATAGCAATCTCTCTTAAATAGCAATCTCTCTTAAATAACACTTCTTTATTAAAACTACGTCGTTTTGGAGATTCTTTTAAAAAACAAGTGGAGTCGCAGGTGGCATTTTTGTAAATAAAAGAAAAACAAGTGGGACCACTCTATTTTAATATTATTTTATTTTTTAAAAGAATCTTCAAAACGACGTAGCAGCACACATTTATTAAAATTGCGTCGATTTGAAGATTCTTTTAAAAAATAAAATAATATTAAAATAGAGTGGTCCCACTTGTTTTTCTTTTATTTATAAAAATGTCACCCGCGGCCCCACTTGTTTTTTAAAAGAATCTTCAAAACAACGTAGTTTTAATAAAAGTACGTTATTTAAGATAGTATGTCATATATAAATATATATATATATATATATATATATATATTAATAACTTACATTCATTGATTATAGGGTTAAGTTCAGATGACCACCTGGGGTTTAAGCGGTTTCCCACTTAACCACCTGCAGTCAGTAAAGCTACATTTAAACTCCCAACTTTTTGAGTTGAAGTGAATAAATGATTTCCGTCATAACTCCGTTATTTGAGTTGGTTAAAGACTTAATTACCCTCCATGTTTACAGGCAAGGGAGCAGAGAGAATACAAAGCTTCCATCTTCCTTCTCAATAAAAAAAAAGATTGACCTAGTAATACGATCAAGATCTGCTCTGCTTTAATCTCAACCAAAAAAAATAATCCCTCAAACATTTAAGAATATTAAAAATGAAAACAAAATGAACCCAATTTTCCCATCTCTGAAAACAGTTTCAGGGCTTCCCAATCAAATGAACTCTGCATGTACCCAGAAATCATTGTGGTCCACGAAATGATGGAAGAATATAGACTCCAAAATTAAGCCTTGCAAATTCGTCTATATTCATGTGTTCACCCAAATCACGTTTACTGATTAGGACATCCTCCTCTGCTCCTCGTCCTCCTCTGCATTTGAAACATCCAGTAGACAAGGCTGCAAGAAATGTTCCCTTATATTGTTCTTTACAGCCAAATCCCACTGCCCCTGTTCCTCATCCTTGCTCTCCTCAACATCCATTAAGTCATTGCCCTTGATCTCTTCCTTTACAACTATATCTTGTCCCCCTAAAGTTAATTCAGTACTGGCCTCTTCCAATACAAAATTGTCTTCCTCGCGAGAAGGCTCATTCAAACCACCATCGTCATCTTCCTTTACTTCCACCTCCAACTCCACCTTCCGAGGCTCTTCCCTCAACAACTCCTCACGCTGAGACTTTATCAAGTACTGCAAATGAGAAGCATAATAACAATCCACCAATTGAACCCCTTGTTTCAATTTATTCTCCACCATATGCCAAAACAAACTAGCCCAATCCACCTTCTCTGGATGCCCATCTTTAATCAATTGCATCCAATTCCTCACCTCACCCGTTGTTATCCACGCATCCTCGTGTAAAAGCACCCAACTTGACACAAAATCCTCCATGAACGAAATAAAATCCTCGAACGATTCCTCCCAATCCAAATCCACAACTCCCTCCACCACATTAGCAGAACTCTTCTCCTTCTTTGCAGGTAAAGGCAGTTTAAGAGCCCGTGCCAAATCTGATCTATTAATTGCTATTCTAAACCCATTCACATGACTAGAACGCTTGGGAAGATCACAAGTCACAATTAACTGGGCAACAAGATCAGCTCTAATGGACTTATCAAAATTAATTTGAGTGAAATCCCACAACCCGAGACGCTTCAGGAGCTTCTCATGCTTGGGGAAATCTAAATTTTTGGAGGGAATAAATTTTTGGGGGAAGACAGAAGAACATACCCGATTCTTGCTCTTCTAGCTCCTGAACTTGTAGATCTTAACATACCTGATTCTTGCTCTTCTAGCTCCTGAACTTGTGGATCTTCCTGATTAGGGTCTGATTTTTCTGAGTTTTGGGGATCTTGATTTTCTAGGGTTTGTGGTGATTAAGGTTGAGAACGTAATTGTTCTTGTGGTAGAGCTGGTTGACGTCGTCACAGGTGATGCCGTTGAAGTCGACTGACATTTTGGAGATGAGAGAGAGGTCGGCGGGTCGAACGTCGAAGAAAGCTATCTCCGTACGCTCTCCGCTCGAAACCATTACTACACTAAATGTTAGAAAGGAGAGAAAAAATGGCAAGCGTAGAGAGAGGATGTAGGTGAGAGAATTGGGTTGGAGAATGAGAGGAGAAGAGAGAAAGAAGCAGGGTATTTCAGACATTTATCATGCTTTTTTAATTGTTATAGCCCTTTTCACGCGCTTTTGGCGTTTGACATACACGCACGGTTAAGTTGGATGGAAAAGGTGACGTTTTCACTTCAACTCAAAAGGTTGGGAGTATAAATATAGTCTTACTGACTAAATGTGGTTAAGTGGGAAACAGCTTAAACCTCAGGTGGTCATCTGAACTTAACCCTTGATTATATACTTTAAAAACTTACTTTCGATGCTAGAAGACGGGAGCAATAGACAATAATTTTGTGAAAAAATAATTAAAAATTCAACGTAAACTTTTGAATCTAATTATAGATTATTAATATTCATACACGCTACAATATTACTCCACACAAATAAAATGGACATTAATTTAGAATATTGATTATTGTATTTATTAAAAATTAATAAATTAACATTCATTCATTAATAAACTATACTTTAAAACTCATTATTTATTTATTTTCTTATTCTAGTTATAATTAGAGCATTTATTTTGAAATTTAAATTTAAGATTTCAAAAATAATGAAAACTTATTTTGAAATTTAAATTTGCCTCTCTTCTATTTTGATAAATTACATCTCTATCCTTCCAACCTAATATCTATTTCTTCTCTAACGTAAACAAACATGTAATAAAAAATGTTAAGACAAAAATATCATCACCCATATAAATAAATATATATATATAATTGATACAATACAATATAATATATTATATAATATATATATATATATATTGGCATGTATTATATTTATTTTATATATAATATTATATATTATTAATATGTATTAAATTTATAATACCTACCAATATATATATATATATATATATATATATTATATAATATTAAATATACAATATTACAACACATAATATAATGATATTGTAAAGGATTGGACTTTGTTTAAAAAATAAGGGTTTGGTTAGGATATTATTAGAACTTGAAGAATGGGAGCCGCCATTGCGCTTTTTCCTCATCATCATATGTGACTTTTCAATGGCAGCTAATAAAGAGATTGACGATCAGCCCAAGTAAGTTTATCCTCCCTTCTTCTTCTCCGATCTTCTCCTCCTTTCTTCTTTCTTATGCGAACTATGATGTCGAGTCAAGCCATTTTTATTTCCGCCCAGCCCTAATTTCCAAAGTTGGGTTGCCGTCGCCGCTTATGCGGCCGCCCAATCCAAATTTCAGAACACAAGGTTGAATCAACTGTAAATTATCCTAAAATTCCCTCATCTTCAGCAATACTCTCGTCACCCTCCACGCCATCCATCGCCTGGCCTCTGCCAATTGATGTCGATTAGGGCGGGCCCGCGGGGTGAAGTGCAAAATGGACGATTCATTCAGCTAAGCATCAGAGCCGTATCCACATTGAAAGTGCCGCACCCAACACAAATCCCGCACCGGCACCCGTGTCGGATCATGTCGACGCGGGTACTCCATCAGAAACAGGCGAGTCCGAGTAACACAACAAATATCTCAATAAAGAGAATAATGATCTTTATATTGTCCAGGTACATTGGACAAACCACTGGGTGGCACAAAAAGCAACAAATATAGTTTTGAAAAGGATGAAGCCACAACCTCAAAGCAAGGACTGGTATGGGGAATCGTACCAACTTCTTCAACCATATACGTCACAATTTAAAAGTAATATGCACACAAGCCAATCATATTTGATATGATAAAGCATATATTTTGTAACAATCTTATTCATTTATTAATAAAAGAATTATTTATTAAAAGCTTTAATTTATCTACATGGTGCTGCTATTTTAATATGTGATAAACCCATAGTTTTGAACAATGCTTTTAGAATCATGATAATGATCATGCTAATGAGATTTAAACTCTTAGATAGCTCACAAACTAAAATTGTTCCCAATCGTTGGATTACTAAAAAGGGAATTAGTGAATCCGAATAGATTGATACATACATTGATAATCCTTGGATGAGAATGATTGATCTCATGATCATTTGTGTGAAGATATTAAAACAAGTATGTAGGAGTTTATTGGAGAATAAGTTCACTGAACGTAACTCGCTAAGGAATACCTAATAGAGTTTAACTTGTCTGTCAATAGGAATTCATGTAGTGATAGTAGTACAAGTGATTCTTAAACTTGAGATCATCATAGTATCTTGTGTATGATAAGTTATACTTTAACATGTCTCTTAAGACCCTTGGGGTATACCGAAGAGTATGTTTGAGTGTATTAAGTTATATACGGAGATAATGAATGATCAATAAAGAATCTACCTCTTCTAGTAAAAGAAGAATGTCCTATGTGATTTGATAAATGACAACTCGAGAATCATTGGCCAATGTGAAATGAAATTAGAAAGGAGTTTCTAATTTGCATTATTTGGAATTGTGCATTTTTGGAATCGAAATACATATAATTAAATAAAATAAGACTTGATAGTAAGTCCATGTATTATATTTAATTGAGATATTGTATGGTGGAATGATTGAATTGTCTGATAACTATTTACTCAAAGGATCTTTTATGATTAATATTAAAATCTACATTATCTGAAAAGTCGTTGATCGCTAAGAAGACTTATCCTTATTTAGAATAAATGTTATTTGTTTAAATGAATTAATAGTTTAATTTATTTATTTAAATAAGATTAGAATTGTTCTAAATGATTTATTCACAACCAGTTTAATATAAAGAACCTAAAGGGTCACACAATAAAAGAAAAATATTTATTTAAGAGGTAAATGACATAATCGTAATAATAAATTGTGTGTATTTAATTTAATATATGATGTTAGAATAAATTAAATAGCTTAATATTTATTATTTAATATTTTGGAAATATTAAATATAAATTAATAAGAAGAGTCTTATTATTATTATTATTTAATTTCTAAAGGAGTTTGGGAATTAATTAATAAAGGTACTCTCAATTATTCCTAATAGTATTAAGAGCCTAATTAATTAAAAGATTTTAATTAATTAAAACAAACATTATTCCTAAATAGTTTAGAAGGGTTGCGTACATCTATAAATAAAAAAGTCTTATTACGGATTAGAGTTACACACTTTATTCTAAGAGTTGGGAGTGTACACATATTCTATAGAGATAAAATTAGGGTTTTGTCAAACACTCATCTTCTTGAATAATTGTTTTTCCTTGGTGGCTAACGTTGATCAAAAGAAGTAATCGAACCCGGTGGATTCAAGTTGAACGTGAAAAGAATTGGAGATAAACTCATACCTGAGGAAGCTTGTTTCTACAAAGAATCTGATCTTCATCTCTTTTCTATTGAATTGAAAATTAAGTACAAAGCATGATCATGGTGATGGTTTGTAAAAAAAAATTAAAATCCGTTTTATCACGCTTCCGCTTCGTTTATGTGATTTGATTGCATGACCGCACTATATACAAACCTAACACAATTTGCTTTCTAGAATTTGACTATAGTTCTTTAGCTAGAGTTGAAAGGTTTAAGAAACCTTTGCTACATAACTTTGCATAGTCAGAGGAAAAATAATTATGGATCTTATTTGCAGATAGCTTATCCTCCAATTTACAGCATCCAAGCTATAAAATATGGATCTTTTACTATTTTTGGTATAACTTAATAATTGACAAGAACAAAAAAGGATATTCATCAGTTTAGTTGTATCAGCGTAATGTATAATACTCCCTCCGTCCCAGGATAAAAGTTCTTATTACTATTTTGGGTAGTCCCATATTAAATGTTCACTTTCCTTTAATAACCAAATTTTTACACATATTTTCCTATTATACCCGTGGCATTAAATATCTCATACTTTTCTTATTCTAATTCTCTCTCCATATTTAATGACATTATTATGGACAATTTTGTCATTTTATTCATCTTCTTAATTTGCGTGAAAAGTCTACCAGGACTTTTATCCTAGGACGGAGGGAGTAATATTTATGATAGTTTGGTGCTTAACTGCTGAATCTTTCCGCATACGTGTTTCAAAACAAGGCTACATCATGATGATAACAATGACAGCTTACAACTGATGTTGAAGAATAAATACCACACAAATGAATGGGAATCAAGAAATACATTAACAATCGCCAAAAGTATTTAATTAATTCCAGCTGCAAGATTTGTAGATAACATCATTAATTTTCTTATGCTTGAATCTAGATATCATAAAACATATCTTCAATAATAAACTACCTTTTCAGAAATACACATTCTTCATTGAAGGGGGTGCTGTAGGGGAAGGGAGTTGAATGGGGGTAATATCTTAAATTTCCTGTTTTGAAAAGACTTTACTCTTGCAGTCCAGGCAGATTAAAGAAGGATTGAATTAAGTTACATACAAAAATTTAGCCAACTCTTCACGAATATACGAGTATAAAGCTTTTAAGAATATTCTATTTGTTATCTCTGATAGTAATATGTACTTCCTATTTATATGAAAGCAGTTGCCAACTTTGCTCCTGCAGTCTGTCTAGGGACATTGAAGAAGGATTGAATTAAGTTGCACATACAAGATTAAGAAACTCTTCACAAATAAATGTGTATACGCTACTCTCTTGCTGTAATCTCTGACCTCTTGGTTATTAATATCAAAAATTCATATGAAAGGAAACCAATAAAAGAAGGCACAAATAATACATAGCACAGTTTCCATGGCACAAACCTGACTTTCTTCAGGAAATCCGTTCCTCAACCACGATCGGCATTGGGCATAAAGAGAAGCACCATCAATTATTCTAACCTGAAAACAGAAACATAGGCATGAAACACATAGAATACTTTTATAATCAGAGCTAAAATATGAGTTCTGAAAGCAAACTAAATAAACATTATAGCTAGAGGATTAAATTTAATATGTTAATTACGTTAACAGAAAAGGTTTATCTTGATATGTATATGAGTAATCCTGGTCAATCAGGAGTTGCGAGTATAGAGAGAGAGTACGTTATTATATTATATCATTCTTTCTTTTTGGAAATATTTAGGTAGGGACAATGATAAGTATAACTCAATAGATTCACCCAATTGTTGAAAGGAAGTCAAGTTCAGGAGTGCAGCCAAAGTTTGGTAAGGTAAGTCATTATATACCTGAGAAACTATAGAATTGCAAAGTGACGAAGATTGTGGTTCATCTTTTATACAAAATTCCAAAACAGATGGTGCATATTCATGCAGGACGATACCAGAGACTTCTAGATTTATTTTAATGGATTAAATGTGTCTTTTGGTGGGAGGGTTTGAAACTTGTCTCATTGGGTTTGTGCATCTTCAACAGTTAGGAGGATACACATCCTCAATTTAGTATCAATTCTTCTCATTGACAAATATCCCAAATTGAAATTAATATGTAACCAATCAAATAAAAGAACAAGAATACTAATGTAAACCAATCAAACAAAAGAACAAGAATGCATGCTCACCTTTTGATCTCTGACTGTGGCAAGAATGTCATCCCTAGTTATATCCCTACAGCCAACATGAAAGTAGAGCAATCAACAATACTAATGTAAACCAAAAGGATTACCAGCACATAAATGAAGATAACTGATAGAAGAATATATATTTGTGATCAAACGTTACCAGATAACTGATAGAAGAATATATATTTGTGATCAAACGTTACCTAGTGTCTTTATACCCATTAGAATCGGACACTGAAGGTGGAGAAGCAGCAGCCTAGAACATGGAAATGCAATACATAAGACGACTACAAAAAGTAGTTATAAGAGGACCATAAATCTCAAATCTGACGAAATGATATAAAGAGATTGCAAGAAAGATGCAGGCATAACATCAATATAGTTAACGCGCAACAATTAAAACTTTGCAAAGTGGAAAACTTCAAAGCAAAACGGAAAATATCAGTTTCAGTGATTCTAGTATTATTGGAATTTACTCTGCTAGATGCAGATAGCTCATGCACCAACCAAAACTGAAACAGGATACAGAACATTTCACACGGTGAAAGTCAACTGAAACAGTAAATTTTTTACATATTTAAATTGGAAGAGCAGTTGCATTATGAATGCAGCAGTTTCTGCCCAGCTAAATATTGAACCTATCCCAATAATAAGTACCTCGAAGTTGCTATAACTTCTAGATCATTTGATTCAGGAACAATGAAACAGCTGTTAGATAATTAATAAATTCCTCATAAAACACTATTGTGCAGTACCTGCCTACCAATGAAGTTGGCTTAATCCAAACTGTTGATGCAACAATAAGGCTGTGATTGCAAGTTTTAATTTTAAGGGAATGGAAGGGAAAGCTTTTCCTTCCAATTTTTTGGAAAGAAGAACTTTCTCTTCCCATCCCCTCAAATCAAAACTCACAAATAGGCCATAAAGCAATCTTGCAAGTGATTGTCAAAATAATAGTACCTAAAAACTGATGACTTTCGAAAAACAAACTTTGTATAGTTAATAACAATTTTTCTATCAGTGTAACGGTACTGTTGAAGCCATGTCACACTTATTCTTGTACAGAGATTCCACCTTACATGCAAAGATAATTACCAATAACTCATCTAAGATAGACTCTTCACTTCGCCCTAAAGTACCCGTGTCCGTCACTTAACACTTGAACAAGGATATGGGTTTTGGATACTTTTTTTTTTGTGTAAAAAATTGGCAAAATTGAGAAGTACCCTTGTTGGACTCTTCAAAAACCGTATCCAACCTGACACTCCATCCAAGTCCGTGTAACATAGCATCTAACTAATCTCAAGAGTAACCCACTACTAAATGTGAAACATCCCACATCGGTGGCAATAAGAAGAGAATAGGTAAGGACCTTATAAAACCAAACTCACAACTCACGTTCATGACTTTTAAATCGAGCTTGTGGTAGGCTGGCTGTAGGATCCATGGTACACATGAGGTAAGTGGAATTTGGGCTTGGGTTATTACAAATGGTATCAAAGCCATCATTCGAACGGAAGTGTGGTACCTAAGTGCTATGTGGGATAAGTGCAACACCAAAGAGGCCAGTGGAGCCACCTTTAGAACATAAAGGAGCCACCTTTAGAACCTAAAGGAGTCACCTCAAGACTCCTAACATGCCCGAGATTGAATTTAAATATTGTTTGGAACTATATGGGACGTCAAGTCTTAAAGTGGGGTGATTGTAACATCCTCAGTGACAATAAGAAGAGTATAGGTCCTTGTAAGGCCTAACTCACTACTCATGTGTACCTAAAATTCATGGCTTTTGGATCAGGCCTGTAATATTCCGAATCTTTATAACTCGTAAATGTGATTTTATGTGATTAATAAAGGTTAATTTTATAACCTAAGTCATGTGTTATAGAATTGAATATGTGTGATTGTAGTATTATATAAGTAGTATTGTATATATATGCTTGTATAACCTAGAAATCATTATTCACCTATATAATGAAATGTATTCTACCTAAAATAGATATACAAGGTATAAATACGAAATCACTATTTACTAATACGAAAAAGTCAAAATTGAAAAAGTCAACTTTGGTAACTATTGAAAACTTGACAAAAGAAGAGGAGAAAGCCAAATTAGCAAGGATAAAAGGAGGGGGACAGCCATATATGTTGATAAGGCCACCAAGTGTCTTGCACAATGAGTTGCCAACTTGCATTTTTGCTTCTACAATGTGTTTTCCAAGCTTGGATGGTGAGATATGGCCATAGTAAGAACCATTGGTTGCTAATGAAGCTTTTAATCATCAATTAACCAATAAGATGAAGATAACTTACAACTAAGTAAGTTTTATAATCAAGTAAGTAAGATTATCAATAATTAAATAAGATTAATTTTGCATAAGTGGTCAATTTTATTTTTTTTGAACTATTTGACTATAACGAAAAGAAAAGGAATAACAAATGACCAAGCCAATGTGCTCCATATTTTTGTTACAAACTCATAAGAGAGCTAAAGAGAAAGCAAGAGAAGCTAAAGAGTGAGAATTATAGAATGAGATCAGTAGTTAAAAGAGTTAGAGAAAGGAAAGCTAAGCAAAGTTAGATCAAAGTTTAAAAAGCAAGCACTTCAAAAGGTATACCTAAAATCACTTATATATACTTATGTATATCATTCAATTAATCAATTCTTTTTGTAGAACTTATGAAATTAAGGTATGTTATGACTTATATTATGAATGTTAGTGTTAGATTGTTATAAGTAAACCTAACTCAAGAACCAAAAAGGCAACAAGTTGAAGAAACCAAAAGCATGAAATGAAAAACCCTAATCTGACCTGTTTGTAAAAATCGTATAAATTCATGTCTGAAATTTGGACATGAAATAAAATCAAAGTTGTAGATATGGAAGTTATCTAGCATATCCAAGAGTTCGAACAATATCTACCGTGTAAATTATTTTCTATGAATTTTTTAATGGGACTGGCAGAATCTAAAAACACACTGCGGGAGCGCTGCCTAAGCACAACTTTTTGAGTTCGGGAATTTTGGGGTTCCTAAAACTTATAGAGTAGATAGACCATGTTATACATAGGTCACTGTCTAAGATGAGCTAATTCCGAGTTGAAATGAATTAATTATGAATTAAACAATTTTGAAATCGGAAACCGTAAAATTTGTAGAGTAGGAGTTAGTAGCATGATGATGCTAAAACTTTAGATTTGAGCTCTCTGTGATGATTTAAGGTAACTGTCCAAAAATGAGAATTTTTGGAATTAATTTTGAATTTTAATGATTTATGCAATGTTGATCAGAAATGGATTATTGAAAATTATCAAACTCATTTGGAAAATTCTGGAAAAATTACAATAATTCTAATTGATATTATGTACCACTGTCCAAAAGGGTTAAGCCAAATAAATTATCTAAGGTAGTTAACAACCAGTGTATAAAGTTGAGAAAATTAATAAAAGCTATTTAAAGTGAACCAAAATGATGTTCAATAATTTTTACAGTAAAGATTAGTTAAAAAAAAAGTTAGGGAGCTTAAGTTTATAGAAAAATAAGGTTAGAAATGTAGAAATGCAAAGTTAGGAAGAAACGACACTTAAAACGAGGTAAAACGCGTTTTTAAGAGTCGTAACGGTAAAACGAAAAAGTTACCGACAATAACGAGTCATATACTAGTGACTAATTAATATGTCAACCTTCATTACCTATGTAGGTTATACGTGGATCGAAAAACTAGCATAAACGTGTAAAAGACGAATCAAACAAGTTTTCTGCACTTTGTGCAACGTGTTTGTAACTATTCGAATTTCATTTAATTCTTATTTGAATTATGAAGTTCATTATTATGTATGAAATGTTTTATTGAGATGATTAAATGTCATTTGATTCGGCTTAACTAGATTATTGAACTATTCCTTTAGGAATAATTATTCGTTGAAATATTGAATTGTTATAATTCTTTATTTGAGAAAATGTATTATGCAAAACCAAATTGTTTTGGGGCGGAATTTGTATGTTAGTAACTGAGTTGAACAACTCTTATTAGTGGGGTAATTTATGATGTGTCGAAAAACCGACTTAAACACTGTTAATACGGTGTAGCAAGTATTATGCATAACATACGATATTATTAGGCTGATCCCCTATAAATATGTTCTCACTCTATGTGACTGTTAAACAAAATTGGAGAGTTCCAAGTTTTTAGGATTGACGAACATTATTAGTTCTTGGTTTAACAACCACTCGGTAAGTTTACTATATTGACAATTGTTGAAATCTTTTGTTGAGCTGTTATTTCTTTGAAGTATTTTATATTTATATCTTTAAGACTTGCTGAGCAATCTGTTGCTCATTCTTGCGAATATTTTAAATTTGCAGCTGAGGAAGAATTACTAGAAGGGTATGACAATAAAGGAAAAGGAAAGAAAAGTAGTTAGTCAAGAACCATGTAATAATTGCCTTCTTTATATTTACTATGACTGAAGTTGTAATGACTTTTGGAAATGAGATTAAGAACTGGGGACTTTAATATTATTAATTTGTTAGTATTGTAATATTACTATGGTATTGTATTGTGTATTTAGTTTACATTTTAAGTTAGTGGATGTTAAGGTTGTTGGATAGTGAGCACCAGTCTACTGTAGCAAGTACAAGGATTTGGGGGCATCACAAGGCTAGTGGTGGGTTGTAGGATCCGTGGTACACATGGGGCAAGTGGAACTGGGGATTGGGGCATTACAAAATGTCTAAAGTGGATACATATATATCAATCCCAAATAAAAGAACTAGCAGATAAGAAACATGTATACACAAAGCATGTACAACTTTCTCTAGTATATCATTTTGTTATTCGAGCATATAAGGAAAGCTGAATTAATTCCAACAAATACAAAGGCGGCATGCGTGAATTATTCCAGACTAGAAGTTTAGAACAAAGAGTCATAGACGCAAGTGAAAACAATAAAAGGTCTAATAAGTGGATTATATTAATTTGGTTGCTCAGAAAAAATCTTCCCTTATACACATGAAAGATGACTTAGGTAACAATTATAGCATTCAGTACTCATGCTAACAGAATGCAATACTTTTTTATGCCCAAATCTCTTATTAATAAAGAGAATATATCAGATAATTAAATGTCTTAGATTCATTATAAGGACAAAGGGCTATATAGTTGTTCTTAATTTGTCATCAAACATAAAAATAGAAGCCAATAATTTCCCCTCCACTTCTCCAGTGGTTTAGGGCCAATAATTTGGACTTTTGATTGAAAAAATAAAGTGTGAAGCCAAGATCATTTATTCTCCACTCCAAGATTCAAAAATACCAAATCACACCTAACAATATGTGAACAATCAAAGCCTAAAACCAGTCAAACAGAAGAAACTACTTGAATTTAAGCATAAATTTACTACACAGATTGAATTTCATCATACAGGTTCATTTATTTAGCAATTCTTGAATTTACAAACTTCAAAAAGACATATTTATTCAGCTCACTCTGAGCTAATTGTAAAGCACTAATCATCAAATTATCAGGTGAAATCAAAAGAATCTCATTTTAATTAACAAAATCAAAAAACTTGGAAAAAAATAAAAAGTACCGTTCAAACCTTGGGATGCGAGGAAGCTGGAATGCCTTTAACCACACCACCAGTAGAACCAACATGACCGTGTTGCAAATGGGTCGGGCGGATCAAGTGCACTGGCTGAGACCCATATGGCACCCGAGCCGGAGCATAGGGCCGAGGAGGGAAGCCAGCTACGGGCTGATCCGCGGCTGAACTGGGTTTAGGGAGGAATCCCCGGCCTGAAGAGGCTAGTGGGTAAAGAATCCCCTGAGCTGCTGGTGGATCGTGGTCTTTGCTTAACTGTGGGACCCTTGGGGCAATATTTTGATAATTGAGGTGGGGTTGTTGGCGGTGGGATTGGTATGTGAGGGCGGCCGCGGAGTGGTGGTGAATTGGAGCTTTGTTAACGGATTGTGGCGGTGGATTAGAGAATATACGAGGGGTTGCGGCGGCGGTGGCGGTGGCGGCGGCGGCGGCGGTGGCGGAGGAGGGAGGATTTGATGGGGAAGAAGAAGGCATAGCCATGGTGTTGATGTGTAGATGGTGGCGGGTAATTTTGGGTTTGGGAGGTGTTTTATTTATTTTGTTTGTTTTAAAGTAAAGATTCAAATCAGTTTCCTTTTTGGATTGAGCTCTAACTTTAAAATATTTAAACTTTATAGCGTAAATCCAAAATTGATGCTCCCAAAGCCAAGACCCCACACACCCCACCCCCTCCCCTCCCCTCCCCTCCCCTACGCTAAGAGTGTTCATCGATAAAAAAAACCGAACCGGTGCCAAAAATAACGAACCGGTATTAATCCGAAATTACTGAAAAAACAAGAACCAGATTCGGTACGTTTCGATACAAAATCGATACCGATTTTTTCAGTTCGATTTTCGGTATACCTCATGGTAATATATATAATTACTAGTTGGGTCTCGTTTGAACGACCAAAATAATTTATTGAGTGAGCGAAAAATTTAAAGTCATTTGTATTTTATTAAATTATTATTAGATTATTAGATAGATAAATGTATTTTATTAGATAGATGTATGAACGGTGGGATTTATCTCAAACTTTGGACGGCCCAGATGATTTATTGAGTGAGCGAAAAATTCAAAATTATTTGTATTTTATTAGATAGATTAATAATAATTAAATAATTTTTTTATATATTAACAAATATTTTTAAAACTAAGAAATCATTAACTATTAATAATAATTAATATATAAAATACAACTACAAAACATTATTAATATATATAAAAAAATTTAATAAAACTACTATTATATATAAATTATTACTCCCTCCGTCCCAAATTAACTGCTCAGTTTTGACTTTTTTAAGTCAAATTGACCATTCTTAGAATTAATAATTAAGCATATATAAATATATTTCTAAAATTATAAAAATTAATATTAGTAATAAATTGTATATAATTTCTTTTTGTTATAATCTCTTCACCTATATTTTAGCAAAAATAGTAAAAAGATTAGTTTTAAAAATGTTCATTTTGACTTTAAAAAGTCAAAATTGAGCAATTAATTTGGGACGAAGGGAGTAATATATAAAAAAATTATTTAATATATAAAACTACAAAACATTAACTATTAATTATTATATTATTAAATTTTTATATTTTCGGTATTTCAGTTTTTATCGAATTCAAAAAAAATCATTACCGCTACCGGTACCTAAAAATGTTAAAATACCAAAAAATCGGTACCGAAAAAAATCGTTACCGCCGGTACCAATATCAATTAGTTATGTAAAAAAATTGAGAAAATCAAAAATTTTGAGCACCCCTACCCACCCCACCTTGGGCCTTGAGAATTGGTGTAATAACTAGTAAGGGTGTTTCATAAAATTGAGTAATTAAGATTTGAATGGTTAATATGTTTTAATAAATTAGATTATCTGAGTGAAATAGTATCTGAATCTAAAAAAATTGATAACTAAAAAGTGTAAAATATTTAAATGATACTATTTTACCATTTTAACCCTCTAAGTTATTTAAAAAAATTATTTGAATAATCTTAAAATTTAAAATTAAAGGAGTACAATATTTATTGAGGCTATTTTTGTCCATAAATTTAAAATAAACTATTGAGAGACAGCTCTTAATAGTTTAGATTTGAGTTTCTGTCTTAACGGTTAAAAGACATTAAGATGTAAAAAAAATATCAAACAAGATTTGCCTCTTATCGAATCAAATGTAGGTAAATTAAGAGGCATTCACACACAAACAAACACCACTTAAATGTCAGTTCTTTCCCTCCAAGTTGTCATCCACTTTAAAAGTCCTTTCTAAAGTTAATTTTTGGTCAATTAAGTCCTTAAAATTATACTCTCTCTTTTTTGGCATTTACGTTCCTTTTAAATGATTTGACCCCTACCCGACCAATTTTAACCAAACCGGACCCAATTTGACCCAACTACAATTTCACAAATTATTTTTTAAAAAAACAAACTAGAAAATTTTAAAATAATAATATTTTTATATTTTAAAATAAAATATGATTTTTAATATTTTAAAATAAATATATTTTTTAAAATAATAATTATTTTAATATTTTGAAATAATAATATATTTTAATATTTTAAAATAAAATAAGAATTTTAAAATATTAATTTTTAATATTTTAAAATAAATATTAATTAAAAAATAATTATTATTTTTAATATTTTAAAAAATATATTATTTTTGAAAAGTTTTAAAATAACTATTATTTTCGAGATAAAATATTAGAAACTTTTATTTTTTTCAAAAAAGAGTAAAGTTTCATAAAATATAGATTTAAAAAAATTAAAGTTTAAATTTTTTTAATTCTTAATTATATTTATGAAAATTTACACATCTTTTAAAAAATAAACATTTCTATTTTTTGTTTTATGAAAATTAAAGTTTTTTCTTTCTAATTTCTCTTTTTTATCCGCCTGCATTCATCGTCCTTCTTTTGTATTTAAAATTTAGATAAGACACACTTAGAAGGGGGTTTGAATAAGTGTGGGAACAAACTATGACCGATTTTTTAAACTTAAAACCAAACACCTGAATTCAACCAACTATATTGATGAATGCAGCTTGCTGAATTAATATGGCATACTGAATTAAATCTTTGATTTTGTGAAAATGACTTGCTAAATTTATAACTTTGTGAAACCACTTGGGGTTAATGAGTTTTCTTAAGATAATGAAAATATTTAAGTTTTAATTATCAAAATAATTAATTAACTTTTGTGAGCAAATAAAGCAAAGCAAGCAATAAAATGAACACCAAGATTTTTTACGTGATTCAGCTATTACCCCCTATAATAATAGCATAGTACACGTCCAATACCAACTAGGATTAAAGACTCGCTTTATTTCTTTAAATTGACTCTTTTTACAAAAAAAGATTCTATCGACACTTTGAATTACAATAATTCACTTAAGCACTTTTGCTCCTTGTGCACCAATGCACCCCTAAAGCACATATACTTCCTTGAACCTATTTGTAAATAATTCTTAATCCACCTATATTAAATTCCTTTAAACAACACTTAGTCTAAAAAATAAGATTACAAATATAGAGGTCTAATGATCAAAGCAAATAACCAATTTAACAATGCAAGGCTCAACTAATGAATGCAATGATAAAAGAGTAAAAGAGATATCACCAATTTAAAGCTCACAAAAACTTGCTGAAAATAGTATCAATATAATTGCACAACAACTTGTAAGATTGCACCGTGTTGAGCCATGATACTTTAGACATGTTGGGTTGGGTCTTGAAAGTATTGGGCTGGTTTATTGGGCCGAGACAGTGGGCCAAACTGTTGGATAAGTATGGTTCCACTTAGGCTTTGACCGGTGATGATTATGGGGATAGAACTTTTACTGTCATCTCTGCCTTGTATTTGATGAGGATTGGACATGGCTTAGTCGACTAAAGGCTGTGGGCCCGGGAAGTCAGTTGCATACAGGACAAACCGGACTTTGGAGTATATGTTAGGAAGGATCACTCAATCTAAAGGTAACAACTAAACTAATTCATTTCTCTCTCAAGCACTAGATATTTTATCCTCCATTGTTAACTTTGTGATCGCATGTACTGACTCTCACGCCGCAGCTATCCCCCGACGGTCGAAGTCGTCAAGCTTTTGGTGTTGTCATGTTTACTGTGCAGGATATTGGACGTGTCTTACGTGATTGGGACGCGAGGAAAGATCTTGGCGTTCACATTGGCGCTAGAAGGAGGGGCGTTTTCTAGTGTTCTTGAAGTTTTCAATCACATACTGTAGTTGTTCTACATCGAAATCCATGGTGAAGAGTAGAACGGTTACCCCTGAAAGACAACCGATGGCTGCAAGTTAGTCTTTGGTTCTCATGCAAAAGTTTATGGTGATGCCAGAAGAAGATTAACTTATGTTGCTAGCAAAAAACCTGATCAGGATCGGAAAAGGGTAGAAGGCACACTGCTTAGAACCCTACACCGAGATGTTCAGACTGACAGAGCGTCCAAGTTGGCCAAGATGGCCGAAGAAGATGATAAAGTTTTAGAAGTTCTTCTGAAACAACGGAAATAAGCCTATGCACTCTGAAGATACATCTCGAGGCCGACCTCGGGATAGAAGAAGACCCAACAACCATTTTTCTGATTGACCAAAGAGGGTACTCTGCCCTATTGGTTCTCAGGATTATGGTCGAAGCAGATGGAGACGAAGACCAAACAGCCATTCTTCTGATTAACCGAAGAGGGTACTTTGCCCTATTGGTTCTCAGGATTATGATCGAAGCAGATGGAGACGAAGACCCAACAGCCATTCTCCTGATTGATCAAAGAGGGTACTCTGCCCTATTGGTTCTCAGGATCATGGTCGAAGCAGACGAAGAAGCTGATCTAGAGAGTATACATATGAGAATACGAAGAAGGTACACTGCCTTGAGTATTCTCACCACAGTGATAGAATTCTCCACCGAAGTATATCCAGAAGTCACACTCCCGAGAATGCTAAGACGTTCCAATGTACTTCGGAATATGAAGATGCCTTTCAGAGAATAAAGACCTATTTTTCTTCGGCGCCTTTGTTGGTGAATCCCGCTCCTTCTGAAACATTATACTTGTATTTGGCATCTAGTTCGTTGGCAGTGGGAGCATTTTGGTGCGTGAAGATGGGGGTAAGCAGCACCTTGTTTACTATGTAAACTATGTCATTCGGGATGATGAAATAAGCTGAAGATAGTTAGCGAGAAGCTGAAGAGTCCGACACAGCCGATGCAGTACTTCGACAGAAGCAGAGTTATGGACGATGTGTATTCTTCTTCGGATAATCAGTGCAACAGGCTATCAGGTTCAAATTCAGAGTAGTCGATCACAATGATGACTCCATTACTAATGCCTTGTCAGAATTGGCTATTACCGAAGTGAACACCTTTGTTGATTCGATAACGTTCTTACTTTGGATCGAATTCTGGCTAAAAAAGTGAAGTACAAGATTGCCCATTTCGTGCTTATTATTGGTGATCTTTATTGAAGAGGTTATTCTTCTCCATTATTAAATTGTTTGGTTCCATCCGAAGCTGAGGATATCCTTCGATGAGTTCACGAGGATGTGTCAGCTGAATAGTTCGATCCTGCATCAGCCACCAGAAGAGCCATATTCAATTTTATCTCCTATACCTTTTGCTGTCTAGGGGTAGATATACTGGGTACATTGCCTAAGGGTCAGGATAACAGACGCCAGTTCTAGGGATCGAGGTTTGAAGCATTCATGAAGGACTTTGGCAGCTCATTTATAGTCTAACAGGCATGGACAGATTCCACCTCGGTGTAAGGAGGTTTGGGTGGACTGTAAAACCAATAATCAACAGTCCATCTTAGCACGTAAGCCAAAGATATACATATGTAAAACCAATAATCAACAGTCCATCTTTGCACGTAAGCCAAAGATGACTTTCATCGCAATATAAGCATAAAGATGATGACAATGACATAATAATTCAATAAAACAAGTTCAATGATAAATTTTAAAGATTTATAATTTAATTTATCCAGAAATCAATAACGTCCAAATTGTCAACATGATACTGCTTTGCAGTGTAAAGTTCAAGAATAATATTCATGTACCAAAAATAATTTGGACAGAAAAGAAATATATTTTTTGGGTAAATAGTACCCCGTGAATAGTAATTCGGGAATAGTATCTCGTGAATAGTACCCCGATATGAAAAGTACCCCAAATACTCGAGTGAATTATATTTAGGTGAATAGTAACCTGTGAATAGTAACTCGTGAATAGTATTCCGACACAAAAAGTGCCCCGAATACCCGAGTGATTAATTCTAAAGTTAATAGTAATCGGGTGAATAGTAACCCGTGAATAGTAACTCATAAATAAAATACCAAATAAAATTATATTTCATGACGATTACAAAATAAATGATATTTCATACTAGTATAATAGAATATACGAAGCTGCAAATGGATTTTTATCCGCCATGCGGTAATCCATATAGACAGATCATTTCTATAATTTAATAAAGAATAAATATAAAAGGTCATTCACCATGCATGCGATAATCCACATAGACAGGTTATTCCAATAAAATAATAAAGAATGGAATAACAGAAGAATTCACCAGGCGTGCATAATCTGCACAGACAGGTTATTCCAACAGAATAATTAAGAATGGAACCAGGTCATGCGTAATCCGCACAAACATGATATTCTAACATAATAGTAAAGAATGGAATAACAACAGAATTCACCAGGCATGCGATAGACCGCATAGACAGGTTATTCCAACAGAATAATAAAGAATGGGATAACAGAAGAATTTTACCATGTATGCGGTACTTCGCATAGATATGTTATTCCAACATAATAATAAAGAATGGAATAACAACACTTACTAGTATTGAAAGAAAATAACTCTATTCATGAATACGAAAGAATATTACCCCTTACCTTAGAAGAAAACTAGAATAGTGAGGTAGCAGACTTCTCTTCTTCTTTCTCTCTATAATATCTCTCTATAATAATTGCTCTATAGCTTTAGTGAATTGGTGAAAAATAATGAAGGAATGAGCTTCTATTTATAGGAAAATATAGTTTCGATAATTGCACATTTTGGGGCTCGAAATATTATAATATAATACATTCCTCTTTTTCTTCATTTTTAATTTAGTCCTGCAAGTATTATCAAACTTGCACCACCTCCCCTAATAGTAAATCATGTGAATCAATAGTAAATCGTGTGACTCAATAGTTATAAACATGTGAAAATACGAATTATAGTATAGTACCTTCATCTATACCTCCATTTTTAACTTAGTCATGCAAGTATTATCAATCTTGCACCAACTCCCCTAATAGTACAAGAATGTGAATCAATAGTACACACATGCGAACAAATAGTTATAATCATGTGAATCAATAGAAATTAATTGCTCATTTATCCGGTTAATTACCCGATTGGTCAGTATAACTTCCAGACATCAATTAATACCGAAATAAATGTCAATTTTCACTAACACTAATAATTCCAACACAATGGAACTATCAATTTCATCTTTAATCAACACGAACTTATTCATTATTAATATTATAACTCACAATATTTAACAACCAGGTCGTTCCCAGGAAAGAGGGGGCTTTCCGATAAGGATTTCTCCCTATTGGCGCGCAATTAGTGTTGGGCTTCGGCACAGAAACACACAGCGAAAATTAAAATTTTAAAGGAATTTCTGAAACCCTAAAACAGGATCTATGCGAAAAATCAATTAATTCAGAGGTTTAGAGATTATACCAGATATGAAAAAAAACGAGAATCTGAAACCGACTGCGCCTCGAATCTCCAACGCAATACAAACCGATTGCGCCTCTACGGTATCCACACGAACGCCGCACGAACCGTCGAACGATTCTGCAATAAGAAGGACTTGCGGTACTAGCCACTAAAAGGAATGGATTTTCTGAAACTGTTTTCTCTCTAGTCTCTCTCTAAGAGCGGCTAGGGTTTTTCAATTATGATATATTCCTAAGTAGCTGCTATATATCATATATATAGTAGTTAAAAGGAATTAATCAAATCAAAACCTAATTTCATAAAACCCGAATTTATATATATATATATCTCTTAATTAAGTCTTACTTAATTAATATACATATATACAAATTATCCTTTTAATTTAAATTCGTGATTTAAATACTATTAATCATATTAATATATTTAAATCCTTAAAATTTAAATTAATTTCCTTTTAAATAACGTTCTATGTGTGTGACCCTATAGGTTATTATTACGTTGGCAATAATTTTAAAATTATATTATAATATTATAAACAGTGAGCGACATCTAGTAATGCATCACTGCTACCCAAGTAATAATAAGATCGATGATTCGATGCAACCTTTTTGTGACCAATGTTTCAATGTAATTTAATCATTTTAACATTAATATCCTAGATTAAACTCGAGTCATGGAATGTGTCATACTTTTCATAATTTAATCTGAGTTTTCTTGATCAATGAGTATACTATATGAAACAAATCACTATTTGAGCATGGTCATGCATTTCATAGTCTTACTCAATCAAGAGGCCTATGGATATCACCCATAATATATAGGATAGTTAAATTCCATCTAGATCACTCATATTTATCACACGATTAATGATGAACCCAATAATCACCTTTATAGTCCACCCTATTAAAGGTGACATTTGATGATATCAAAGTACATAAATTCTCGTGTAGTAATATAGCGATTTCAGGTCGGAGGACCATTACATCATTGTCACTATGAGAATTGCTAATGACACTTCGCATAATGCTCTATATAGAATTCTCATGGTGCTCTAACATGTACCATGCATTGACATAAAATCTCATATATTTATGACCAATGAGATTTGGTCATCAGTCAATCCACATACTAGTCTCAATGCATCATTGTTGTCCCATAAACAATGATACTCGACTAGGGACATTTAAGAACACTGATAATAATGGTAATATATAATCTCATGTTCAAGTCACATACTTGAAACTATATAATTTGTATCACTATTCTAAGAAATTTTATTATGTTAACAATTATATTATGCAGTAAATAAAACCATAATAAAATCATATATTTATTCAATCAAATATAATATCAAAACGTTAAGCAATTATATCAAATAATTGGCCTCTAGGGCATAAACTCTAACAATTAAATTATCTAATCTCTCCTTGACAGAACTTCTAGACATGTCAATATTGCAAATAATAATATGAATAACTTTGTCGTCTCAATAATTGATTTAATAATATAACATATTTTACAGATGATACTGTGACAACAATTGAATCAATAATATGAGAGATATGATGCAGCAATTACTGTAGCAATAATTGAGTATAACTGAGTGACTTCTTACGTAAGAATCAATAATCAATACCGTGTGCTACTATGCAACCACGCGTATTACTGTACTTTTACTACCGGGTAGTTCAACAGTTTTAACGGTAACACTTTTGCCGTTATTTTTATAAAAAGATAATTATGTCATTTTTTTACTACGACAATACTTCCGTTGTGGGGTCCACCAATGATTGTGTCGTCGTACGGATATTCCTCTACAAAAAGAATATTCCCCGACCAAACGAATATTTTATAACCACTTGCTTACTTTGCAAAAAAATTCACATATCACCCTTAACTTTAAACTTTTATCAATTTAACCATTTAAGAAATAAAATAATAATTATAAGAAAATTGAATACTTTCATTTCATAAAATTCGGGGTCTTACAATCTCCCCGCCTTATGAAATTTTGCCCTCGAAATTTATGTACGTACCTGGTATTCGAAGAAATGGGAATACCTTGTTTTATTTTTGGATTGTACCTTCCCGGTTATATCATTTGCATCATAATTTTTTCATTGCTCATCTCCTGTATTTCAGATATCATTCTAGAATATATCTTCAAAACAAAGGTCAATTGACATATCACAAATTGTCAACTTATCAAGTAAAAATTTAAGCTTAGGTAAGTCACACACTAGCGAAGTATATTACTCGTCTCTCCCCTCCTAGTTCTAGACTCATATCTCCACCAGCGACCATATCCCTAAGCTCTGATACCATTTGTGACACCCCAAAAGAGGTATACATCACCCATTCTGAGTCGCCAGATATCGCACTATAAAAATCAAATATAAACTTCAATTATACAACTGTTGAACTGTCGTGCAGAGTACGACAACAGATAAGCTGTGAGTTATAATACAAATATATATAACTCTCATGGTGCCTTGACCACAAGACCTTACAATGGTACCTTACATAAAGGTACATTCAATAATTGTTTTATAAATTAAAATCTTTGGAAAATACTCAAGGAAACCTTCGTACATGGGAGGCCATGCGTCTAGGTTATGATAGATATCATATGTCCACAGAATTATCCTTGGTTGACCCAAAAGTCCCCAAAGAAAAACAAGAAGATTACTATCATCTTTTTTCCAATGGTGAGTCTTCTCTTGACATATAATTATCTCCGTTGTCTCCAAGTGAAAATTATATTTCAAATAAACTCCAAGATCATATAGGTAGTGCTCATAGATATACTCAGCAAGTGGATGTGCATAACCCAATCTTATGATAACACGAGGTTGTATGTCATTAGACATCTTGTATGATAGCGGCAAAACACTCTTCCAAAGTTGGTTCACCTCACCCTATTCTGTTCACCAAAATTAAATATCAAATGACGTATACAATACGACACACTTATCTAAAGTTCTCAACAAAATTATTTTTATACTATTTAGGGAGAACCTCAACAGCTATAGACCACCGTTCTATTCCCCTGTTATCCCCGCTCGACCCGACAACACTCTTATTACCTGAAAGGAATTATAAAGCAAAAAGGGTGAGCACAACTAGCCCAGTAAAGAATATCATAACTAAAGATAATTTACATCATCAATAACCTTCATCAGTAATAAATCAGAGATTTAGAACATATGGTAAATGATAAAACTTTTCAACCATAGCTGCAGCGAAACGAACAATCCATTAGAAGAGTCAAATAGACCATCAGGTCTATTATCTTCTCCATGTTAAAAGTCTACCAATAATGTTTTATCCCTGTAACATCAATCAACAATTCCTGTCCACAATCATATGAATAACTCGTAATCATAATTATGATTCAAAATTTCTCTTCGCACCCAGGACGAAGATAATTTTCATCACCTATTTTCACCTGAAACATCAAAAATCATGGTTATACCAAATCACAATTCCTGCTCATAATCATACTAATAAATTCATATTTGCACTATGGCCAAAGATATACAATTTTATTTTAGAAGAGTCAAGTAGAGCATGATATCTACTATCTTCTGCGAATTAAAAGTGTATAATCAATATTTTATCGTTGAGACTCAACTTAATAAATAATCTACATCATCGAATCATCCCTGCACTACGACCAAGGATATTCATGTAATCATCAATGTTCATGAGTATACCGAATAATCCCTGGTTATAATCATACCAATAACTGTCCATCAATGCACTACGGGCCAATGAGGACTTTTACTACATCATCTATAACATTACGAGTTATGATTATACCGAATGATCCCTGGTCATAATCATACCAATAAATAGTTCATCTATGCACATAAGCCAAATATACTCATCAATCAATAGTTCATCTTTGCACGTAAGCCAAAGATATACAACTATAAAACCAATAATCAACAGTCCATCTTTGCACGTAAGCCAAAGATGACTTTCATCATAATATAAGCATGATGATGATGACAATGACATAATAACACAATAAAACAAGTTCAAGGATAAATTTTAAAGATTTATAATTTAATTTATCCAGAAATCAATAACGTCCAAATTGTCAACATGATACTGCTTTGTAGAGTAAAGTTCAAGAATAATATTCATGTACCAAAAATAATTTAGACAGAAAAGAAATATATTTTTCGGGTAAATAGTACCCCGTGAATAGTACCCCGTGAATAGTATTTTGAGAATAGTACCTCGTGAATAGTACCCCGACATGAAAAGTATCCCAAATACCCGAGTGAATAATATTCGGGTGAATAGTAATTTGGGTAAATAGTAACCCGTAAATAATAACTCGTGAATAGTAATCTAACACGAAAAATGCACCGAATACCCGAGTGAATAATACTAGGGTGAATAGTAACCCGTGAATAGTAACTCGTTAATAAAATACTAAAAAATGATATTTCATGACGATTACAAAAGAAATGATATCTTATACGAGTATAATAGAATATACGAAACTGCAAATGGATTTTCATCCGCCATGCAGTAATCCACGTAGACAGATAATTTCCACAATTTAATAAATAATAAATACGAAAGGTCATTCACCAAGCATGCGGTAATCCACATAGACAGGTTATTCCAACAGAATAATAAAGAATGGAAAAACAGAAGAATTCACCAGGCGTGCGTAATCCGCACAGATAGGTTATTCCAACATAATAATAAAGAATGGAACCAGGTCATGCGTAATCCGTACAGACAGGATATTCCAATAGAATAATAAAGAATGGAATAACAACAGAATTCATCAGGTATGCGATAGACCGCACAGACAGGTTATTCCAACAGAATAATAAAGAATGGGATAACATAAGAATTTTGCCATGTATGCGGTACTTCGCATAGACATGTTATTCCAACATAATAATAAAGAATGGAATAACAACCCTTACTAGTATTGAAAGAAAATAACTCTCTTCATGAATACGAAAGAATAATATCCTTTACCTTAGAAGAAAACTGGAATAGTGAGGTAGCAGACTTCTCTTCTCCTTTCTCTCTATAATTTCTCTCTATAATAATTGCTCTATAGATTTAGTGAATTGGTGAAAAATAATGAAGGAATGAGCTTCTATTTATAGGAAAAAATAGTTTCAATAATTGCACATTTTGGGGGCTCGAAATATTACAATATAATACATTCCTCTTTTCCTTCATTTTTAATTTAGACCTGCAAGTATTATCAAACTTGCACCACCTCCCCTAATAGTAAATCATGTGAATCAATAGTTATAAACATGTGAAAATAAGAATTATAGAATAGTACTGTGACAACCCCAAAATAGGTCCATTCCATCCAACCCATTCTGAGTCGCCAAATACATGGTACAGAAAACAACTACAAATTTATTACAATAATTGTCATGCAAAATACAACAATATAAATGCTGTAAGTTTTGATACAAATATATACCAACTGTGACTCATGTCCCAACCTTGGATAGCACGTCACAATAACACCTTACATAAAGGTACAGTCAAAAACTGTTTTAGAAATTAGAATCTTTGGAAAGTGCTCAAGGAAACCTTCGTACAGGGGAGGCCATGCGTTTAGGTTATGATAGATATCATATGCCCACAGAATTATCCTTGGTTGACCCAATAGACCCCAAAGAAAAATAAGAAGACTACAATCATCTTCTTTCCAATGGTGAGTCTTCTCTTGACATATAATTATCTCCACTGTCTCTAATTGAGAATTATACTCCAAACAAACACTAAGATTATATAGGTAGTGCTCGTAGATATACTCCGCAAGTGGATGTGCACAACCCTATCTTATGATAACACGAGTTTGTATGTCATTAGACATCTTGTATGATAGTGGCAAAACACCCTTTCAAAGTTGAGTTCACCTCACCCTATTTGGTTCACCAAAATTAAATATCAAATGACGTATATAATACGACACACTTATCTAAAGTCTCAATAAAATTATTTTTATATTATTTAGGGAGAACCTCAACAGCTATAGATCACCGTTCTATTCCCTTATTATCCCCCGCTCGACCCAGCTACACTTTTATTACCTGAAAGGAATTGTGAAGCAAAAGGGTGAGCACAACTAGCTCAGTAAAGAATATCATGACTAAAGATAATTAAATTATCAATAGCCTTCATCAATAATAAATCAGAGATTTAGAACATATGGTAGATGATAAAAATTTTCAACCATAGTTGCAGCGGAACGAGCAATCCATTAAAAGAGTCAAATAGACCATAAAATCTATTATCTTCTCCATGTTAAAAGTCCACGAATAATGTTTTATTCCTGTAACATCAATCAACAATTCCTGTCCACAATCACATGTATAACTCATAATCGTAATTGTAGTTCTAAATTCCTTTTTTCATCCAGGACAAAGATAATTTTCATCACCTGAAATATCAAAGATCATGGTTATACCAAATCACAGTTCATGTTCATAATCATACTAATAAATTTATCTTTGCACTACGGGCCAAAGATATTCATCAACAAGTCATCTTTGCACTACAGGCCAAAGATATTCAACAACAAGTCATCTTTGCATTACGAGCCAAATATATTCATCAACAAATCATCTTTGCACTACAGGCCAAAGATATTCAACAACAAGTCATCTTTGCATTACGAGCCAAAGATATTCATCAATAATTCATCTTTGCACTACAGGCTAAAGATATTCATTATCATTTCATCTTTCCACTACAGGCAAAAGATATTCAACAACAGGTCATTTTTGCACTACAGGCCAAATATATTCATCAACAGGTCATCTTTGCATTACGGGCCAAAGATATTCATCAATAATTCATCTTTGCACTACAGGCCAAAGATATTCAACAACAGGTCATCTTTGCACTACGGGCCAAAGATATTCATCAATAATTCATCTTTGCACTACAGACTACAGGCCAAATATATTCATCAACAGTTCATATTTGCACTACAGGCCAAATATATTCAAATCTCAAAGAAATATATAATCATTTTCAGAATTTATATAAACAATAATTATAACCATGTTAATCAATTCATCTTTACACTTAAGCTAAAGATATTCAATTATAAATTCAATGGTCATGATCATACCAGTTAATAATTCATCTTTGCACTACTGGCCAAAGAGAATCTATAATCACGATCATACCAATAATCTACCTATATTTACACTCAAGTGAAAGAGAAATTCAACATCAGGGTTATAAAAATGTTATATATGATAATAAAAATAATATGATCAATAACTGCATTTATTTTTAAGAGCAACAATCATAAATCAACGATAATTTGGTCAGAAAAAGAAGCCAATTTTTGTCGTGAATAGTACCCGTGGATAGTAACTCATAAATAGTAACTCGTGAATAGTACTCCGTATTCGTACATAGTACCGTATACGTAAATAATGTCATATACGTAAATAGTGCCATATACATGAATAGTGTCGTATACGTGAATAGTAACCCCGACTCAAAAAGGTAGAAATTCCACAATAAGATCTATACCAATATATCAGTATAATGATATTGAAAGAATAACATCATTATGAAGAATATAACATCCCTTAATATCCCTTACAATCCCTTACCTCAAAAGAGCAGCACTTCTGACTGGATATCGGATATGACGCTGAAGGAAACTTACACTGATGAATAGAAACTCACCAAGTATCTAAATACTCACAAAATACGTTCGATAATATAGAGAGAGAAAGAGAGAAAACTTATGAATTCTGGTGTGATTTTCAATTCTAACTTAGCCCTATATTTATAGAAAAATATTAGCACGCCGAAGCAGACTTGACCTGCTACCTGATGGCTTTACCTGTTACTATTCCACCCACCAAAAATAAGTCATCTTCCCCAACAACGAAAAGTGAGGCCCACCCATAATTTTAATAAAAATATTTTATTTTTTGAAACTTCAATAATTCATAATAAATGGTCCGTTTATCAGAAAAATTTGAATATCACGTCCTTTCCATAGGAAATTTAATTCTCTACAACTTTGAAAGTTTAAGTTTTTCCAAATTCAAATCAGAAAATATCCGAAATCCACATACGGACAATTTTGAATACATCTTAAAATTCATAACAAATCATGCGTTAATTTTTAACGGTTCAAAATTTGTGGATATATACTCAACTTATATATGTATAAGATATCCAAAAATCACAACGATCCAACGGTCAGATTAAAAATTATAACTCATACAATATAACTCAAGAACACTGATTTGATCTTTTAATACCTCCAATCCGACAAAATACTGATAAAACACCTCAACATTATCTCCTTCATTTAACCACATAAATAAATCCATCATTTATATCCACATCAAATAAATATTTCTTATCATATGAATCAATAGATAATTATTCATAAATAATATTACAGAATCACAGTTATGACAACTAGGCAGTTCCCAGGAAAGAGGGGGCTTTCCGATAAGGATTTCTCCTTACTGGCGCGCAATTAGGTGACCAAATCTCTTCTTGACAGAACTTTCTAGACATTGCCAATAATGCTATCTCATAATATTATTCAAATAATATGAATTATTGATATGATAATGGAAAATACTGTGCAGTGACAATTATTGAAACCACAATAATATAAAATATCAACGCAGCAATTATTGAATTAATAAAATAAAATATTGAACAGTAACTACTGTAACAATTATTAAGTAGTGCCTTCTTACGTAAGAATCAATAATTCAACAATACTGTTCAATACTGTGTGCTACTGTGCAACCACGCGTATTACTGTATTTTAATCACCGGGTATTCCAACAGTCTTAACGGTAACAACTACGCTGTTATTTATAAAAACTTAAACTTTGTCGCTTTCTTCATCCGACAGTTATCCGTTATGGGACCCACAAATAGCTGCGCCGTCGTACGAATATTCTCCGACAGAAAGAATATTCCACGACCAAACGAATACCCTGATAAATGAATATTTTATAACCACTTGAGTATTTTGAAAAATTTCATATATTACCCTTAACTTTAACTTGTTATCAATTTAATCATTTACTAATAGAAAAATTGAATATTTTTATTTCATAAAATTTGGGGTCTTACAAGTACTGTAAGACCCCAACTTTTATGAATAAAGATGAATTTTCTATAAATATCCTTTTTGAATATTATGAAATGAATTTTATATAATGTTATAGTTGTGGGTAATATTTATAAATTTTGCAAATTACGCAAGTTGTTATATAATATTCGATTGGACGGGGAATATTCGTTTTAACAGGGAATATTCGTACAACGGCACAATCATTGGTGTACCCCAAAACGGAATTATTATCGGATTGAGAAAACGACAAAAATACTTTATAAAAATAACGGCGGATGTTTTACCGTTAACTGTTGAAACACCCGGTGTTAAACGTACAGTAATACGCGTAGTTGCACAGTTGCACACGGTATTGATTATTGATGCTTACGTGAGAAGTCACTCAGTTTTATTTAATTATTGTTACAGTAATTGCTACATAGTATCTCATGTTATTTGATTCAATTATTGTCAATATTTTATAGTCAATAATTTAGATAACAAAGTTAATAATATTATTATTTGCAATATTAACGATGTCTAGAAGTTCTGTCAATGAGAGGTTTGATCACCTAATTGTGCGCCAATGGGGAGAAATCCTTATTGGAAAGCCTCCTCTTTCCTGGGAACGACTTGGTCGATTAATATTGTGAATTATAATATTGATGATAAATATTGTTAAAAATATTGAGGGAGTTTATATATATAATATTATGTGTGTAGTGAGTGGAATATATATAATATTGTGGTGTGTGTGAATAAAAAGTATTTTTATATGTTATATATGGGTGAGTGGGTTGTGGTGGAGAATTTGATGGGTGTTAGTGATGTTGTAATATTATATATATATATATATATATATATATATATATATATATAATTAGCATGTAAAGATTGACTAAAGGGGAGGGGGGAATTACATTGTTGGGAGGGAATGGCTAGATATTAGCATTGTATGATTATAATATATTTATATAATGATAGTGGGATTATATATAATTCTTTTTTTATTTGGTTGATTGAAAGAAAGAAAAAAGTGCGTCAGTCATGTGTTGAAAAATTCAGCCCGTAATAATATTTCTGTTGAGCCCGTGAATTATTTTTCAAATAGTATCATTTCCATTCTCCTATAAATAGAAACTCATTCATTTATTATTTCTTACGAATTCACTGAAACTCTAGAGAAAGAACTTATAGAGAAACTATAGAAAAGTATTTTGCTACTTCCCTACTCTTATATCCAGTTTCTTTTACGGTAAGGGATGTGACGCCCCCAAAATAGGTATACAACACTCATTCTGAGTCGCCAAATACATGGTACAGAAAGCAAACTACAACTTCAATAATACAATTATCGTGCAAAATACGACAACACATACTGTGAGTTTAAATACAAATATTGTCTTCTAGACAATATCTACACTTAAATAAGTCCTCATTATAATTATTCAAACACTATTTTACAAAAATAGTGAGGACTGCTAAAACATCTTTCTAGAACCATCACTCCATACCCCGACTAGATCCTGCTATGTTCTCACATCCTGAGAAGAAAAATGGAACAAAAAGGAAAAGGGTGAGCACAACTAGCCCAGTAAAGAATATTATGACTAAGATAATATACAACAAATTATCATTAGTTTTCAACAGGGAAAAATCTGATAAAATATAATAGACAATAAGTTTTAGATCAACAACTGCAGCGGAAACAGCAATCCATTAGAAGAATCAAGTAGAGAATGAGTTCTACTATCTTTTAAGATTTAAAAGTCTATCATCAATATTTTATCCCTGTAACATCAATCAATATACATCTTTAATCAAATATTCATCTTTACACTACAGGCCAAATATAAGACCCCGAATTTTATGAAATAAAAGTATTCAATTTTTTCTTAAAATTACTATTCAGTAAATGGTTAAATTGATAAAAAGTTAAAGTTAAGGGTGATATATGAATTTTTTTCAAAATACGCAAGTGGTTATAGAATATTCATTGTTGTCGGGGAATATTCATTTAGTCGCAGAATATTCTTTCTGTCGGGGAATATTCGTACGATGGCGCAGCCATTTGTGGGCCCCATAACAGAATAACTATCGGATGAAGAAAATAACAAAATTGAGTTTTTATAAATAACGGCGTAATCGTTACCGTTAACACTATTGGAATACCCCGTTGGTAAAGTAAAGTAATACGCATTGTGGCACAGTAGCACACGGTATTGCACATTATTTTTTTCAATTATTGATTCTTACGTGAGAAGGCACTACTCAATAATTATTACAGTAATTACTGTTCAATATTTTATTTTATTGAATCAATAATTGTTGCGTTGATATTTTATATTATTGTTGTTTCAATAATTGTCACTACACAGTATCTCCATTATCAGATCAATAATTCATATTATTTGAATAATATTATTAGATAGCATTATTGGCAATGTCTAGAAAGTTCTATCAAGGAGAGGTTTGGTCACCTAATTGCACGTCAGTAAGGAGAAATTCTTATCGGAAAGCCCTCTCTTTCCTGGGAACTGTCTGGTTGTCATTATTGTGATTCTGTAATATTATTTGTGAATAATTAATTATTAATATATATGATAAGGAAATATTTATTTGACGCGGATATAAATAATGGATTTATTTATTGTGGTTATAAATGAAATAGTTAATGTTGAGGTGTTTTATCAGTATTTTGTTGGATTGGAGGTATTAAAAGATCAAATCGGTGTTGTTACAGCTTTATTGTGTGAGTTATAATATTTAATCCGACCGTTGGATCGTTGTGATTTTTGGATATGTTATACATATATAAGTTGAGTATATGTTGTAAGACCCCAAGTTTTATAAATAAAGATGAATTTTCTATAAATATTATTTTTAAATATTATGGAATAATTTGATAAAATGTTATAGTTGTGGGTAATATTTATAAATTTTGCAAAGTAAGCAAGTTGTTATAAAATATTCGTTTGGTCGGGGAGTATTATTTTTGTCGGGGAATATTCGTATGACGGCTCAATCATTGGTGGACCCCACAACGGAAGTATTGTCGTAGTTAAAAAACGACAAAATTATCTTTCTATAAAAATAACGGCGGAGGTGTTACCGTTAAAATTATTGAACTACCCTGTAGTAAAAGTACAGTAATACGCGTGGTTGCATAGTAGCACACGGTATTGATTATTGATGCTTACGTGAGAAGTCACTCAGCTATACTCAATTATTGCTACAGTAATTGCTGCATCATTTCTCTTATATTATTGATTCAATTATTGTCACAGTATCATCTGTATAATATGTTATATTATTAAATCAATAATTGAGACGACAAGTTATAAATGATTAATAATTGTTGAAAGATTAAATATGTGTTGATTAAAAATAAAATGATTTGTGGTAATATTTATTCAATCCTTGATGTATATAAAGAGTCCGTTATGAGACGTTTGTGGTAAATTTAGTTATTTTATGGGGGGCCCATATGTCATCATCTAAGAGTCTCTTCGTCAATAGTAATTACATTCGTCAATAGTAATTACCTTTACCAGACGTTAAACCACTTTCCGTTTCATATTACAGGCGTCGAACCACTTATCGTTTCACATTGCAGGCATCGAACCAATTGTCATTTCACATTACAGGCGTCAAACCACTTTTTTTTTCACATCACCAGTCGTCAAGCCACTTGCCTTTTCACATGGCAAGTGCTAAGCTAGAAATCTTCTATAAATAGAGGCCTAGTGCTTCATTATTTTTCACGAATTCATTCAAGCTATAGAGAGAGAAAGTATAGAGAGAAAGAAGAAGAGTATTCTGTTACTACACTACTGCAGTATTCAATCTACTAATGTAAGGGTGGTTATTCTGTCTTATTCATGAAGAGAACTATTGTTATTCCATTGCTTATTATTCTGTTGAAATAACCTGTATACGCGGTTTACCCTATACTTGGTGACATTCTTCTATTATTCTGTTGGAACATCCTGTTTATGTGTTTTACACCGGACCTGGTTCCGTCTTTATTATTCTGTTGGAACATCCTGTCGGTGCAAATTTTGCCTGACCTGGTTCCGTTATTATTATTCTGTTGGAATAACCTGTCTATGCGAAGTACCGCATGCATGGTGATTTCTTTTGTTATTATATTCTTTATTATACTCAGTTGGTTAAAGTTTTGACTTCTATACTCCATGAAATTAGTAGAATATCCTTGATATTTGCGCTTCATCTAGTATCTTTTCATGGAAATATTCTTCCGATCATTCTTGAATTTTACTTTACAAAGTAGTATCATGTTGACAATTTGGACATTATTAGTTCCTGAATAAATTAATTCTTGAACTTGTTTTTATTGAATTCTTATATCATTGTCATCATCCTCATGTTTATATTATGTTGAAAGTCATATGTGGCCTGTAGTGCATAGATGGACTTGGTATGATTATGACCTGGGATTATTCAGTGTAATCATGACCGTAATATTACAAATGATGTGGTAAAAATACTCATTGGCTCGTAGTGCATTGATGGACAGTTGTTGACATGATCATGACCATTAATGAATACACAAATATTCTTGGCCCGTAGTGCATGGATAATTGTGGTCGTGATACTAAAAAATATCCTTGGCCGTAGTGCAGGGGTGATTCGATAATGTGGAATATTTATTAAGCTGAGTTTCAGCTATAACAGTGATGAAAAACCTTTTAAATCATAAAAAATAGTAGATTTTATTTTCTACTTGACTCTTTTGATGGATTGCTGGTTCCACTGCAGTTAAACTTGATGTTTATTATTTTTTATCAGTTTAACACTGTTGAAGGCTAATGATAATTTATTCTGCATTATCTTAGTCATAATATTTCTTACCGGGCTAGTTGAGCTCACCCTTTCTTTCTCTGTTCTATTCAGGAAATGAGAATATAGCTGGGACGAGTCAGGGAACGGATTGATGGTCCTAGATGGTGCATTAGTAGTCCTCACTATTCTGTGAAATAGTTTGATAATAATTATAATGAGGACTCCTTTTGAGTTTGTATACTCTCTAGTAGACAATATTTGTATTCAAACTCACAGTTTATGTTTTGTCGTATTGTACACGAAAGTTGTATTATTAAGTTGTATTTAAATTCTGTACCATGTATCTGGCGACTCAAGATGGGTGATGTATACCTAATTTTGGGGGCGTCACATATGTTCACAAATTTTGAACCGTTAAAAATGAACGAATGATTTGTTATGAATTTTAAGAGGTGACTGATTCTGAAATTAGGTTTATAAATAATTTTGGTGGAAAATTCTAGAAATGGGTGGGCCCCACTTTTGGTTGTTGGGGAAGATGGCTAATTTTTGGTGGGTGGAATAGTAGAAGGTAAAGCCATCAGGTAGCAGATCAAGTCTGCTTCGGCGTGCTAACATTTTCCTATAAATAGAGGTCTAAGTTAGAATTGAAAATCACACCAGAATTCATAAGTTTTTTCTCTTTTTCTCTCTATATTATCTAGCGTATTTTGTGAGTATTTAGATACTTGGTGAGTTGCTATTAATCAATGCAAGTTTCCTTCAGCATCATATTCGATATCCAGTCAGAAGTACTGCTCTTTTGAGGTGAGGGATTGTAAGGGATATTAAGGGATGTTGTTTTCTTCATAATGATGTTATTCTTTCAATATTATTATACTGAAATATTGGTATGAATTTTATTGTGGAATTTTTACCTTTTTCGTGTTGGGGTTACTATTTCATGAGTTACTATTCACGAGTTACTATTCACAACAAAAATTGGTTTCTTTTTCTGACCAAATTATCGTTGATTTATGAATCTCACTCTTGAAATTAAATTCATGTTTTGATGATAATTGTTTTTATTATCATATATAACATTTTTATAATCTTAGTGATGAAATTTCTCTTTGACTTGAGTGTAAAGATGGGTAGATTATTGGTATGATCGTGACTATGGGTTCTCTTTGGCCAGTAGTGCAAAGATGAATTGTGACCATTGAATTTAAAATTGAATATTTTTAGATTAAGTGCAAAGGTGAATTGATCAACATGGTTATAATTATGGTTTATATAGATTTTGAAATGATTATATATTTCTTTGTGATATGAATATCTTTGGCCCGTAGTGCAAAGATGAATTATTATTGAATATCTTTGGCCTATAGTGCAAAGATGACCTGTTGAATATCATTGGCCCGTAGTGCAAAGATGACCTATTGTTGAATATCTTTGGCCTGTAGTGCAAAGATGACTTGTTGATGAATATCTTTGGCCCGTAGTGCAAAGATGAATTTATTAGTATGATTATGAACATGAATTGTGATTTGGTATAACCATGATCTTTGATGTTTCAGGTGATGAAAATTATCTTTGTCCTGGATGAGAAAAGAAATTTAGAACTACAATTACGATTATGAGTTATACATGTGATTGTGGACAGGAATTGTTGATTGATGTTACAGGGATAAAACATTGTTGGTGGACTTTTAACATGGAGAAGATAATAAATTGTATGGTCTATTTGACTCTTCTAATGGATTGCTCGTTCCGCTACAACTATGGTTGAAAAGTTTTATCATCTACCATATATTCTAAATCTCTGATTTATTACTGATGAAGGCTATTGATAATTTAATTATCTTTAGTCATAATATTCTTTACTGAGCTAGTTGTGCTCATCCTTTTGCTTCATAATTCCTTTAAGATAATAAAAGTGTAGCTGGGTCGAGCGGGGGTAACAGGGGAATAGAACGGTGGTCATCATTTAGTAGTTATATTTGGTGAATCAAATAGGGTGAGGCAAACCTAATATTGGAAGGGTGTTTTGCCACTATCATACAAGATGTCTAACGACATACAACCTCGTGTCATCATAAGACAGAGTTGTGCACATCCACTTACTGAGTATATCTACGCGCACTACCTATATGATCTTGGTGTTTGTTTGAAGTATAATTCTCAATTAGAGACAGTGGAGATAATGATATGTCAAAAGAAGACTCATCATTAGAAAGAATATGATAGTAATCTTCTCATTTTTCTTTGGGGTCTATTGGGTTAACCAAGGATAAGTC
Organism: Panax japonicus; assembly: GCA_020205505.1. Lineage (NCBI taxonomy): Eukaryota > Viridiplantae > Streptophyta > Magnoliopsida > Apiales > Araliaceae > Panax > Panax japonicus. The sequence goes on from CM035105.1 coordinate 8,697,098, forward strand.
TGTGGCCATATGATATCTATCATAACCTAGACGCATGGCCTCCCATGTACGAAGGTTTCCTTGAGCACTTTTCAAAGATTTTAATTTCTAAAACAGTTTTTGACTATACCTTTATGTAGGTATCACTATGAGGTGCTATCCACTGATGGGACATTTGTCACATTACGGTTGGGACACGAGTCGCAGTTGGTATATATTTGTATCCAAACTCACAACACATGAGTTGTTGTATTTTTCACGACAATTAATGTAATAATTAAATTTGTAGTTGTTTTATGTACCATGTATTTGGTGACTCATAATGGGTTGGATGGAATGGACCTATTTTGGGGTTGTCACACCAAAGATATTCATTTGTATCACCAGTCGGTCATATTCATCTCAACACCTGTTCATCTTTGCACAACGGGCCAAAGATATTTATCAGTTAATCATTCATCTTTGCACTACAAACCAAAGATATTTAGTAATATCATTATTTAGGACTGAGGATGATGAAAAATATTTTAAAGAAAATGAATCCAGTGAGACAGAAGGACAAATAGTAGGGATTCATATAACAGTTTATCCAAGATCAATAATACTTCATAAATACCAATTGTGAAGCAGAATTCAAAAATAAAGATCAAAACATGGATACAATCAAAGATAGTAACCATAATAGACATCTTGGATAAAAAGGGAAAATTTTATTTTTTCGGTGAATAGTGCCGTATTTGTGAATAGTATCGTATACGTGAATAGTGTCGTATACGTGAATAGTAATCCCGACACAAAAAGTTCCAAATTTGATAAAAAGTTTAAATCAATATTTTGGCATAATGATATCGAAAGAAATAATATCATTGACGAAGAAAATAAAATTCCTTACCTCAAAATAACGGTACTTCTGATCAGAATATCGGATAGAAAGCCGAAGAAAACTTGTACCGAACAGCAACTCTCAAAGTATATAAATACTCACAAAAATACGCTAGATAATCTAGAGAGAAAGAAAACTTGTTTCTGGTGTGATTTTCAATTCTAACCTAAGCGTCTATTTATAGGAAAATGCTAGAACGCCATAGGAGACTAAAATAATAAAATATATTATTTCTTTTTCTTTCTTCCACGCATGTGCTAAGTTGCAAATCTAGACCAGCAAACTTTAAACTAATTTCCAGTAGCCCATGTGTATTCAACATAAGTGGGTTCCACCCATAATTTAATAAAAAATATTTTATTTTCTGAAACTTCAGTAATTCATAGAAAATAGCTCGTTTATCAGAAAAACACGAATTTTATTTCCATTCTGCCTGAAATCGAATTCTCTACAACTTTACAGAAGAAAGTTTTTCCAAATTCTAAACCGAAAATATCTGAAATCCACAAACGAGTGATTTTTAATACATCCATTCCGACAAAATACTGATAAAACACCTCAGCATTAATTCCTTCATTTATAACCACATAAATAAACCCATCATTTATATTCACATCAAATAAATATTTTCTTATCATATAAATCAATAGTTAATTATTCACAAATAATATTACAGAATCACAATTATGACAACCAGATCGTTTCGAGGAAAGAGGGGGCTTTCCAATAAGGATTTTTCCTTACTGGCGCGTAATTAGGTGACCAAACCTCTCATTGACAGAACTTTCTAGAAATTGCCAATAATGTTATCTAATAATATTATTCAAATAATATGAATTATTGATCTGATAATGGGAAATACTGTAAAGTGATAATTATTGAAACAACAATAATATAAAATATCAACACATCAATTATTTAATAAATAAAATAAAATATTAAACAGTGACTACTGTAACTTTTATTGAGTAGTGTCTTCTTACGTACGAATCAATAATTTAACAATACTCTGCAATACCGTGTGCTACTGTGCAACCACACATATTACTGTATTTTAACCACCAGGTATTCTAACAGTGTTAACGGTAACAATTACATCGTTATTTATAGAAACTCATACTTTGTCTTTTTCTTCATCTGACAGTTATTCCGTTATGGGGCCAACAATTGACTGCGCCGTCGTACGGAGATTCCTGACAAAAAAAATATTCCACGACCAAACGAATATTCCCCGATAAAATGAATATTTTATAACCACTTGCTTATTTTGCAAAATTTTCACATTTTACCCATATCCAAAGCATTATATCAAATTAATACCTTATTAATTTAGAATAATGAATAGAGGAAAATTCACTTTTATTTATAATAAGTTGGGGTCTTATAACCTCCCCTCCTTATAAAATTTCGTCCTCAAAATTGACGTACGTACCTGGTGTTTCGAACAGGTGAGGGTACCTTGCTTTTATTTTCGATTCCAACTCCCAGGTCATTTCCTCAATAGCATGGTTCCTCCGCAAAACCTTAACTTGTGGTATAACCTTGGTATGTAGGACATGCTCTTTCCTATCCAAGAGCTTAACATGTACCTCCTCGTACATTAAATCTTCGACTATCTTGTCTAGTTCTAACTCAATAATATGGTTCGGTTCTTTCACATATTTACGAAGCATAGATATGTGAAAAACATTATGAACACGAGACATGTTTGGAGGTAATGCGAGTCTATAGGCCACATTTTCTATTCGGTCAAAAATCTCAATTGGACCAATAAATCGTCGATTGAGCTTTCTTCTCTTTCCAAATCTCGTAACTCCCTTCCATTGAGCAACACGTAACAATACATGATTCCCAATATTAAATTCCACGTCCTTTCGATGAAGATCAACATAACTTTTTTGTCGATCTTGTGAGGTTTGAATACGTTGTCAAATCATTTGGATCTTTTCTATAGTCATGCGTACTAATTCTGGTCCCAACAGCGTTGCTTCTTCCACCTCATCCCAGCATAATGAAAAACGACACTTTTGTCCATACAACGCCTCAAATGGATCCATACCTATACTTGCTTGATAATTGTTGTTGTAGGAGAATTCCACCAGTGGCAAGTACTTATCCCAACTTTCTTTGAAATCTAGAACACAGAGTCTTAATAGATCTTCAAGGGTTTGAATAGTCCTCTCTGATTGTCCTTCTATTTGAGGATGGTATGCCGAACTGAATCATAAATCCGTGCCCATAGCTTTCTGCAAGCTAACCCAAAATCTTGAAGTGAATCTTGGGTCACGATCCAAAACTATGGATACTGGCATGCCATGCAATCTCACAATATCATTCATGTACATACGAGCAAGACGTTCAGGGGAATAAGTTTCTCGTATCGGCAAGAAATGGGTAGACTTGGTTAATCTATCAACAATAATCCAAATAGCATCTATGCCTTGAGAAACTTTGGGAAGACCTATAACGAAATCAATGGTATTGTGTTCTCACTTCCATTCCAGAATCTCAAGTGGTTGCAATGGACCCTTTGGCACTTGATGCTCCGCCTTTACATGTTGACAGGTTAAACACCTTGAGATAAACTCCGCGATCTCTCTCTTCATATTATTCCACCAAAATGTATGTCGAATATCATGATACATTTTGGTACTCCCAGGATGGATTGCAAACGGTGTGTTGTGTGCCTCCATAATGATTCTATGCTTCAAATCAGAGTCGTTATGAATACAAAGTCTGGAGTTGAATCTAAGTATTCCTTCTTCATCGATTCTCGCTTCTGGAATAGCTCCTTCTTGCACTTTCTTCTTCATACGTATCAGCCCCAGGTTCGTAGCTTGAGCAGCTTTAACTTTATCGATTAAAGTCGGTTCTACTCGTATATTCACCATCATCATGTGGGTCCCTAGAGTCTTTAATTCTACATCCATCCTTTACAAGTCATACAGAATGGGCCTTTGCATTGACAATATCGCACTTGTACTCGCATATGATCTTCTACTCAATGTGTCAGCTACTACGTTCGCTTTTCCAGGATTATATTGAATAGTGTGATCGTAATCTTTCAATAGTTCAAGCCAACGTCGTTGCCGCATGTTGAGTTCTTTTTGGGTGAAGAAATGTTTGAGGCTTTTATGGTCCATATAAATCTCCACTTCTCCCCATACAAGTAGTGTCTCCAAATTTTTAACGCGAATACGACTGCTGCCAACTCCAGATCATGAGTAGTATAATTCCTCTCATATTCTTTGAGTTGTCGTGAGGCATAAGATATGACTTTTCCATGTTGCATGAGAACACATCCTAACCCTTTACCTGAAGCATCGCTGTAGATAAAAAATCCATCCGTACCAGACGGTATTGCCAGAACAGGTGCCAAAATGAGTCTCCTCTTGAGCTCTTAGAAACTCTTCTCGCATTCCTTGCTCCATACGAATTTTGTATCTTTCCGAGTCAGTTGAGTTAACGAAGTAGCGATTTGAGAAAATCCTTCCATGAATCTCCGATAATAACCAGCTAAGCCCAGAAAGCTGCGTACTTCGGTCACCGACTTCGGTTGCTCCCAACTTTGTATTGCTTCAATCTTCGCTGGGTCAACAGATACTCCATGTTTTGACACCACGTGCCCAAGGAATGCTACTTCCTCAAGCCAGAACTCGCATTTCTTCAGCTTGGCATAAAGCTTGTTTTCACGAAGCCTTTCAAGTATCAGCTTCAAGTGGTGCTCATGATCTTCACGGCTTTTGGAATAGATGAGGATGTCATCAATAAAGACATCAACGAATTGATCCAAATATTCCTTAAATATACAGTTCATCATATCCATGAAAGCAGCTGGAGCATTAGTCAATCCAAAAGACATGACTAATAATTCATAATGCCCGTACCGAGTTCTGAAGGCAGTCGTTGGAATATCCTCAGTTTTAATCTTCAGCTGATGATATCCAGAACGAAGGTCGATCTTTGAAAAGAATTGTGCTCCTTGCAACTGGTCGAACATGTCATCAATGCGAGGTAACAGATATCTATTCTTGATGGTGACATGGTTTAATTCTCGGTAGTTAATGCAAAGTCGCATACTCCCGTCTTTCTTCTTTACGAATAAAACAGGAGCACCCCAATGAGATGTACTAGGACGAATGAAACCGATGTCTAATAACTCCTATAGTTGGACTTTTAACTCCTGAAGTTCAATAGGATCCATTCGATATGGGGTTTTAGAAATGGGCTTTGTACCCGGTTCAAGGTCAATAAAGAATTCAACATCATGCTCAGGGGGTAGATCGGGAAGCTCTTCAGGAAATACATCAGAAAATTCTCTAACCACAGAAATATTATTCAAATCTGACTTGTCTCTGTTCAAATCCATAACATGGGCTAAGAAAGCTTGACATCCGTCTTTCAATAAACGAATAGTTTTGTGGCTTGATATGATAGTGACTGATTTTAGTGGTTTAGTAGTTTGAATTCGTATGACAGGTTGGTTAGGAATATGAAAACTAACAACCTTACAAAAATAATCAATTTTAGCATGACAAGTGGTTAACCAATTAATTCCTAAAATCACATCAAAAGTAAGTATCTTTAAAGAGATAAGATCAACAGGTAATGTGATAGTGCCAACTTGGATCATGCAAGATTTATAAACTGTATATGTAACGAAGGTTTCACCCGTAATCACCTCGTTCGGGTTCCTCACGTTTTGGCCAGTCATGACAAACGCTCTTCCAGGAACCGCTGATTTCGACTTATCCGGGACAGCCCTTGGAGTCACCATCCCCGTTGAACTTGGTTTTGCTACAAAATAATCCCGAGATATGTGGCCTTCCTTTCCATAGTTGTAACATACCTTGGATTGTTGTGGACAGTTTGGGATGATATGTCCCTCTTTCCTGTATTTGTAACATCTAATTGGCGGTCGTTCTCCTCCCCTAGAATTTGTTGTTGGTGCTGGTGTTGCTGCTGATGTCTTTCCGTCATTATTGAATCTCCTCTTTCTGAAATTTTCACTTGACTCACCTCTCCTATTATCATGGCCACGATGACCACCCGAGTGGTTACCGCCTTTGTTCGTATTTTTCCCTCCTCATTGGTTATCATCGCTCTGATGACTGCTGTCACCGGTATGACCCTGGTTGTGGTTTCTCGGTTGAACATATTCAGTATCTTGCTCTAATAATTGAGCCCTGTTGAAAACATCTTAATACAAAGAAAATTTATGAGATAAACTATTGACGAATCTCAGGTTTTAGACCTCTCAGAAACATACTTATCATTCGTTCCTCATTCTCTACCAAATGAGGTGCAAACCTAGATAACTCAGTGAACTTTGCCTCGTACTGGGACACCGTCATATTGTTTTGTTCCAGTCTGATAAACTCTACCTCCTTCATATGACGAATACTTTCAGGAAAGTACTTGTTATTGAATAGTTTCTGAAATGTTTTCCAAGACATGTTGAGTGCGGCAGGCTGGGTACGCTTCACAGACTCCCACCAGTAGTCCGCCTCACCGCGGAACATAAGGGTGGAGAATGGAACCTTCTGTTCCTCTGTGTATCCCAAGACATCGAATATCTTGGTAATTTGCTTGACCCATGTTTTCGCCTTGATCGGATCCGGCTTTCTAATAAATTCGGGTGGTCCCAACTCCTTGAACTACTTGGCTATGACAGACCGCACGTTGGTATCACTTCCACCTGTATTTTGTACAAGAGTCTCCCTCGTCTGATTTTGCATGAACTGCAAAAAGCTCCTAAATATTCCATCATTCATCGTTTGCTCGGTAGTGTTGTTTACAGGAGGAATATTGCCTTCCTGTTGCACGTTCTCCTGGTTTGTAACTAAAGGTTGTTCCATAGTCTCATACACTCCATTGTTAACGTTCTCAGCAGCCATTCTTAAATACTGCCATAAAACAAGGGTTAATTAAACAAATTAACATATCACATAATATCCATATATTATGACTGACCAACAAATAAGCTTAGATAGGACACACTAGCGAAGGATTTACTCATCTCTCCCCTCCTAGTTCTATTCCCCGATCTCCGCCAGAGACAATATCCCTAAGCTTTGATACCAACTGTGACACCACAAAAATAGGTATACAACACCCATTATGAGTCTCCAAATACATGGTACAAAAAGCAAAGTACAACTTCAATAATACAATTATCGTGCAAAATACGACAACACATACAGTGAGTTTAAATAAAAATATTGTCTTCTAAACAATATTCACACTCAAATAAGTCCTCATTACAATTATTCAAACACTATTTTACAAAAATAGTGAGGACTGCTAAAACATGTTTCTAGAACCATCACTCCATACCCCGACTAGATCCTGCTATGTTTTCACATCCTGAGAAGAAAAATGGAACAAAAAGGAAAAGGGTGAGCTCAACTAGCCCAGTAAAGAATATTATGACTAAAATAATATACAACAAATTATCATTAGTTTTCAACAGGGAAAAATCTGATAAAATATAATAGACAACAAGTTTTAGATCAACAACTGCAGCGGAAATAGCAATCCATTAGAAGAATCAAGTAGAGAATGAGTTCTACTATCTTCTAAGATTTAAAAGTCTATCATCACTATTTTATCCCTGTAACATCAATCAATATACATCTTTAATCAAATATTCATCTTTGTACTACAGGCCAAAGATATTCATTTGTATCACCAATCGGTCATGTTCATCTCAACACCTGTTCATCTTTGCACTACGGGTCAAAGATATTCATCAGTTAATCATTCATCTTTGCACTACAGGCCAAAGATATTCAGTAATATCATCATTTAGGACTGAGGATGATGAAAAATATTTTAAAGAAAACGAATCCAGTGAAACAGAAGGACAAATAGTAGGGATTCGTATAACAGTTTATCCAAGATCTATAATACTTCATAAATACCAATTATGAAGCAGAATTCAAAAATAAAGATCAAAACATGGATACAATCAAAGATAGTAACCATAATAGACATCTTGGACAAAAAGGAAAAATTTTATTTTTTCAGTGAATAGTGTCGTATTCGTGAATAGTAACCCCGACACAAAAAGTTTTAAATTTGATAAAAAGTTCAAACCAATATTTTGGCATAATGATATCGAAAGAAATAATATCATTTACGAAGAAAATAACATTCCTTACCTCAAAATAACGGTACTTCTGATCGGAATATCGGATAGAAAGCCGAAGAAAACTTGTACCGAACAACAACTCTCAAAGTATATAAATACTCACAAAAATACGCTCGATAATCTCGAGAGAAAGAAAACTTGTTTCTGGTGTGATTTTCAATTCTAACCTAAGCGTCTATTTATAGGAAAATGCTAGAATGCCATAGGAGACTAAAATAATAAAATATATTATTTCTTTTTCTTTCTTCCACTCATGTGCTAAGTTGCAAATCTAGACTAGCCACCTTTGAACCAATTTCTAGCAACCCATATGTATTCAACAGAAGTGGGTTCCACCCATAATTTAATAAAAATTATTTTATTTTCCAAAACTTCAGTAATTCATAGAAAATAGCCCATTTATCAGAAAAATACGAATTTTATATCCATTATGCCAGAAATCGAATTCTCTATAACTTTATAGAAGAAAGTTTTTCCAAATTCTAAACCGAAAATATCTGAAATCCACAAACGGGTGATTTTTAATACATCCCTTCCGACAAAATACTGATAAAACACTGTAAGACCTCAACTTATTATAAATAAAATCGAATTTCCTCTAATTATTATTGTGAAATGTGCAAATTTTGCCAAATAAGCAAGTGGTTATAAAATAATCATTGTTGTCAGGGAATATTCGTTTGGTCGTGGAATATTCTTGTTGTCGGGGAATATTCGTACGATAGCGCAATCATTAGTGGGCCCCAAAACAGAATAAATGTCAGATGAAAAAAAATAACAAGTTTGAGTTTTTATAAATAACGGCGTAGTTGTTACCGTTAACACTGTTGGAATACCCGGTGGTTAAAACACAATAATACGCGTGGATGCATAGTATTGATGAATTATTGATCCTTACGTAAGAAGGTACTACTCAATAATTGTTACAGTAGTTACTGTTCAGTATTTTATTTTATTAATTCAATAATTGTTGTATTGATATTTTATATTATTGTTGTTTCAATAATTGTCACTGCACATTATTTCCCATTATCAGATCAATAATTCATATTATTTAAAAAATATTATTAGATAGTATTATTGGCAATATCTAGAAAGTTCTGTCAAGGAGAGGTTTGGTCACCTAATTGCGCGCCAGTAAGGAGAAATTCTTATTGGAAAGCCCCCTATTTCCTGGGAACGGCCTGGTTGTCATAAATGTGATTTTGTAATATTATTTGTGAATAATTAATTATTGATTCATATGATAAGGAAATATTTATTTTATGTGGATATAAATGCTGGATATATTTATTGTGGTTAAAAATGAAAGAGTTAATGTTGAGGTGTTTTATCAGTATTTTTGTCGGAATGAAGGTATTAAAAAATTAAACCAGTGTTTTTGAGATATATAGCGTGAGTTATAATTTTTAATCCGATCGTTGGATCATTGTAATTTTTGGATGTGTTATACATATATAAGTTGAGTATACATATCTACAAATTTTGAACCGTTAAAAATGAACGTATAATTTGTTATGAATTTAAGAGGGGACTGGTTCAGAAATTGTTGAAGTATCCGGATTTAGCATTTTGGTGGAAAATTCTAGAATTGAGTGGGCCCCACTTGTGGTTGGTGAAGAAATGTGCTGAATTTTATTTCAAATATGGTGCGTGGGAATAGTAGCAGGTAAAGCCATCAGGTTGCAGGTTAAGTCTGCTAACATTTTCCTATAAATAGAGGGCTAAGTTAGAATTAAAAAACACACCAGAAACATAAGCTTTCTCTCTCTCTCTCTAGTTTATTGAGTGTATTTTGTGAGTATTTAGATACTTTGTGAGTTTCTATTCATCAGTGCATGTTTCCTTCAACCTTATACCGATATTCCAATTAGAAGTACTTATATTTTGAAGTAAGTGGTGTTATATTTTTCTTAAAATGATATTTTCTTCAATATCATTATACCGAAATGTTGGTATGAATTTTTTTTATCAAATTTGGAACTTTTTGTATCGGGGTTACTATTCATGTATACGGCATTATTTAAGTATACGACACTATTCACGAATACGGCACTATTCACCAAAAAAATGAAATTTTCTTCTTTTTGTCCAAGATGTCTATTATGGTTACTATCTTTGATTGTATCCATGTTTTGATCTTTATTCTTGAATTTTGCTTCAAAATTGGTTATTATGGAGTATTATTGACCTTGGATAAACTGTTATACGAATCCCTACTATTTGTCCTTCTGTATCATTGGATTCGTTTTTTTTAAAATATTTTTCATCATCCTCAGTCCTAAATGATGATATTACTAAATATCTTTGGCCTGTAGTGCAAAGATAAATGATTAACTGATGAATATCTTTATCCTGTAGTGCAAAGATGAACAGATGTTGAGATGAACATGACCAACTGGTGATACAAATGAATATCTTTGGCATGTAGTGCAAAGATGAATATTTGATTAAAGATGTATATTGATTGATGTTACAGGGATAAAATATTGATAATGAACTTTTAAATCTTAGAAGATAGTAGAACTCATTCTCTACTTGACTCTTCTAATGGATTGTTGTTTCCGCTGCAGTTGTTGATCTAAAACGTGTTGTCTATTATATTTTATCAGATTTTTCCTGTTGAAGACTAACGATAATTTGTTATATATTATCTTAGTCATAATATTCTTTACTGGGCTAGTTGAGCTCACCCTTTTCTTTTTGTTCCATTTTTTAAGGAGGTGAGAACATAGTAGGAACTAGTCGGGGTACGGAGTGATGGTTCTAGAAAGATGTTTTATCAGTCCTCACTATTTTTGTAAAATAGTGTTTGAATAATTATAATGAGGACTTATTTGATTGTGGATATTGTCTAGAAGACAATATTTGTATTTAAACTCACAGTATGTGTTGTCATGTTTTACACGACAATTGTATTATTGAAGTTGTAGTTTACTTTCTGTACCATGTATTTGGCGACTCAGAATGGGTGTTGTATACCTATTTTGGGGGAGTCACATGATTCATTTTCTTTAAAATATTTTTCATCATCCTCAGTCCTAAATGATGATATTATCGAATATCTTTGGCCTGTAGTGCAAAGATGAATGATTAACTGATGAATATCTTTGGCCCGTAGTGCGAAGATGAACAGGTGTTGAGATGAACATGACCAACTGGTGATACAAATAAATATCTTTGGCCTGTAGTGCAAAGATGAATATTGATTAAAGATGTATATTGATTGTTGTTACAGTGATAAAATTGATGATGGACTTTTAAATCTTAGAAGATCGGCATTAATTCCTTCATTTATAACCACATAAATAAATTCACCATTTATATTCACATCAAATAAATATTTTCTTATCATATAAATCAATAATTAATTATTCACAAATAATATTACAGAATCACAATTATGACAACCAGTCCGTTCCCGGGAAAGAGGGGGTTTTCCAATAAGGATTTCTCCTTACTGGCGCGCAATTAGGTGACCAAACCTCTCCTTGACAGAACTTTCTAGACATTGCCAATAATGTTATCTAATATTATTATTCAAATAATATGAATTATTGACCTGATAATGGGAAATACTGTAAAGTGATAATTATTGAAACAACAATAATATAAAATATCAACGCAGCAATTATTGAATCAATAAAATAAAATATTGAACAGTAACTACTGTAACAATTATTGAGTAGTGCCTTCTTACGTACGAATCAATAATTCAACAATACTGTCCAATACTGTGTGCTACTATGCAACCACAAATATTACTTTATTTTAATCACCAGGTATTCTAACAGTGTTAACGGTAACGATTACGTCGTTATTTATAAAAACTCATACTTTGTCATTTTCTTCATCCGACAGTTATTCCGTTATGGGGCCCATAATTGACTGCGCCGTCATACGGAGATTCCCGATAAAAATAATATTCCACGACCAAACGAATATTCTCCGACAAAATAAATATTTTATAACCACTTGCTTATTTTGCAAAATTTTCACATTTCACCCATATCCAAAGCATTATATCAAATTAATACCTTATTAATTTAAAATAATGAATAGAGGAAAATTTATTTTTATTTATAATAAGTTGGGGTCTTACAGTAACACTTCCGCCGTTATTTTTATAAAAAGATAATTCTGTCGTTTTCTTACTACGACAATATTTCTGTTGTGGGGTCCACCAATGATTATGCTGTAAGACCCCAACTTTTTGAATAAAGATTAAATTTTCTCGAAATATATTTTTGAATATTATGGTGTGGATTTGATATAATGTTATAGTTGGGGATAATATTTACAAATTTTGCAAAGTACGCAAGTTGTTATATAATATTCGATTGGTCGGGGAATATTTATTTTAACAGGGAATATTCGTAAAACTGCACAATCATTGGTGGACCCCCACAACAGAATTATTGTCGAATTGAGAAAACGACAAAAATACTTTATGAAAATAACGGCGGAAGTTTTACCGTTAACTGTTGAAACACCCGGTGTTAAAAGTACAGTAATACGCGTGGTTGCATAGTAGCACACGGTATTGATTATTGATGTTTACGTGAGAAGTCACTCAGTTATACTCAATATTTGCTACAGTAATTGCTGCATCATATTTCTCATATTATTGATTCAATTATTATCACAGTATCATTTGCATAATATTTTATATTATTAAATCAATAATTGAGATGACAAAGTTATTCATATTATTATTTATTATATTGACAATGTCTAGAAGTTCTGTCAATGAAAGGTTTGGTCACCTAATTGTGCGCCAATAAGAAGAAATCCTTATCGGAAAGCCCCCTCTTTTCTGGGAACGACCTGGTTGTTAAATATTATGAGTTATAATATTAATGATGAATAAGTTGTGTTGATTAAAAATGAATTTTGATAGTTCCATTGTGTTGGGATTATTAGTGTTAGTGGATATCGACATCTATTCCGATGATAATTGATGTCTAGGGGTTATATTGATAAATCGGGTAATTTATCGAATAAATGGGTAATTAATTGCTAATAATTCACATACTTATATAACTATTTGTTCACATGTGTGTACTATTGAATCACATTATTTAATTTTAGGAGAGTTGGTGCAAGATTGATAATACTTGCATGACTAAGTTAAAAATGGAGGTATAGATGGAGGTACTATACTGTAATTTGTATTTTTCACATGATTATACTATTGATTCACATGATTGAACTATTGATTCACATTATTTACTAATAGGGGAGGTGGTGCAAGTTTGATAATACTTGCAGGACTAAATTAAAAATGAAAAAAAAGTTGGAGGTATTGTACTGTAATTTTTCGAGCCCCAAAACGTACAATTATCAAAACTATATTTTCCTATAAATAGAAGCTCATTCTTCCTTCATTTCTCACCAATTCACAAAAGCTTTAGAGCGATTATTATAGAGAAAAATTATAGAGAGAAAGAAAAAAGAGAAGTCTGCTACCTCACTATTCCAGTATCCAGTTTTTTCAAGGTAGGGAGTATTATTTCTTTCTTATCTATGAAGAGAACTTCTGTTATTTCATTCTTTATTATTCTATTGGAATAACCTGTATACGCGGGCTACCTAAACTTGGTGAAATTCTTCTGTTATTCCATTCTTTATCATTCTGTTGGAACATCCTGTCTGTGCTTTAACGCCGGACCTAGTTCCATTATTTATCATTCTGTTGGAACATCCTGTCTGTACGTTCTACGTCGGACCTGGTTCCGTATTTATTATTATGTTGGAATATCCTGTCTGTGTGTTTTACGCCGGACCTGATTTCGTCTTTATTATTCTGTTGGAATATCATATCTGTGTATTTTACGCCGGACCTGATTCCGTTATTTATTATTCTGTTGAAATAACCTGCATGTGCGGTATATCGCATGCCTGGTGATTTCTTTTGTTATTTCATTCCTTGTTATACTCAGTTGGTTAAAGTTTTGACTTCTATACTCCATGAAATTTGTGGAATATCCTTGATATTTGCGCTTCATCCCGTATCTTTCCATGGAAATATTCTTCTGAGCATTCTTTAATTTTACTCTACAAAGCAGTATCATGTTGACAATTTGGACATTATTAGTTCCTGTATAAATTAATTCTTGAACTTGTTTTATTGAATTCTTATATCATTGTCAGCATCCTCATGTTTATTTTTTTTTGAAAGTCATCTGTGGCCTGTAGTGCATATATGGACTTGGTATGATTATGACCAAGGATTATTCGGTGTAATCATGACCGTAATGTTACAAATGATGTGGTAAAAGTCCTCATTGGCCCGTAGAGCATTGATGTATCTGGCGACTCAAGAATAGGTGATGTATACCTGTTTTGGGGGCGTCACATATGCCGTCGTACGAATGTTCCCCGACAAAAAGAATATTTCTCGACCAAACGAATATTATATAACAACTTGCATACTTTGCAAAATTCACAAATACTACCCACAACTATAACACTATCACAAATTCACACCATAATATTCAAAAAAATATTTCGAGAAATTTAAATCTTTATTCATAAATTTTGGGGTCTCACAATCTCCCCTCCTTATGAAACTTTGCCTTCAAAATTTACGTACGTACCTGGTATGCCGAAGATGTGAGGATACTTTGACTTCATTTCAGATTCTAACTTTTGAGGTATAACCTTTGAGTGTCGAATATGATCATTCTTATCCAATATTTTAACACGTATCTCCTCATACGTTAAATCTTCTGATATCTCATCTAGTTCTAATTCAATAACGTGGTTCGAGTCGTCCACATATTTATGTAACATCGATACGTGAAAAAAACATTATGAACACGCGACATACTTGGCGGTAAAACGAGTCTATAGGCCACAGCTTCTACTCGATCAAGTATTTCAAATGGGTCAATTAAATCGAGGGTTGAGATTTTCTCTCTTCGTCGATTCTTGCTTCTAGAATAACGCCCTCTTGAACCTTCTTCTTCACATTCATCAGATTCGGGTGTGTAGCTTGAGCGGCTTTAACTTTTTCGATTAAAGTCGATTCTACTCGTATATTCTTTATTGTCACGTGGGTCTCTAGAGTCTTTAACTCTATCTTCATCATTTAAAAGTCATAAAAAATGAGTTTTTGTGTTAACAACATTGCACTCGTAAACGCATTCGATCTTCTACTCAACGCGTCAGCTACCACGTTCGCTCTTCCACAATGATATTGAATGGTATAGTCGTAATTTTCAACAGCTCGAGCCAACGTTTTTGGCACATTATACGTTCGTTTTGGTTGAAGAAATATTTTAGGGTTTTAGAAATGGATTTTATACTGGGGTCAATACAAAATTCGATTTCACGCTCTAGGGTAGGCTAAGAAGTCTTCAAGAATACGTCAGGAAATTTATTAACGATAGAAATATCATTTTAAAAAAAAATTGTGACTCTCATCCAAGACTTGGATAGCACATGAAATGAAGGTTTCTACTAACGAAGTTTCAACCAATAAGTCAAAGTCTAACTTCTCTGGGGTCAAATTTAAACGTTGAGCGCAAGCAAGAGAGAAAAGAATAGGTAGAACCGGTATCGGATAAGGTATAGACATTGCAAGAATTTATAATTAACTAACTCGTGCTAACTTCGTTCGGGTTACTTGCTTTTTGAGAAGTCACAAAAAACGTTCTCCCTGAAACCACCGACTTTGTTTTGTCCGTATCCACCATTGGTGCCACCGTTCCAGGTGGACTTAACTTCACTATACGACAAAATCGAGCTAAATGAACTTCTCTTCTTGAAATTTCCACTTCTATTATCTTGACCATGATTACCACCGAAGTTGTTAGCATTCTTGGCATGATAATTTCCCCCACAATGGTTATCATTGTTCCGACGGCCATTGCCACCGGTATGATTATTATCGTGTTGTTGGTCGTTACCTTTTGGTTGAGCTAACTCAACGGTCTCATGTGCTTCATTGCTTATCTCAGCATTTTCAGATGCCATTTTCAAACGTTGTCACAAAACAAGGGTTAATTAACATATCACATATTATCCCTATACTCTGACCGACCAATTAAATACCAAATAAACTTAGGTAGGTCATACTAGCGAAGGAATTCCCCGTCTTTCCCCTCCCGGTTCTTGTCTCACATTTCAGCCAGGGATAATATCCCTAAGCTTTGACACCAACTGTGACGCCCCCAAAACAAGTATACATCACCCATCTTAAGTCGCCAAATACATGGTACATAAATCAAATACAAACTTAATTATACAACTATCGTGTAAAATACGACAAAACATATGCTGTGAGTTTTAATACAAATATTTTCATCTAGACAATATCAATACTCAATGGAGTCCTCATTACATTTATTATCACACTATTTTATAGAATAGTGAAGACTACTATGACACCATCTCATACCATCACTCCGTACCCCTACTAGTCCCGGCTACGTTCTCATTTCCTGAAAAGAACAATGAAAGCAAAAGGGTGAGCTCAACTAGCCCAGTAAGAAATATTATGACTAAGATAATGCAAAATAAATTATCATTAGCCTTTAACAATGTTAAACTGATAAAATACAATAGACATCAAGTTTAACTGCAGCGGAACAAGCAATCCATTAAAAGAGTCAAATAGACCATAAGGTCTATTATCTTCTCCATGTTAAAAGTCCACCAATAATATTTTATCCCTGTAAAATCAATCAACAGTTCATGTCCACAATCATATGAATAACTCATAATCATAATTGTAGTTCTAAATTCCTCTTCGCACCCAGGATGAAGATAATTTTCATCACCTATCTTTACCTGAAACATCAAAAATCATGGTTATACCAATTCACAATTCCTGCTCATAATCATACTAATAAATTCATCTTTGCACTACGGCCAAAGATATTCATTAACAATTAATCTTTGCACTACAAGCCAAAGACATATAACTGTATTTTAGAAGAGTCAAGTAGAGCGTGATATCTACTATCTTTTATGAATTAAAAGTGTATAATCATTATTTTATCGCTGAGACTCAGCTTAATAAATAGTCCACATCATCGAATCATCACTGCACTATGACCAAGGATATTCTTTAATATCACATCCATGAATTTATATTTCATCCCTGAGACTCAGCTCGATAATCAATCCATATCACTGAATTATCCATACACTACGGCTAAGGATATTCGTTAATATCACGACCACGAATTATCCATGTACTACGGGCCAAAGATAATCGTGTTTTCATCAACGGTCATGATCATGCCACAAAATAATTCATCTTTGCACCCTTGGCCGAATAGAATCCATATCCATAATCATACCAAAAACTGTCCATCAATGCACTACGTGTGACATCCCAGATTTTAGAACTTATAAATGAGAATTTTATAAATAAAAGTATTATTTATGAGATATGTTGGGTGTGAGTATATGTATGTCATATATTGTAGAATATGTGAATTGATGTGAAGAGAATGTTATATATTAATTTTAATATATATAAATATTTAATTGAATTATTTATTGAGTTAAATAAATAAATTTTGTTTTGATTATAGAGTAATATAATTAAGTGTAGTAGATTAATTAAATGAATATTTAGTATTTAATTTAATTAATATAATAATTTTATGTTATAGTTCTAATTTAATTGAGATAATTAAATTAGATGAGTTATGTGATGATTGTTATACAAAATTATAATTAACAAGTAAATATAATTATGTGACAATTTGATGAGATTGATTGATGTTAAACCATTGATTAATTAAAATAATGAGTATTTGCCAAACATGATCTTAGGCTTTTCAAGTTCAAGTTGGTGTAAACTATGTATTAACTAGTAATTATTATATATAATAATTACTAGGAGTTACATATATTATATATTACTGGTATTGTATATTATATGTATATACTACAAGTTAGTACGTTAGTTTTAGAAAACAAACCAAAGAAAGAAGAAGAGAGTTAGAGAGAGTTGTAGGAGAAGAAGAAGAGGACGAAAAAGAAGAAAAAGGGAAAGCTTTGAGAAGACAAAACAAGCCTCATCATCATTATCTCCATCTCTCTCTTAAATTCATACTAATAAGGTTATAGTCTAAATTCCTTGTTTTAATTATATTTTTATGTTTTCATAATGTAGTTCTCTGATAATTGTTATATAGAAGTTGTATTGAGAAATTGAGAGAGATAGAGAGAAATAGAGGAATTGAGATGAGCTAGAAGAAGAAGAAGAAAAAGATAGAAGAAGGCAACTTCTAAACTCTTATTTAATCTTTAATTTTTTTGGGTAGATTTATGTTCTAGGGTAGTAGATCATGCTTAATCTTGTTTGTATAGGTTTAATCTTGGATTATCAAGAATCAAACAAGAGGATTCAAGAAAGAAAATGAAATGGAAAGAAAATTTGAAGAACAAAATTCGTAGGTTTTGAGTAATTGTGGACAAATCTTGTGAAATTCATACCTCTTTGGGTATAATGAGTTAGAAAGTGAGCCTTATATCAAATTGAAGATATGGAAGTAAGCTATATTCTGAAAGTGGAATCACATGAAAACTCTTTGTAGATTTCTTGCAATGTCTGTTTTAGTAAGGCTGGTTCGAAGGGAAAATAATCTGCCCAGAAAATCAAAACTGTTACGGTTTCTGACCTTGAACAATTCATATAAATTTGTGTGTTTTGAATTTAAAGAAACTTTAAACTGCAAAGTTGTAGATATGTAAGTTTACTAGCTAGACACGCAAGATTGAGCCATTTTATGGACCGAATCATGTCCAAAATAAATTGTTTAGTAAGGATGTCCAGAAAATGAAATTTTCTAGACTAGTTGATGAATTACAGAATCTGGTTTAGATGGATAAGGGTCTGACTTTAAGGCCTAGATGAGGTTGTAGTACACTGAGTAAGGGTTAATTCTATATAAGAAGGAACAAAAACGGACATGTAACGAAGGAGTTATGTTAAAAACAAAAACAACGTTTTGTTAAAAAAATTGTGAAGATGAGTTTTATAATTCTGTTTGAATTAAGATTTTGGGTGATGGTATATTTTGAGGATTAAAAATATGTTTTGACATATGTAATGAGTATAGATATGTGTTATCATATTCTATGCATAATTAACCATTTAAGATCAAGAGATGAGATAAGTTAATGTGTGCACATAATGTGCTCGATAAAATGCCTAAGAGTAATCGTGTTTCTAAACTTTGGTATAAAAAGTGTCTATCTAATGACTAATATTGGATGTTATGATAATACAAGAATAATAATGGAAAGAAATTGAAAAGGGCGATTTTTGATTTTTGAAGGAAAATTAAACTTGTAAACAATGTGTTGAATATGCATTTTTGAAACCAAAGTGGTATAATAAAATGATGTGATATACGCACATTAAACTACAAGTGCGATAGTCTAGCATGTGTGGTGATGAAAATGAAAATAAAACCGAGTTGCATATAAAATAGTTAGATGTCTATAAAAACATTATAAAGGATAATAAGATAAAGTAAGGTCTTAGAATAAATTTGACCATGAGATTGAGTATTGATTTTATTTATTATCAATCTCACATACAATGTAGGTTGTGCAAGGACGCGAAGTATTAGCATATTGGTAAAACGCCGATAAAGGCAAGTCTTTCAGTTCCTTTTTGCTATGTGAACTTGATGATGATCTGCTTTAAATTTTTAGTGTATGATGTATTATATATGTCAAAAGTATGAAATGTGAAAGTCAATCTATGACTATGATGATTGAACTATGAATGTTGATTAAGTAAGAAACTCAATCTTTATAGTTGTTATGTGAACTACAACATGTATGCTATGTTTGTTTATGATTATTCTTGTATGTTGAGCATGTTATTATGTGCTACGTGATGCATGAAAACTGTTAGATTTTGCTGAGCTGTCGAGCTCATTCTTGCAAATAACCATTTTTGCATATTCAAGAATTGAAGGTAAAGCTATTTGTTACTTGATTGTTATGGATCAAAAGTGATATATGAAGATTTAATATCCTAGCTAAGTTGTTATTCTTGTAAACCATGTCTAATGTTTCGAATAATGTATTAATGTTGAATTGTAATATTGTTTTGCAAATGTAAACTATTGTAGTATTAAAATGATTCTGAGATATTTAGATGTAAAGGTTGAAAGTTTTGGGAATGATGATAGTTTGTAATAGAAAATTTTAATTATTCCGTAAATTTCAATGGTTGTATTATCGTTTAATGATGTAAAATTAGAGGTTGAATGTATTATTAACGACCGAAGTCGAGAATTAAAACATGCGTAAGAGGATTCAAAGAAGAATCTCGCAGAGTTATGGGGTTACCCAACTCCAATAATATGGATGTAAGGTGATAATAAATAGACAGTGTTGTTGGGCTTCGACACAGAAACGCACAGCTGAAATTAAAATTTTAAAGCAATTTCCGAAACCCTAAAACAGGATCCATGCGAAAATCAATTAATTCAGAGGTTTAGAGATTATACCAGATATAAACAAAAACGAGAATCTGAAACCGACTGCGCCTCGAATCTCTAACGCAATACAAACCGATTGCGCCTCTACGGTATCCACACGAACGCCGCACGAACCGTCGAACGATTCTGCAATAAAAAGGACTTGCGGTACTAGCCACAAAAAGGAATGGATTTTGAAACTGTTTTCTCTCTAGTCTCTCTCTAAAAGCGGCTAGGGTTTTTTAATTCTGATATCTTACCCTAAGTAGCTGCTATATATCATATATATAGTAGTTAAAAGGAATTAATCAAAATCAAAACCTAATTTTATAAAATCCGAATCTCTCTATATATATATATATCTCTCTCTCTCTCTTAATTAAGTCTTACTTAATTAATATACATATATACAAATTCTCCTTTTAATTTAAATTCGTGATTTAAATACTATTAATCATATTAATATATTTAAATCCTTAAAATTTAAATTAATTCCCTTTTAAATAACGTTCTATGTGTGTGACCCTATAGGTTATTATTACGTTGGCAATAATTTTAAAATCATATTATAAAATTATAAACAGTGAGCGGCATCTAGTAATGCATCACTGCTACCCAAGTAATAATAAGATCGATGATTCGATGCAACCTTTTGTGACCAATGTTTCAATGCAATTTAATCCTTTTAACCTTAATATCCTAGATTAAACTCGAGTCATGGAATGTGTCATACTCTTCATAATTTAATCTGAGTTTTCTTGATCAATGAATAGACTATATGAAACAAATCACTATTTGAGCATGGCCATGCATTTCATAGTCCTACTCAATCAAGAGGCCTATGGATATCACCCATAATATATAGGATGGTTAAATTCCATCTAGATCAATCATATTTCTCACATGATTAATGATGAACCCAATAATCACCTTTATAGTCCACCCTATTAAAGGTGACATTTGATGATATCAAAGTACATAAATTCTCGTGTAGTAATATAGCGATTTCAGGTCGGAGGACCATTACATCATTGTCACTATGAGAATTGCTAATGACACTTCGCATAATGCTCCATATAGAATTCTCATGGTGGGTCTGTCCAGTACATCGTTCTCTAACATGTACCTATGCATTGACTTAATATCTCATATATTTATGACCAATGAGATTTGGTCATCAGTCAATCCACATACTAGTCTCAATGCATCATTGTTGTCCCATCAACAATGATACTCGACTAGGGACATTTAAGAACACTGATACTAATGGTAATATATAATCTCATGTTCAAGTCACATACTTGAAACTATATAATTTGTATCACTATTCTAAGGAATTTTATTATGTTAATAATTATATTACGCAGTAAATAAAACCATAATAAAATCATATATTTATTCAATCAAATATAATATCAAAACGTTAAGCAATTATATCAAATAATTGGCCTCTAGGGTATAAACTCTAACAAGTGTCTATAAGAAGAGAATGATAAAGAAGTTAAGAATAAAAATAGGTTATATTTAAGTATGGTATAATTGTACTCTTTAATGGTTGATGTATGATATCTGGGCTAAACGATTCCTTCATAGAGCGGAGGTATATATGAACTTGTAACTCGGAACCTAGTTTGTTGGTTGTTTGTGGGAAACCACTTAGCGTACCATATGGAAACTGTTAGATACCCGATGTGTACCAAGTACAAAAAATGCATACATATGATGAAAATGTGGAACTCGATTGGAATTTTGAGCAATGTAAATGAAGTTAGAAATTCTTAAAGCAGGAATTGTTATATAAACAAGAAGATTCAAAGAAGAATCTTGAAGAGATATATAGATAAGGAATGGGAGTTACCTAACTCAAATAACAAAGATAACGAATAATGTCGTAAATGAAAGGAAAGAAAGAGAATCGTAAAATAAAACGATCACGAGTTAAGAAAAGAATTTTAAGGAAGATGATAATAGAATAAGATCACGACGTGATTTATTTATGTTATAGAAGAAAGATGGTATGTAATGTTTGAATAATTATAGCTTGATGATATGAAGGTAATGTACTATGAAATAGTACAAGATAAACTCATGAGGAGTTATAGATAATGTGATACGAGGAATTCGTATCGAGGAAAGAACAAGTTAAGAGTAAGATAGAGTTAGGTGGGATTTCAATTGAGGACTCATGTGATGGCTGAGTTGTACAAATCTTTGTATGTGAAAAGGTTTTGTGCGTGCACTCAGTTTATCATATTGATAATCATTGGAATGTTGGTGTTGCGCTATCAATGTATATGTGATGAAAAGGCGATTCTTTTCTCATGTGTATGTTTGATAGTTAGAAACTATTAAGATTAGACAAATATTATTAGGATTAGGAGCAGTTCTTAAAACTAATGCATATGGTAAGTTCGTGACTCATAATAATATGGTATGTTTTGAACCCCTCAGCGAATGGACACCTATGGTCTGACTAGGATAAATTCTTAAATTCATATTATTGTGGCAAGTCCTGAACTTCCAATGTGCGGTAAGTTTGATGAACTGGGGTATAATTAAGTTATAAATGGAGTATTGAAGATGATAGGAATAGATAGACCTATTAAGCAATGGATCATTATAGAAAATAGAGTTGATAGTGGAAGCATATATATTCTAAATCTACTAGCTATGCTAGACTTTCAAAATTTATTGACTTCGTGCTGATGTTTACACTTTTATTTTCTTGAAAAACATTAGATCAAATGATGGAACCAATGAGTTTTAACATCAATATTGTTATTCGTATGTCTATGCTAATTGCTTTGGCTAGACAAAAATGATTTGCAATATATCAAAATATATTTTATATCATTAATGCATCATGTAACCTGGTGCAAAGATGATAAAAATGATGGAGTCATCAATGCAATATTACCTAGTGTTGGATGTGATCTAAGGATCGTCAGCCCACTATGGTATGATGTAGTATGATAAAATCACCAAATGACGAAATCCTCAATGAACTGTAAATACAGTGCGGTATCACGACGTCATAAAAAGATATTTGAGATTTCTTTAAGATGTGAGAATATATATATATATATATATATATATATGTATGTATTTATACGTGTATATGTATATTTCGATTGATGTCCGAATTGTTGTAGAAGTCTATGCTATTTGATTCAGCTAGATCAATATTGAAAGATGTTCATGAAATTCAAGTGTTTCTTGAGAAGTTATGCCAAATCAAATTATTTTGGTGCGGATTCAGATGTTGAAAAGCTGAGGTGAACAACCCTGTAAAAGGGGACATGTTATCGGAGACAATGGTTTCGAAAGTAACGCATATAGTCGTTACGAAGTTAAGATGTAATATGTTGTGCCCGACGTAGGGGTACGATAGGCTGATCACCTAGAGTACTTGCAGACAGTGTTTTCAGTCTGTGTGATTGCTAAACATTCTGTTAAATATGGTTTATAGTGGTGATGCACTATTAAACCTAGAGAAGAGTTCAAGGTCTTATGACCCCTCAACATGATTTGGAATCTTTTGAATTCCTATTATTCATATCGCTTCCTAATTATTGAGCAATTGTGGAAGATTTTTATTATTCTGAAAGGCTAAAGTGTAAAGGATGAGAAAAATTAAGCAAAGCATAATATTTTCAAGAAAGAAATGAAATTCCAGAAAGAAGAGAAATATGAAACTCTTAGAAGAGGATGAGGTAAGGAATATGATGGTCTTAGAAAGATCTTTAGAGAAAGAATTGGGTTGCAGAACCTAATGAATAAATAGATAGTAACATAAAAATCTATTTTTGATAAAGGGAATGAATGAAAATTAGTAAGTCAAAAATTTCGAGGACGAAATTCTTAGAAGAAGGGGTGAATGTAATGTCCCGAGAGTTTGATCATATAGTATATGATAATGATCCTTAGAGAAAGATAATGAACGGGTCAAAGAATATGTAATACTCAAATATAATTGAGTCTAAGTAAATGTTATGAAATGAAACTTATAAGAATTTATTATCAAGAATGGTGAGAGTAGAAAATATAAAACCTATATTAAGGTAATGTGTTGAAGTTATTCAATGAATAGATTTGAGGAAAACCTGAGTAAGGTAGGGTTTCGGTGATTCCGAGGACGGAATCCTTATAAGAAGGGAAGGACGTGACATCCCAAATTTTAGAACTTATAAATGAGAATTTTATAAATAAAAGTATTATTTATGAGATATGTTGGGTGTGAGTATGTGTATGTCATATATTATAGAATATCTAAATTGATGTGAAGAGAATGTTATATATTAATTTTAATATATATAAATATTTGATTGAATTATTTATTGAGTTAAATAAATAAATTTTGTTTTGATTATAGAGTAATGTAATTAAGTGTAGTAGATTAATTAAATGAATATTTAGTATTTAATTTAATTAATATAATAATTTTATGTTATTGTTCTAATTTAATTGAGATAATTAAATTAGATGAGTTATGTGATGATTGTTACACGAAATTATAATTAACAAGTAAATATAATTATGTGACAATTTGATGAGATTGATTGATGTTAAACCATTGATTAATTAAAATAATGAGTATTTGCCAAACATGGTCTTAGGCTTTTCAAGTTCAATTTGGTGTAACCTATGTATTAACTAGTAATTAGTATATATAATAATTACTAGGAGTTACATATATTATATATTACTGGTATTGTATATTATATGTATATACTACAAGTTAGTACGTTAGTTTTAGAAAACAAACCAAAGAAATAAGAAGAGAGTTAGACAGAGTTGTAGGAGAAGAAGATGAAGAAGAAGAGGAAGAAAAAGAAGAAGAAGGGAAAGCTTTGAGAAGACAAAACAAGCCCCATCATCATTATCTCCATCTCTCTCTTAAATTCATACTAATAAGGTTATAATCTAAATTCCTTATTTTAATTATATTTTTATGTTTTCATAATGTAGTTCTCTGATAATTGTTATATAGAAGTTGTATTGAGAAATTGAGAGAGATAGAGAGAAATAGAGGAATTGAGATGAGCTAGAAGAAGAAGAAAAAGCTAGAAGAAGGTAACTTCTAAACTCTTATTTAATCTTTGATTTTTTTGGGTAGATTTATGTTCTAGGGTAGTAGGTCATGCTTAATCATGTTTGTATAGGTTTAATCTTGGATTATCAAGAATCAAACAAGAGGATTCAAGAAAGAAAATGAAATGGAAAGAAAAGAAAAGAAAATTTGAAGAACAAAATTCATAGGTTTTGAGTAATTGTGACAAATCTTGTGAAATTCATACCTCTTTGGGTATAATGAGTTAGAAAGTGAGCCTTATATAAAATCAAAGATATGAAAGTAAGCTATATTCTGAAAGTGGAATCATATGAAAACTCTTTGTAAATTTCTTGCAATGTCTATTTTAGTAAGGCTGGTGCGAAGGGAAAATAATATGCCAAGAAAATCAAAACTGTTACGGTTTCTGACCTTGAACAATTCATATAAATTTGTGTGTTTTGAATTTAAAGAAACTTTAAATTGCAAAGTTGTAGATATGGAAGTTTATGAGCCAGATTCGCAAGATTGAGCCATTTTATGGATCGTATCATGTTCGAAATAAATTGTTTAGAAAGGATGTCTAGAAAATGAAATTTTATAGACTAGTTGATGAATTACAGAATCTGGTTTAGATGGATAAGGGTCTGACTTTAAGGCCTAGATGAGGTTGTAGTACACTGAGTAAGGGTTAATTCTATATAAGAAGAAACAAAAATAGACATATAACGAAGGAGTTATGTTAAAAACAAAAACAACGTTTTGTTAAAAAAATTGTGAAGGAGTTATCCATCAATGCACTACGGTCAATGATGACTTTTACCACATCATTTGTAACATTACGGTCATGATTATACTGAATAATCCCTGGTCATAATCATACCAAGTCCATCTATGCACTACGGCCAAAGATGACTTTCAATACAATATAAGCATGAAGATGATGATAATGATATAAACATTAATCAAACGAAAATAAGGATAAATATAAAAGACTTTAAATTCATCCAAATATTATCAATCACTTAATAAACTCATAATCTAATACTATTAATATTATAACAATATTTTAATCATTTCTTAAACTTATAACCAATTTATTTCAATTGTTTACACTTTACCAAAGAATGCATTTAATCATTCAAAAATGCCATACTCATACGATTTCATCACTAATGATCAATTCCTCATCAAAAATCTGCATATACCCTATATAGGATTCCCAAGCCATAAAATCTTATTTTCTAATTTTATTACTTCACATAACACATTTAATTCATTTACTCATAACTAGTTCATTTTCATGAAAAATACCAAATCGGTCCCAAAAATATTTCTTTTCTTGGATTCAGCAGAATATAGTCCCATATTGAACATATATTTTTCTCAGAATTTTTAAAATTCATTTACTATTTTTTATATGGCTAAAACTGCAGAATATTTAGACATTTATCATAGATTATACTTTTGTCCAAAAATTTCGAAATTTACAGGGTATACTCCTGTTTTATACATGTACTCCCAATAAATATTTCACCAATTTTAGAGTTAACCACAAGGAGTTATAAGGGTTTACTTTTAAAATAGTCTTTTCCTAAAAACTTCATAACTCCTAATCTATACATCCAAAAATTGCCATTTTTGGACACAATCTAGAAAATTCATTAAATTATCATTTCAATTTTTTTAGAATTTTTGAGGGTCAGAAAAATTATGAAACTGCCCCTGGCAGAAACCCTATTTAAATGAAAATACTATTCATATGAATACGAAGTATCATTCACCATGCATGTGGTAATCCACATAGACAGGTTATTCCAACATAATAATAAAGAATGGAATGACAGAAAAATTCACCATGCATACGGTAATCCGCGTAGACAGGTTATTCCAACAGAATAATAAAGAATGGAATAACAACAGAATTTCACCATGCATGCGATAGATCGCATAGACTTGTTATTCCAACAGAATAATAAATAACGGGATCAGGTCATGCGTAATTCGTACAGACAGTATATTCCAACAGAATAATAAAGAATGGAACCAGGTCATGCGTAATACGCACAGACAGGATATTCCAACAGAATAGTAAATAATGGAATAACAGAAGAATTTTACCATGTATACGGTAGTCCGCGTATATATGTTATTCCAACAGAATAATAAGGAATGGAATAACAATAGCTCTCTTCATGAATACGAAAGAAATAATAATCCTTACTATAATAATAATATCTTTTACCTTAGAAGAGAACTGAATACTTAAATAGTGAGGTAGCAGACTTCTCTTTTTCTTTCTCTCTATAATTTCTCTCTATAATAAATGCTCTATAGCTTTAGTGAATTGGTGAGAAATGAAGGAAGAATGAGCTTCTATCTATAGAAAAATATAGTTTTGATATTTGCACGTTTTGGGGCTCGAAATATTACAGTACAATACCTCCAAATTTTCTTTCCTTTTTAATTTAGTCCTGCAAGTATTATCAAACTTGCACCACCTTCCCTAATAGTACAAGAATGTGATTCAATAGTACACACATGTGAACAAATAGTTATATAAGCATGTGAATTAGTAGCAATTAATTGCTCATTTATCCGATTAATTACCCAATTTATCAATATAACCCCCAGACATCAATTATCATCGGAATAGATGTCGATTTCCACTAACACTAATAATTCCAACATAATAGAACTATCAAATTCATCTTTAATCAACACAAACTTATTCATCATTAATATTTAACTCACAATATTTAACAACCAGGTCGTTCCCAGGAAAGAGGGGGCTTTCCGATAAGGATTTCTCCTTATTAGCGAGCAATTAGATGACCAAATCTCTTCTTGACAGAACTTCTAGACATTGTAAATATTGCAATTTAATAATATGAACAACTTTTTCGTCTAAATTATTGATTTAATAATATATCAAATATTATGCAGATGATACTGTGACAATAATCGAATCAATAATGTGAGAGATATGATGCAGCAATTACTATAGCAATAATTGAGTATAATTGAGTTACTTTTCACGTAAGCATCAATAATCAATACTGTGTGCTACTATGCAACCACGGGTATTACTGTACTTTTATTACCGAGTAGTTCAACAGTTTTAAGGGTAACACTTTCGCCGTTATTTTTATAAAAAGATAATTCTGTCATTTTCTTACTACGATAATACTTCTGTTGTGGGGTCCACCAATGATTATGTCGTCGTACGGATATTCCCCGATAAAAAGAATATTCCCCGACCAAACGAATATTATATAACAACTTGCATACTTTGCAAAATTTATAAATACTACCCACAACTATAATACTATCTCAAATCCACACCATAATATTCAAAAAAATATTTCGAGAAATTTAAATCTTTATTAATAAATTTTGGGGTCTCACAATCCATGCACTACGGGCCAATGATATTCGTGTATTCATTAATGGTCATGATCATGCCAACAACTGTCCATCAATGTACTACGGGCCAATGAGGACTTTTACCACATCATTTTTAACATTACGGTCATGATTATACCGAATAATCCCTGGTCATAATCATACCAAGTCCATTTATGCACTACAGGCCACAGATGACTTTCAACAGAGTATAAACATGAGGATGATGACAATGATATAAGAATTTAATAAAACAAGTTCAAGGATAAATTTTTGAAAATTTATAATTTAATTTATCCAGAAATCAATAACGTCCAAATTGTCAACATGATACTGTTTTGTGGAGTAAAATTCAAGAATGCTCAGAAGAATATTTCTATGAAATGATACTGGATGTAGCACAAATATTAAGGATATTCCACTAATTTTATGGAGTATAGAATTCAAAACTTTAAACAACTGAGTATAATAAAATATATGAAATCGCAAATGGATTTTGGCCCGCCATGCGGTAATCCACGTAGACAGATCATTTCCACAATTTAATAAGGAATGAATATGAAGGATCATTCACCATGCATGTGGTAATCCACATAGATAGGTTATTCTAACTGAATAATAAAGAATGGAATAACAGAAGAATTCACCAGGCATGCGTAATCCGAACAGACAGGTTAGTCCAACAGAATAATAAAGAATGGAACCATGTCATGCGTAATCCGCACAGACAAGATATTCCAACAGAATAATAAAGAATGAAATAACAACAGAATTCACCAGGCATGCGATAGACCGCACAGACAGGTTATTCCAATAGAATAATAAAGAATGGACTAACAACCCTTACGAGTATTGAAAGAAAGTAACTCTCTTCATGAATACGAAAGAATAATACCCCTTACCTTAGTAGGAGATTGGATTCTGCAATTGTGTAGTAACATAATACTCTTCTTCTTTCTCTCTTATTCTCTCTATACTTTTTGTAAGACCCCGAATTTTATGAAATAAAAGTATTCAATTTTTCTTATAATTACTATTCAGTAAATGGTTAAATTGATAAAAGTTAAAGTTAAGGGTGATATATGAATTTTTTTTTCAAAATACGCAAGTGGTTATAAAATATTCATTATTGTCGGGGAATATTCGTTTAGTCGTGGAATATTCTTTCTGTCGGGGAATAATTGTACGACGACGCAACCATTTGTGGGCCCCATAACAGAATAACTGTCGGATGAAGAAAACAACAAATTTGAGTTTTTATAAATAATGGCGTAGTTGTTACTATTAACACTGTTGGAATACCTGGTGGTTAAAATACAGTAATACACGTAGTTGCACAGTATTTTTTTCAATTATTGATTCTTACGTGAGAAGGCACTACTCAATAATTGTTACAGTAATTACTGTTCAATATTTTATTTTATTGAATCAATAATTGATGCGTTGATATTTTATATTATTGATGTTTCAATAATTGTCACTGCACAGTATCTCCATTATCAGATCAATAATTCATATTATTTGAATAATATTATTTGATAGCATTATTGGTAATGTCTAAAAAGTTCAGTCAAGGAGAGGTTTAGTCACCTAATTGAGCGCCAGTAAGGAAAAATCCTTATCGAAAAGCCCCCTCTTTCCTGGGAACTGCTTGGTTGTCATTATTGTGATTCTGTAATATTATTTGTGAATAATTAATTATTGATTTATATGATAATGAAATATTTATTTGATGTGGATATAAATGATGGATTTATTTATGTGGTTATAAATGAAGGAATTAATGTTGAGGTATTTTATCAGTATTTTGTCGGATTGGAGGTATTAAAAGATCAAATCAGTGTTCTTACAACTTTATTGTGTGAGTTATAATTTTTAATCTGACCGTTAGATCGTTGTGATTTTCGGATATGGTATACAAATATAAGTTGAGTATATGTTCACAAATTTTGAACCGTTAAAAATGAACGAATGATTTGTTATGAATTTTAAGAGGTGACTGATTCGGAAATTAGATTTATAAATGATTTTGGTAGAAAATTCTAGAAATGGGTGGGCCCCACTTTTGGTTGTTGGGGAAGATGGCTGATTTTTGGTAGGTAGAATAGTAGCATATAAAGCCATCAGGTAGCAAGTAATGTCTGCTTCGGCGTGCTAACATTTTTCTATAAATAGAGGACTAAGTTAGAATTAAAAATCACACCAGAATTCATAAGTTTTCTCTCTTTTTCTCTCTAGGTTATCGAGTGTATTTTGTGAGTATTTAGATACTTGGTGAGTTTCTATTCATCAGTGGAAGTTTTCTTCAGCGTTATATCTGATATCCAGTCAGAAGTGCTGCTCTTTTGAGGTAAGGGATAGTAAGGGATAGTAAGGAATTTTAAGGGTTGTTATGTTTTTCATGTTTCATAAATTTTCAGACCTTCAAAAATTCTAGAAAAATTTGAAATGATAATTTGATGAGTTTTATTGATTGTGTCCAAAAATGGCGATTTTTAGATGTATAGATTAAGAGTTATGAATTTTACGGGAAAAGATTATTTTAAAAGAAAACCCTTATAACTCCTTGTGGTTAACTCCAAAATTGATGAAATTTTTATTGGGAGTAAATTTATATAATATCAATGTACTCTGTGAATTTCGAAATTTTTGGACAAGAGTACAATTTTTGATAAATATCTAAATATTCGGCTATTTTGGCCATATGAAAAATAGTAAATGATTTTTAAAAATTCTGAGAAAAATATATGTTCAATATGGGACTATATTCTACTAAATCTCAGAAAAGAAAATTTGTTTGTACTGATTCGATATTTTTCATTAAATAGACTAGTTATGAGTAAATGAATTAAATATATTATGTGAAGTAAGAAAATTGGAAAATATGATTTTATGGCTTGAGAATCCTATATGAGATATATGCAGATTTTTGATGAGGGTTTTGGTTATTTGTGATGAAATCTTAAGAGTTTAGAATTTTAGGATGATTAAATGCATTATTTAGTAAAGTGTAAACAATTAAAATAAATTGTTTATAAGTTTAAGAAATGTTATTTCAATATCATTATACCGAAATATTGGTATGGATTTTATTGTGGAATTTCTACCTTTTTGTGTCGGGTTTACTATTCATGAGTTACTATTCACGAAGTTACTATTCATTGGTTACTATTCATGAGTTACTATTTATGACAAAATTGATTTCTTTTTCTAACCAAATTATAGTTTATTTATAACCCTAATGATGATATTTCTCTTTGACTTGAGTGTAAAGATGGGAAGATTTTTGGTATGATCATGACTATGGGTTCCTTTTGGCCAGTAGTGCAAAGTTGAATTGTTGACTGGTATGATCATGACCATTGAATTTATAATTGAATATATTTAGCTTAAGTGCAAAGGTGAAATGATCAACATGATTATAATTATTGTTTATATAAATTCTGAAATGATTATATATTTCTTTGAGATATTAATATATTTGGCTTGTAGTGCAAATATGAACTGTTGATGAATATTTTTGGCCTGTAGTGCAAATATGAACTGTTGATGGATATATTTGGCATGTAGTGCAAATATGAACTGTTGAGAAATATCTTTAGCCTGTAGTGCAAAGATGAATTGTTGATGAATATCTTTGGCCCGTAGTGCAAAGATGACCTGTTGTTGAATATCTTTGGCCTGTAGTGCAAAGATGGTCTGTTGATGAATATCTTTGGCCGTAGTGCAAAGATGAAATTGTTAGTATGATTATAAATAGGAACTGTGATTTGGTATAACCATGATCTTTGATGTTTTAGGTAAAGATATGTGATGAAAATTATCTTCGTCCTAGATGCGAAGAGGAATTTAGAATTACAATTATGATTATGAGTTATTCATATAATTGTAGAAATGAACTGTTGATTAATGTTACGGGGATAAAACATTGTTGGTGGACTTTTAATGTAGAGAAGATAATAGACTTTATGGTCTATTTGACTCTTCTAATGGATTGCTCGTTCCGCTACTACTATGGTTGAAAATTTTTATCATCTACCATATGTTCTAAATCTCTGATTTATTACAGTTGAAGGCTATTGATAATTTATTTATCTTTAGTCATGATATTCTTTACTAAGCTAGTTGTGCTCACCCTTTCTATTTCAAAATTCTTTTCAGGTAGTACGAATGTAACTGGGTCGAGCGGGGGTAATAGGGGAATAGAACTGTGGTCATCATTTAGTAGTTATATTTGATGAATCCAATAGGGTGAGGCAAACCCAACGTTGGAAGGGTGTTTTGCCACTATCATACAAGATGTCTAATGTCATACAACCTCGTGTCATTATAAGACAGGGTTGTGCACATCCACTTGCTGAGTATATTTACGAGCACTACCTATATAATCTTGGTGTTTGTTTAAAGTATAATTCACGATTAGAGACAGTGGAGATAATGATATGTCAAGAGAAGACTCACCATTGGAAAGAATATGATAGTAATCTTCTTATTTTTCTTTGGGGTCTATTAGGTCAACCAAAGATAATTCTGTGGACATATGATATCTATCATAACCTGGAAGCATGGCCTCCCATGTACGAAGGTTTCCTTGAGCACTTCCCAAAGATTTTAATTTTTAAAACAGTTTTTGACTATACCTTTATGTAGGTATCACTGTGAGGTGTTGTCCACTGATGGGATATTTGTCACATTACGGTTGGGACATGAGTCACAGTTGGTATAGATTTGTATCCAAACTCACAGTATATGTATTGTTGTATTTTATGCGACAATTGTTATAATAAAGTTGTAGTTGTTTTCTGTACCATGTATGTGGCGACTCAGAATAGGTTGGGTGAAATAGACCTATTTTGGGGTTGTCACACTTTTTCTTTCTATAGCTTGAATGAATTGGTAAAAAATAATGAAGAAATGAGCTTCTATTTATAGGCTTGACAGAGTAAGGGTAAAATAGTTTTTTCACCATAATTTATGACATCATCGCTGACATCATCGATCGTATTACATCCTTGCTTACCTCATCGTCCGATGACATCATCGATTACCTCATCATCTGATGACATCATCGCTTGCATCACATGAATTCAAATTCAATTTGTTCTCTTCCACCTCCTTTTAGTTTTATACCAAGAATTTACTATAATAATGCTACCATTCAAATTATAAAAACGTACTATTATATAATCACATCATACTACTATAATATAATATTATAATAATATATTTGAATGAATTATTTTATCGGAAAAGATAAAATATCAACTTTCAACAAATGTCACATGCTAAAAATTCCTCAGTTTAAATCCACTTTGAATAAATATTTTCTTATCATAAATATCAATAATTAATTATTCATAAATAATATTACAAAATTATAATATTGACAACCAGGTCGTTCCCAGGAAAGAGATGGATTTCCGATAAGGATTTCTCCCTATTGGCGCGCAATTAGGTGACCAAACCCCTTTTCTCGACAGAACTTTCTAGACATTATCAATAATTTAATAATAATATTATTCAAATAATATGAATTATTGATTTGATAATTTGAAATATTGTGCAATGACAATTATTGAATCAATAATATAAAATATCAACGTAGCAATTATTGAATCAATAAAATAAAGTATTGAACAGTAATTACTGTAACAATTATTGAGTAGTGACTTCTTACGTAAACATCAATAATACAAGATACTGTATAATACCGTGTGCTACTATGCAACCACGCGTATTACTGTACTTTTACCACCGGGTATTTCAACAGTTAACGGTAAAACTTTCGCCGTTATTTTTATAAAAGATAATTTTGTCGTTTTTTAACTCCGACAATAATTCTGTTGTGGGGTCCACCAATGATTGTGTCGTCATACGAATATTCCCAGACAAAAAGAATATTCCCCGACCAAACGAATATTTTATAGCAACTTGCTTACTTTGCAAAATTTATAAATATTACCCACAACTATAACATTATAACAAATTCACACCTTAATATTCAAAAATGATATTTATAGAAAATTCATCTTTATTCATAAAAGTTGGGGTCTTACATTGTATATGCCTTCCCAAGTTGTTCCAGTTTATCAATGATTTAGGAAAAACGTGTTTTCATATCAATAATCTTTTCACCTTCTTTCATCTTGAAACTTTCATATTCGTGGATTAGAGCATCTTTTCTGGTTTCTTTAATACAATTGGTTCCTTCATAGGTTACAATCAATTTTTCCCAAATTTCTTTTGCATTCTTTCAATTGTTAACTCTTTTGTACTCTTTTTTAATGAAAGTACTAGTCAACACTTGTTCAACTATGGATGATATGTTCATAGCCTTTTCATCATCATTAGTGAACTCATCAACATATTTATCATTTGTAACACCCTAGTCCCACATCGAAAGATAGGGGAAAAATTTGTCTACATATAAGGAAATAAGTTACTACCAATAGTACCTTCAAGTCATGACCTTTTGGGTGAGCCTATAGTGGGCTTAGATGACCCAAGAAGATACTATTGGACCAGTGGTTTTAGGCCTTATTTTGATGGATTTGATTCGATTCGGACTTGGGATTTGACCCAAGATTTGTTTCGGACTCGGGATTTGACTGGGGTTGTTTCATCATCGATCTTTTCTCGTATAATTTTTGTAGGATCTTTTACACCTCGTTCTATTACAAGCCAAACTTTGATTCTTTGTGATTTGACATAGATTTTAAATCTATTCTTCCAAGTAGTGAAATTTATGTCATTGAATTGCGGAGTTCCGGACATTGATAATCTTTCTCCACAACCAGTAGCATTTGTGTAGGCCATAGATTGATCTAGTTTTAGATATGTATGTATTCACTCAACAAATAAGTTAAAGAGCACTGCTTTGATACCAATTGAAAGTTAAATAATAATCTAGAAGGGGGATTGAATAGATTATTACAAATTAAAAAATTATCTTAGGCTTTTTTGAATTTTTAGATAATTAATTTGAAGTTTTAGAAATTAATATGCAAGAAAATAAAAATTCAATCACACAATGCATAGAAATTTGTCTGGTTCACAACATACATCTCGGGTAGGTTGATACGTCCAATCTCAAACTCCTTTCTAGGACTTGAGATCCTATTACTTCTATAATAAATAATCTTTCAACATGCAGAAAAACCTTTACAAAGTTTTATAGACAAACTTACAACTATTCTCAACTAACTATATTGGATAACAAGTTCCCAACTCCCTCTTCAAGCTTAGTTGTACTTTTCTTTTAAGTTTAATTCAATTCTATGATTTGGTCTTAAAACAACAGTTTCTTCCTCACCTCACAAGTACACTAGAGACCCAACTCCCAGCTAACGTCTCTAAGACTCTAGTCTTGGTCGAAGAATTACTCGTCTTTTTCACAGGTACATAAAATAAAGTAACTCTACCATTTTTTCTTTTTACAAAAGATTTAATAGAGATATGCTTCTAAAATAAGCAGATAGAATTTAGTACAGATATATATAAAAGTTTAAGTAACTTTTATATTTGATACTTCTCAAATAAGCAGATAGCAATTAGAGATCAAGTAATTATATAAAAGTTCAATGACCTTGATATATGTGAAATGTGCTTCTATGTAAGCAGATGTAAATTTATGCTGGGCTATAAAAGTTTATATAAATTGATTAACACTTTGATAAGAAGAGAGAGAAAGCATTTTAGAGAGAGGGTGTGTAGGAAAGGAAGAATGAGCTTTTCTTTTATTGTGAATTGGCAAATTGAAAGCGAATGAAAAGCTTCCTATTTATAGTTTTTCTGAGCTTGGGGACATAATGAACTTTTTGAAAGTTTAATTAAAATCAATGGCTTAGATCTATTTTTTTGAAATGAATGATCCAGATGAGGTATTTGTTGAGCACACGGATTGAATTTTTTTTCCAGCCCATACAATTTTTACTTCCCCGAATTTATCTCTTTCGAATTCTTATTTTTGGGCTTATTAGGATTTTTGTCAAATTTTGCATTTATTACCCACATGTGATAATTCATTTATTAGAAAACTTCCCACAACATACTTGCTTCGGTCAAAGCTTCAAGGGTTAAAAGCCTTCCTCATTTATTTATCACATGTTCATTTAATTCTTAACATACTAAAACGAATTGGTCCTAATTAATTGTCTAGGATATTCCTTTTTGGTCAAAGATACAAACACTTAGCATATGCTCAATTAATTCAAATATTTATTTAACACTTGATATTAAATTAAAATCAAGAAAATATTAATTCAATAAGATTTCAAAATATTTTTTGTCAAAGTAAATAAAAAAATTAAAATTAATTATAATATAAATTTTATGGAGAGGATTATACCCTTTTAATTAATTTATTTACTAATTATTATTATCATCAAAATAAATCTAAAAATTAGAGACCCAACAATTGAGAACTTATCTTTCACAGTCATGTTATTCAAGAACCTATAATCAATACACATTCTCCAAGATATATCATGTTTCGTGACCAAGATAACTGGAAAAATATAAGGACTGTTACTAGGCTGAATCACTCCAAATGCCAACATATCATTTACTATTTTCTCAATTTCCTCCTTTTGTACATAGGAATACTTATAAGACCTCAAATTGACTAGCTGATTACCTTACTATAATTTATGTGATGATTATGTGACTTATTTGGAAGTAACTCCTTAGGTTCGTGAAATGGGTCCAAAGGGCTTCCGATACTAACGCCCGGTACTCACGACCAGTGCCATGTAAATTTTTTTTAACCACAATTATAAGAATAATAAATAAAAAATAATAGAATAAGTTTGAACAAAAAATTGTAAAAAAAAGTATATTTTTTATTGAAAAAAACACTGTAAACAATTAGAGGGGTTTGAATTAATGTTGATGTTAACTCCAAGATCTTCTGTCACGTTCCAATCACGTAAGACGCCCCGATCCTGTACAGTAAACACCAAAAGCTTGACGGCTGGACCGTCGGGGGATAGCTCAGGCGTGAGAGTCAGTACAGGCCGTTACAAGAGTTAACAATGGAGGATAAAAATGTCTAGTGTTAGAGAGATAGAAAAATGTGTGTTGTGTGTATGCGTACCTTATCTCAGAGATTTTTTTATTAGGTTATACTCTCTTGTCTGGTTTACCGTGCCACCAACTCCTATCTGACACAGCCCCCCCACCTCTCCCTGATCTCAGCCGGATGCATGCAGGTTGTCTACTTTTTCTCCTACTATACATGTCGCCGGCCGGATAAAATCTCATCCACATTAATGATCTGCAGACTTTTTGTCAACAGCCTTCCTTTTTCATCATTACAAGTCAAAGACATAGATATTAAAAGATCTAATGGACCAACCAATTGACCCGGTCCAATATTAAGGAGATATAATGTAAGGATTAGGCCCAATAACTTTAAGACCCAATAGTGGAGACCCAATGGACTAATTAAATAACTAAGTCCAATCCATAAGGCCCAATAGGAGGAATATCATGACCCAACATTGCCCCCTAGTTTTCTATTAAATAAGATATTTAATGGAAAACTATATGTGGTCTATGACTTTATTGGGTTGGATAGGATTGAAATAAGTTCAAATTGAAATTTACTAAGGCACAAATGGTTAAGGATAAAAATAAATTGAAAAGATGGATTAAAATCAGAAGCCCAATTGAAGGGCCCAACCTGCTAAATGATTAAAACTCAGTCCGGACGCAACCTTTCAAATTCGTGATCATGATTATCAATTAAATGTGCCTCCCTCGAGTACTGTGTAACCGTCAATATAAAAGGTAAACTTTACCAAATTTGACAGTTTGACCTGCCAATTTGAATTTCGGATTCTCAAACTCCCTTCTTCCTTCCAGAGCTTTTCTTGTCTTCTCTGTAAATCGCCAACAATGGTGGTAATTAGTAGAAACCAGACTTCCCCAATCAGGGCAGTTCCCCTCACGATTGTTCAACCTAACCCTGATATAGAGGCTTCGAGCTCCAACCCCCCAATCGCTACCCCTAACAAGAAGAAAGTAATCTCGAATCCCCGGCCTACCCCTTCTGAATTCTTTATAAGCAAGGAAATGTTTATCCATGCGAATACTGCATCCACTATCATCAAAATTGAGTTACGAAAGCTTCGAGATCAATGCCATATTCCGGATACTCATCTGATAAGAGTTCCTAGGTCTGAGGAAAGAATGTATCAAAGGCCTGAAGATGGACAGCTGTCCAAGTGACAATTCTCGAGAAAGGAATTAGGTTCCCTCTACACCCGTTTCTGATGACCATTCTAGGTTTCGTCGGCGTTGGGTTCGTCCAATTAGCGCCAAATTCTTATATTCACATTATGGCCTTCATTGCGTTCTGTTATGAAGTCGGAGTCGAACCCACTCCGGACTTCTTTTTTACTGTTTACAAAATCGGTCAATCTCGCGAAAAAGGATTCAAAGTTATAAGTAAGCAGGCATTGAGAACAGGAGAGAAATTTGAAAAACGTTCATTGGTGAACACTCCTTCGAGCAATAGGGAGTGGCATGAAAAATGGTTTTACGTTAAGGGACCTAAAATTTCTTCCTTACCGAACTGGGCTACTGATGAGAAGATTTCTGCCAATTTTGGAGACATTTCCGAAGAACGCGAGGCCGAAATGATGGAATTATTTAACAACTTCCCCAAGGAAGAATGGAAATACGGACTTCTTTCTAAGCAAGCGTGGTTATACGATCACAAATGTAAGTATGGATTTACTTTATCAATATTTTGAAAATTGTTGTAGTGTGGATTTTGATGTAAAACTGTTAATCTTCTGTAGTAACTTTGATTAAACCATCGTCTTCGGAGGTGAAGGAGTTGGAGGATTTTCTAGCTGAAAAGTCCATAGAAGTCACTGCCGAATCCTCCCAATAGGAAGTCCCATCCAAAGATAATGTAATCGAAAAATCTGCAAAGGTCAGTTCTGAACCTTCACAACCGGAAGCCTCCTCCAAATTCAAACCAATTACTGAGACACCTCCTACCGAAGTACCTCAAGCCAATGTTGAATCTCAGACCATTGAACCAGAGGCCGAAGAGCCCATTTTACCAGAAATAAGCCTCCAACCACGTCGAAGAAAGAGGGCCGCCCGAAAGCCCAAACAGATTTTCATACCATCAAATTCTGAAACTCTTTCAGAAACTGAATCAAATGTCAACCCGATACCCCCACCTATCAATCCAATACCACCAATTGTCGAATCAGTGCCGCCAACTATCAACCCAACACCACCACTAATTGTTGACCCAACGCCACCAGTCGTTGACCCAACACCACCAGTTGTCAACCCAACAGTCGCTCGAAGGAGTCTACTCGATCTATCTGCAGACGATCGTAGACAGATCCTTCGAATCAAGAAGTTAAAGACCCAGGTCACTCCTCTGACTACTGATGACCTGAGGATATCTTCTTCGAATGTTCCCCCCTCTTCAACGTTAGTGGGTACTCAAACTATTGTTGAAAAATAACAAATTGAGACCACTGCAGTACCTTCTAGGAAGGGAAAACAACCATCTAACAGTCACCCGAGCTCCATGCATGTACCTTCACCAATTCGCGACACTACTCCAGCTCGATCCCCCTCTCCCGAAAATATTTACACAGATCCTTCTCCTCTTTGTGACCAACCTATGCCTTCTCCCCTAGGCCTTCATCAAATAAATTCCATGACGAGGCTACTGGAGCACCGACCTTGTGGCCTCGGTTCAACGCAAATTTTTCTTTCCAGCTTTTTGATGCCTTCATTCAGGAAACTGACGATCATCGATTCGCTAGCCATACGAACGGGAATTTTCTTGATGAAGGCATGAGTTGTTTGGCAAAGGTAAGTGACAGTTTTCTTGGTTAAACATCTCTTTTCATGTTTTAAGTATCTAAAATTGACTAGGTGTTGTCAAATATGTACAGGTCTATGAAGTCTTTGGGCGTGTATGTCCCAGACACATAAATGTCGAGTCTGATGAGGAGACCCTGAGAAGGGAGAACAACATGTTGAAGGCTTCATTGGCTCGGGAGAGAGATGAACGCGAAGCCATTCTTCATGTCAATAAAGGCCTTCAGAGGGAATTGGCCCAAAACAAAGAAGATCTGAGGGGAACTCATAATGTGTTGATCTCGGTCAGAAAAGAACTGAAGACGACAAAAGCCAGTGAACAGAAATTGGCCAACATGAATGTTAGATTTGTTACAGAGACCGAAGCATTGAAAAATACTAATGAGGGGCTTGCTGCAGCTAATCGAAACCTGTCAATACAACTCGGTGAAGTTCAGACGAAGGTTCGGGGTGATAGAAAAATCCATAGGGCCAAGCGTCGTAAACTTCGTGGCAAGATAAAGGTACTTCAGGAACGGGATCCGCCTTTGACCGAAGAGCTGCGTAAGCAGATACAGGAGGACTACCGTACGTCTAAAGAGCTTGGCGCAGAGATTCTGAAGGTATATTACGAAGGATACGAAGATTGCCGAGGTCGAGGGAAGGAAAAACTGGTGGCAGCCCAATTAGATCCGGCCTTGCTTGATTTTGAAAATGATGTATAAATAGGATCTTGCTGTTTTTTATCTTTAGAATTTTGTGTAAAAATTTTATTTTGTAAAGAAATTTAAGTGGACTTGTTTAAGTGTTAATGAAATTTCAATTTTCTTTACTATGACTTCTGTTTACTTCGTTTCTTGTAAATAATTTAGCATTAATGATCTTGAATGAACTTAACTTAAACTATAAATCAGATAAGGCGTATAGCAGTTAAGTTAAGAAATGAAATGAACTGAATCGAACTTAACATTTGCATAAAATAATGTATACTTATCGTTTCCGAAGTGTGAGACAGATCATGCGTAAGGTGAATTCGGCTGATCCTCTTTGCACCATCAAGATCTTGTTTACCACTCGGGGTAGAACAAGTATATAAGGACATTTGTTTACCACTCGGGGTAGAACAATTTTATAAGGGCCATGGAATTTGTCTACCACACGGGGTAACAAATTCATAAGGACACTTCTGTCAATAAGGCTGCCATCGAATGGTCAGCAAGTCCGACCATACCTCCTTATTTCAGTGTCTTTTGTTTACCACTAGCGGTAAATCAAAATTAAAGAGGACCATGGAATTTGTCTACCACACAGGG
This sequence comes from Panax japonicus, assembly GCA_020205505.1. Classification (NCBI taxonomy): domain Eukaryota; kingdom Viridiplantae; phylum Streptophyta; class Magnoliopsida; order Apiales; family Araliaceae; genus Panax; species Panax japonicus. The sequence continues at coordinate 8,739,180 of CM035105.1, forward strand.
TATAACAAAACCATACGGACACTCCTGCTGAAGAGGCTACCATCGAATGGTCAGCGAGTCCACTCCGTCCTCCTCACTTTGGTGCCCATTGATTTACCACCCTTGGTAAAAATAATATTAAAAGGACCATAGGATTTGTCTACCACACGGGGTAACAAATAAATAGGCTGCCATCGAATGGCCAGCGAGTCCGACCATACCTCCTTACACCATTGTGAACTTAGACCAAATAGGAAGAAGATCAGTTGTGAAAAAGTAACTTTTTATAGATGGTGAACAATCATGTACAGACTTCTGGTAAACTGACTCGATATCTACTGAAAATATTTCCAGAGTCTGCCAGCGTGCCAAGTGTTCTTAATCTCCGATCCATCCAATGCCTTCAGTCGGTAAGTCCCGGGCTTGAGTACTTCAGTCACTTCATATGGCCCTTCCCAATTTGGCATCAGCTTTCCCGTGTTTTGAGGCGTAGATGCTTCGGCTTCTTTGAGGGACGAAGTCCCCTACTTCAAATTTGCGAAGCTTGACCCCCTTGTTGTAATGCTTAGCAACACTTCGTTGATAAGCTGCCAGTTTGAGCAAAGCTACCTCTCTGACTTCTTCTAACAGATCCAGATTGACCTTCAGTCCTTCGTCGTTGTAGATTTCTTTGAAATGACTGACCCGAAGACTTGGAGATCTAATTTCGACTGGGACTAAGTCATCAGTACCATAGGCCAATCGAAAAGGTGAATCCCCTGTGGTGGTCCTCGGTGTAGTCCGGTAGGCCCATAACATACTGAGCAGCTCCTCTGGCCATCTTCCTTTAGCTTCGTCCAGTCTGCGTTTGATCCCGTTCAGCAGCGTTCTGTTGGTCACCTCAACCTTCCCATTCGACTGTGGATGAGCCACGCCATCTGCCAAATATTCGATGTAGGGAGTCATCCAGCAGTTAGATCGTTTGATACACATCACCGCTTCATGCTGAATACTCGGTTGCTGCAAAACATCAAAATAAACCGATCCGTTGAAAACATACGCGTTTGTAGTGGCCAACTTTGACAGTGCATCAGCAATGGAATTGTCGTTATGCTCTATGCCCTGAAACTCATAAGAAACAAAGTACTGAAGTCGGTCTTTTAATTCTGCCAGATACTTGATCATCCTGGTCCCACGAACTTCATAATCTCCCGATAATTGTTTGAAGACCAACTGAGAGTCACTGTAAATGATCAGCTTCTGGACTTCTAGACTCTTCGCCAGTCGAACTCCTGCCAGCAATGCTTTATACTCGGCCTCGTTATTTGTTGCTTTAAACCAAAATCTAATTGCTTGTTGTACCTTGGATCCCTTCGGACTTGTCAAGATAATCCCTGCCCCACTAACATTCACCGTAGAGGACCCATCTACATACAGCGTCCATGCACTCTGACCGTGTTGAAGAACTGCAACTGCTTGATCGGACGTCTGTGCTTCTGGAAGCTCAGTATCTGCTTCGGTGAATGTACACTCCACCATAAAATTGGCCAAGGCTTGACCCTTGATAGCCGTTCAGGGATGATATTCAATGAAAAATTGGGACAACTCCATAGTCCATGCTGCTAATCTCCCCGAAACCTCTGGCTTACCCATTACCTTCTTCAGTGGTTGATCCGTGTAGACGACCAGGAGCCGGCCTTGAAAATATTGTCGAATCTTTCGGCTAGCAATTATTAAAGCAAAGGAAAATTTTTCAATATTTGGATACCTGGTTTCAGCGTCTCATAGGACGTGACTGACATAATAGACAGGATGCTGCTTTCCACTGACCTCCCGAACCAGCACTGCTCCAACTGCTAACGAACTCGCTGCAAGGTACAAATACAAGGTCTCTGCCGGGACAGGCTTTACCAATAGGGGAGCCGAAGACAGATAGGTCTTTATGCCTTGGAAGGCGTCTTCACACTCCGAAGTCCATTGAAACGTCTTCGCATTTTTCGGCCCCTTCAGTGTGTCGAAGAATGGCAAGCATCTCTCTGCAGATTTGGACATGAACCTCCTCAAAGCTGCAATCTTGTCAGTCAGACATTGGACGTCTTTGAATGACTGAGGAGTCTTCATGTCAAGAATGGCCTGGATTTTCTCCGTATTGGCCTCGATACCCCTCTGACTGACCAGATATCCCAGAAACTTTCCTGCACCAAGGCCGACGGTGCATTTTGCCGGATTGAGCCTCAATTTGTGATGGTGGACTGTTTGAAAGCATTCCTCCAGATCATCCAAATGCTTCTGAGCCATCGTGCTCTTTACGATCATGTCATCCACGTACACCTCCATGTTCTTTCCCAGCTGCTTATGGAAGACAAAGTTCATCATCCTCTGATAGGTGGCTCCAGCATTTATCAGGCCGAAGGTTAATTTTTTATAGGCGTACACCGATCGGTGTGTGATGAATGTTGTCTTTGGGATGTCCTTTTTGCACATAAAAATCAGATGATAACCTGAAAAAGCATCCATAAAGCTTAGTAGTGCATACCCCGAAGTTGCATCAATAAGTTGGTCAATATGTAGTCAATGCAAACTCTCTATTTCCCATTCTGTTTCTATACCAGTACTACATTCGCCATCCACTCCGGATAGCTGATTTCGAAGATGAAGTCAACAACTATCAGCTTCGCGATCTCCTCATCAATGATTCTTTGACGCTCGGGTGCAAAAATCCATCTTTTCTGCCGAACTGGCTTCTTTGATGGATCCACATCCAGCAGATGCTCGGTAATCTTTTGACTAATCCCAGGCATGTCCTGTGGCTCCCATGCAAAGATGTCCGCATAGCAGCGGATAAGTTCCATAAGATTTGTCCGGAGAGGTTCCGATAAACATGAACCAATCTTCACCGTCTTGTCTTTCTTTCCAAGGACCAGCTCGATCTCTTCTATTTCTCCTGCAGGAATTACCAAGGGCTCCGAGCTGCTTTCAGTGAAGGGCTCGATCTCAATTGTCATGGTTTGCTTCTGCTTGCTGACCCTTACTCCCGAGGAAATGACAGCATTCCGATAACAGCGTCGGGCCAGATCCAAATCTCCTGCTACCTCTCCCACTCCATGTGTCGTAGGGAATTTGATTTTGAAATGAGGAATGGAAGTCACTGCTTGGAAAGCAGACAAGGTAGGTCTTCCCAGTATGGCGTTGTAGGCAGAATCTACATGCACAACATAAAATTTACATGTTATTTCTACCAGTTGTGGAGCAGTACCGAAGATGACCGGTAGCTCAATAGTCCCTGCCACTCTGACCGGATCGTTGCTGAAGCCATATAAGGGAGCCTCTTGCCCGACCTCCATCTTTTTCCCATCAATATGTTAGATTTGTAATATTCATGAACGCAATCAAATTGCACAAAATTAGCGGAAGCGTGTAAAATCAGAGTTTAAAAATTTTACAAACCTTATACCCGGATCATCCTTTATGCATAATTATTAATTTAACGAAAAGATATGAATAAGAATCATACCCTTGAAGATCCAAGCTTCCTCAGGTACAAGTTCACCTCCAATCCTTTTCGCGTTCATCTTGAATCCACCGGGTTGGGTTCCTTCCTTTGATCAACGTTAGCCACCCAAGCGTTTGGCCTCTAGAGGTGATCCACCAAGGAAGAAGAAGGATTCAAGAAGATGGGTGGTTGGCTAAACCCTAGTTTTTCTATCTCTATAGAAAAAGAGCGTACTCTCCAACAATTGGAATAATGTATGTTGTTAAAATCAACAACCCCCTTTCAACCATAATAAGACTCCTCTTATTTATAGATGTGGGCAACCCTCCTTAACAATTAAGGAATTGGGTTTTATTTTAATTAATTAAATTCTTTTAATTAATTAGGCTCTCAATCTTATTAGGAATAATTTATTAAACTCTTTTAATTAATTGGCCTTCTAATCTTATTAGGATATACGAGAGTACTTTTATTAATTAATTCCCAAACTCCTTTAGGAATTAAATAATAATAATAGTAATAATAATAATAATAAGACTCCTCTTATTAATTTATATTTAATATTTCCAAAATATTAAATAATAAATATTAAGCTATTTAATTTATTCTATCACCATAGATTAAATTAAATATAATTAACTTATTATTACGATTATGCCATTAACTTCTTAAATAATTATTCTTCCTTTTATGGTGTGACCCTTTAGGTTCTCCATATTAAACCGGTTGTGAATAAATCAATTAGAACAATTCTAATCTTATTTAAATAAATAAATTAAACTAATAATTTATTTAAATAAATAATATTTATTCTACAATAGGGATAAGCCTCCCTAGCGATCAACGACTTTCCAGATAATATAGATTTCAACATTAATCATAAAAGAACCTTTGAGTAAATAGTTACCGTACAATTCAATCCTTCCACCATACAATGTCCCAATTAAATATAAGACATGGAATTACTGTCAAGTCTTATTTCATTTAATTATATATATTTCAACTCTTAAATGCACAACCCCAAATAATACAAATTAGAAACTCCTTTCTAATTTCATTCTGCCTTGGCCAAGGACTACTGGGTTGTCATTTATCGAATCACATAGGACATATCTCTTCTTTTACTAGAAGCGGTAGATTCTTTATTGATCATACATTATCTCCATGTACAACTTATTATACCCAAGCATACCCTTTAATATACCCTAAGGGTCTTAAGGAATAAGTCAAAGTATAACTCATCATACACAAGATACTATGATGACCTCAAGTCCAAGGATCACTTGTACTACTATCACTACAGGAATTCCTATTGACAGGCAAGTAAAACTCCATTAGGTATTCCTTAGCGAGTCACGTTCAGTGAACTTATTCTCTAATAAGCACCTACATACTTGCTTTAGTGTCTCCACACAAATGATCATGAGATCAATCATCCTCATCCAATGAGCAAGCAACGTATGTACCAATCTATCCGGATTCACTAATCCCCAATTTAGTAATCCAACGATTGGGAACTATTTTAGTTTTAAGCTTTTTAAGAATTTAGATCTCATTAGAATGATCATCATCATTATTCTAAAAGCATTGCTTAAAACTATGGGTTTATCACATATTATAAAACAGCATCATGTAGATAATTTAAAAGCCTTTAATAAATTAATACTTTTTATTAATAAATGAATAAGATTGTTTACAAAGTATATGCTTTATCATCAAACATGATTGGCTTGTGTGCATACTACTTTCAATCTCCCACTTGCACTAAAGTCAATCGCCATGGTATCTCATACCCTTCTTCTCTAAGTGACGATTATCCTGCTGTTGGATAAGTTTTAGTTAATGGATATGTAATGTTGTTCCTGAGAGTCCACTATCTCTATAGTGATTTCCCATCTTTCAATGATTCTTATAATCAAATGAAAGTGCCACAACACATGTTTAGATCTAAGATGAGACTTAGGAACTATTCCTAGTTCTGTAATGAACTTTTCATCCAAACAATCAACTTGTAGCTTCATTTATAGCTATATACTTTGTCTTTATCACTACACCAGCAACTCTTTACTGTTTGGAACCTTTCCAATTCACTGCACCACCGTTCAAGGTAACCCTTTACCTTAAAGTAGATTTTCTGTCTTCTTGGTCTGTCTGAAAAAACTTGAGTCTGTTAAGCCCTCTAGTTTTAATTCAGGCCCACCATGTATTATGATCACATCCTTAGTGCCGGTTAAGTACTTTGAGATGTTTTTCACTGTCTCACAGTGAACTTCTCCGGAATATGACTGATCAACATCAGGTCTCATACATTTCATTGCATACATGATAGTCACTCATGCGATCTCTCTTTTGGAGTCTATGGGGACTATTAAGAGAGATACACTCCATGGCTCATCAACATGAGACATCCCATGGAGTTTGCCATGCTAAACGACTTTATCATCAAATGAATATACGTTTCTTGGGTTAAGCCGAGCATCCTTTTAAATCTATCTATATAGATTTGCATCCCCAATTAAGATACTCTTCCCAAATCATTCATGGAGGAATGTTTAGACAACTTTATCTTTATTAATTTTAGCATTGGCATATCATTCCTTATCCGTATTATATCAACATATAATACCAGAAATGTCACGATGCTCCCACTGACCCTTTTGTACACACTAGGTTCATTCTTGTTTTTGATAAAATCAAACTCTTTTGATTATCATATCAAAATGAATGTTCCATTTTTGAAGAGTGTCTACAACTCTTACCTCATCGTATGTAACTGGATCATCATCTTCTATGATACGTACCTCATCATCATCATCCATGATGAATCCATACCTCCCAGGTATCTTCGGTACTATTCCAGATTTACGATTCGGTTGTGGTACAATAGGTCTATCTATAGATTCCTCTTATTTGACTTGTAGTGTTTTGTGGTTCTTAAACTTTTCAAGATATATTCTCCTCCCACTAGCCCCTTCAATGATAAACACCTTTATCTTAGAAGGCAGCATGTTTCGCAACAAACACCTTTTTCTAAGTAGGATTATAGAACATATGCCCTAAACTTACTTTAGGATGTCCCACAAATCTGTACTTGTCAAATTTTATCCCAAGCTTATCCTTTGAAACCGTTTCACATAAGTTGGACAGCCCCTTATCTTAACATACTTATAATTAGGAATCCTCCCTGTCCATAACTTTTATGGAGTCTTGGGGCCGGATTTTGAGGTTACCTTTTCCGTAGATAAGCAGCCATTTCTAGGACATGATCCTAGAAGGATACTGAAATGTCGGTAAAATCATTATGGACCGCACCATGTCCAACAAGGTACGATTTTTTCATTCAGATACATCAATCAATTATTGCGTATCAGGATGTGTCCATTATGAGAAAACCATTTGAGATGATCTAGAAACTTATTGCACAAGTATTTATTCCTTGATCTAATCAAAGAATCTTAATACATTGCCAATTTGTTTCACTTCTGAATTCTTTGAACCGTTCAAATAATTCACACTTGTATTTCAACAAATACATACATTCAACTCTTTGAATGATCATCTCCTTTTCTTATACTAGTTTGTTCAATTTATAAAATAAATTTTCACGTAATTCAAGTATACAAAATCCATTAAGTAATATTTCAGTTCTATACAAAACATTATTATTATAAATAGAAGAACAATTGTTCTTAATTATAATACCAAAGATTTCATTGTCCAATAATAAAATGGAAATAATGTTTTCAACGAGAACTGGAATACAATAACAACTTATTGACTTAATAGATTTGCCCATAGGCATTGCTAAACTATAAGTTCCTATGGCTAATGCAGCAACCTTTGCTTCATTTCCCACACATAGGTTTACTTATATTTGTTTAGCTTTCTATTTCTACTTGGTCCCTTCATAAATCTATATTTATGATAACCAAAGTCGGTATCCAATACCCAAGTAGAACCTTGACTTAAAGAAAAATTTATTTTAAATCATGAACAAATTTATATTTGTAACCGAAACTTCACTAAGCTTCTTTGGTTAGCCTCTGCAAGATGCTTTTCGCAGTTTCTTTCCAGTGTCCAGGCTTATTGCAGTGGAAGCAAACTCCTTTGCTATCCGTATCAGTTTTGTTCTTATTATCCTTTATTTTTGCCCTTTCTATTTACCTTCTTAGAATCGTTCTTCTTTTCAGAAGATCCTTTGGCCCCTACTAGTAAGACTTGGTCTTTCTTGGTTGGAAAGTGACTCTCAACATTTTTCAACATGTTAAGCAAATCAGCGAGGCTGATATCTAGCTCGTTCATATGAAAAATTCACAACAATTGTGAAAGGAGTCCGGAAGTGAGTGCATGATCAAATCTTAGCTCAAATTGATTATGTTAAGGACTTTTATCTGTACCGTAGTGTCATCGGTCATTCTAGATCGGAAGAGCTCTTTAGATATCTGATATCTATCAGTCCTACTTTCCTCACCATCAACTACTTGATGTGCAGGAATATAATAGGAGCATCCATAGTTTCATGCTGACGCTGAAGCTCGTTACTCATGGATGCGAGCATGATGCATTGAGCCAACTATGCATCATCTTGCCACTTTCTTAAAGTAGCAATATCTTCCTTAGAGGCATTGTCTGCAACCATTGTAGGGATAGGCGTATTAAGGACATAAGATAGCTTTTCAGCCATGAGAACTATTCTCAAATTCTTTAACCAATCCGTTTAATACGGTCCGATTAAATAGCATCTAATATGCTTCGCAGTGATAGTAATTTAGACATTGTAAAATTCTGTAAATGAATTTGTAATTAACAACATTTTAACATACATTCTTTTATTAATTACCAAAATAATTTAGGTATTATTTTAAATTAGTATCTCGCACTATTTTCTTCAAACTATATTACCCTCACTTATATAGTTCGGCAAAATCTAATTAAAGATTTGCTAGTGAGAATAAGGATCCCATTTCAAATGTATATAGCCTTGTGTGTGCACAACAAACTATATATAAATAAATAGGTAGACAACTCTTGTCAATTACATCAACTATGTAACTCCTTGTATTTTGCCTCTTAAATCATAATGGTCAAGTGTGTGCACATCCGAACTAAAATGATTTAAGTTAAGTCAGACCCAGCATTTCCATATAAGTAAAGAGAAAACTATAGCCCTTGTATGTGCACAACAAAGCAGTAATGTTCAATTCCTTATAAACATCATATGTAATAAAAACAACATCTTAAATATTTAATACTCGCCTTGTTTGTGCACAACAAACTCATATTAAATATTCAATACTCTATTGTTTCTATCATGCTAGAAGGCGACGTTCGATATTCCAAATATCTTTGAACGTTACAACTTAATATAAAATATTTGAGGAGTTTGTTATTAATTGTCTCATCTTGTTTAGCGCGCATGCACATATATATATATAAAATACGCGTCATATTAATTAACATGTGAAGCATGTTTGCATAATATATAATATATATAGTATAAGCATGCACATATAGAATACTATATTCTACCTGGATTGATTATGGACTTTTATTCTAGTTTGGTTCACTAGAGCCACCAAGTGAACCAAAAGGTCAAACCCTAGGGGTGCAAGAATTAATATTTAAATATAACTATTACATTTAAAACCCGGGCTCAATTACAAACGGGTCTTCACGCGCTCCTTAATCCTTGATCTCCAATTCTTCAAAATTAATTCTAACTATTCCTATTACAAAACTATTTAAAATATAAATAGAAACCTTGATCAGCAGTCAAGGGGAAATACATAGGAGGAAGATAGAATTTACATTAAGAAAAATTTAGAGAAGACGAGGTACGCAGACCCCATTTTAATAAAACTCATACATTCATGCATCCAACTAAAATAAAATCCAATCACATTGGTCAATAGTCCATAATCAATCCCATTTATTATCATACACATCACCATATGCATCAATAAATAACATTCATCTCATGAATAATAAGCATTCAATATATATATTGATATCATTTAATGGGCAAATTTTGTTAGTATAAAATCTAATTTGAATCAAAATAAACTCCTTTATTTTAATCCAAATTTAAATCAAAATAAAACTATTTTATTTTAATTTATTTAATTTTGAATAAAATAAACTATTTTATTTTAATCAAAATCTTTAATCAAAATAAACTCCTTTATTTTAATTAATTATGGAATCCAATTCCATGTAAAAAAAATAAAACTCCTTTATTAAAGGAAACACAGATTCTCTTTCCTATTCACAAATAAACTCTTTTATTTTGAATAATATGAAATCTTATTTCATATCTAAATAAACTCCTTTATTTAGAAAAATTAGGATTCTCTTTCCTATTCATAAATAAACTCTTTTATTTTGAATAATATGAAATCTTATTTCATATCTAAATAAACTCCTTTATTTAAGGAAAGATAGATTCACTTTCCTATTCACAAATAAACTCTTTTATTTTGAATAATATAAAATTTTATTCCATATCTAAATAAATACTTTTATTTAAGAAAAATATAGAATCCAATTTCAACTCTAATTAGTTATCATGGAATCCAATTCCAACTCTAATTAGTTAGCATGAAATTTAATTTTAAAATTAAAATAAATCTTTTTATTTTAATATTAAAATAAACTTCTTATTTTAAGATTAAAATAAACTTTTATTTTAATTATAAAATATTATATATTACATATATACCGTAATATATAATACTAGCTGGGTACCGTGCCTCCGGCACTGTATGGACAGTGAGATTTATCTCAAACTTAGAACGGCCCAGATGATGTATTAAGTGAGTGGAAAATTCAAAATCATTATTAGATAGATTAGATAGATAGATATATTTTATTAGATAGATGTATGAACGGTGGGATTTATCTCAAACTTTGGACGGCCCAGATGATTTATTGAGTGAGCGGGAAATTCATAATCATTTGTGTTTTATTAGATAGATTATTACGCATGCTTAGACTAAATAAGTTAACATGTGCTTACATGAATCTGATTCATCTCAGCAAGTCATGCCTCCAATTCTCGAATCCTTTAATTGTTTTGAATCCTGATACATCCACCTTGAAATCCGTGCAATATAAAGGATGTAGTAAAAAAAAAACTGCATCCCTTGAAATAAGAATCCATGGGTCACGGCTGGAATCTCGCGGATAACAAAAAAAACAAAAGGAGTTCGCCAATTTCAAATAGTTTTTCTGGAAAAAAAATAAATAAATTTGGCTCTCCTCTTTTTTTCTTTTTTCTTTTTTTTAAAAATAAATTTTATACAACAAAATTATGTCCAATTAAATTGTTCTAAACACATATCAACATATATATTAAATCTGAACAATTAATAATTCGCATAAAGGTTTGGCCCTGATGCCACTGTTAGATTTGTAATATTCATGAATGCAATCAAATTGCACAAAATTAGCGGAAGCGTGTAAAATCAGAGTTTAAAAATTTTACAAACCTTATACCCGGATCACCCTTTATGCATAATTATTAATTTAACGAAAAGATATGAATAAGAATCATACCCTTGAAGATCCAAGCTTCCTCAGGTACAAGTTCACCTCCAATCCTTTTCGCGTTCATCTTGAATCCACCGGGTTGGGTTCCTTCCTTTGATCAACGTTAGCCACCCAAGCGTTTGGCCTCTAGAGGTGATCCACCAAGGAAGAAGAAGGATTCAAGAAGATGGGTGGTTGGCTAAACCCTAGTTTTTCTATCTCTATAGAAAAAGAGCGTACTCTCCAACAATTGGAATAATGTATGTTGTTAAAATCAACAACCCCCTTTCAACCATAATAAGACTCCTCTTATTTATAGATGTGGACAACCCTCCTTAAAAATTAAGGAATTGGGTTTTATTTTAATTAGTTAAATTCTTTTAATTAATTAGGCTCTCAATCTTATTAGGAATAATTTATTAAACTCTTTTAATTAATTGGCCTTCTAATCTTATTAGGATATACGAGAGTACTTTTATTAATTAATTCCCAAATTCCTTTAGGAATTAAATAATAATAATAGTAATAATAATAATAATAAGACTCCTCTTATTAATTTATATTTAATATTTCCAAAATATTAAATAATAAATATTAAGCTATTTAATTTATTCTATCACCATAGATTAAATTAAATATAATTAACTTATTATTACGATTATGCCATTAACTTCTTAAATAATTATTCTTCCTTTTATGGTGTGACCCTTTAGGTTCTCCATATTAAACCGGTTGTGAATAAATCAATTAGAACAATTCTAATCTTATTTAAATAAATAAATTAAACTAATAATTTATTTAAATAAATAATATTTATTCTACAATAGGGATAAGCCTCCCTAGCGATCAACGACTTTCCAGATAATATAGATTTCAACATTAATCATAAAAGAACCTTTGAGTAAATAGTTACCGTACAATTCAATCCTTCCACCATACAATGTCCCAATTAAATATAAGACATGGAATTACTGTCAAGTCTTATTTCATTTAATTATATATATTTCAACTCTTAAATGCACAACCCCAAATAATACAAATTAGAAACTCCTTTCTAATTTCATTCTGCCTTGGCCAAGGACTACTGGGTTGTCATTTATCGAATCACATAGGACATATCTCTTCTTTTACTAGAAGCGGTAGATTCTTTATTGATCATACATTATCTCCATGTACAACTTATTATACCCAAGCATACCCTTTAATATACCCTAAGGGTCTTAAGGAATAAGTCAAAGTATAACTCATCATACACAAGATACTATGATGACCTCAAGTCCAAGGATCACTTGTACTACTATCACTACAGGAATTCCTATTGACAGGCAAGTAAAACTCCATTAGGTATTCCTTAGCGAGTTACGTTCAGTGAACTTATTCTCTAATAAGCACCTACATACTTGCTTTAGTGTCTCCACACAAATGATCATGAGATCAATCATCCTCATCCAATTAGCAAGCAACGTATGTACCAATCTATCCGGATTCACTAATCCCCAATTTAGTAATCCACCGATTGGGAACTATTTTAGTTTTAAGCTTTTTAAGAATTTAGATCTCATTAGAATGATCATCATCATTATTCTAAAAGCATTATTTAAAACAATGGGTTTATCACATATTATAAAACAGCATCATGTAGATAATTTAAAAGCCTTTAATAAATTAATACTTTTTATTAATAAATGAATAAGATTATTTACAAAGTATATGCTTTATCATCAAACATGATTGGCTTGTGTGCATACTACTTTCACAATATGCATCCTCTGATAAGCGTAGGCATACAGAATATCCACAGAAGAACCGTTGTCTATCATCATACGCTTCATATCCACCGACCCTACCTGTGCAGTGATCACTAACGCTCCTTCATGTGGTTCAATGGGCTCCGAAGGATAATTTGCATCGGTAAAAGATATAACAGTTCCTGGAAATGCTCTGTTGGTCTTCGGGGGAGCACCCGCCACAGACATGACCGAATCCAAATATACTCTCCTCTTCTTCCCTACGAACTTCCCTGTCGTCCCACCGGTTATTACATCAACGACGTGCTTTGGCGGTGGTATTGGAGCATTTTGGACGGGTGGAACCATTTGAACCATCTGAACAGTACGGTCAACTTTCTACTGATCTTGTTGGTCCCTCCCGGCCACATACTGAACCAGCAAACAGCTTTGAATCTTCTTTTCCACGAAATAATTCAGATTGCAATACTCATTAGTATCATGGCCCGCGGCTTGATGATAGCCACAATATTTCCGAGAATTGCCCTGCCCTGTTCTATAATTATCACGAGGTGGCTCGAAGAATGGCTGGTTTTTGATCTGGTCCAAAATCACCGACCTATCCGTGTTCAGTTTGGTGTAAACCTTATTCACCTTCGGGGCGGACGCAGGTGGACGACTACTTCCTTGTCGCCATGAGTTGTTGTACTTCTTTGAACTACCCTCCGACCGATCATTATACCCCCTACCTTCTTTTGATCGCTCTCGGTCTTGGGAGTATTCGCCTCCTTTGTTCGATCTGAGGAAGGTCGTTTAAGGCTATTCATGGCCTCCTTCACCACGATATAACCCTCTGCCTTATCGAAGGCTTCTGCCAAGCTCTTTGGATGGTGAAACATCAGCTTCTTCACCAACTTTTCAGACTTTACCAGATCCAGCCCGTTCTGAAATAAACCTACAGCCTGCAGATCGTTGAGGTCTGACACTTGGCCTACTGCTTCCCTGAACCTCTTTACGTATTGACCCAAAGACTCATCGGTGAATGGTCTGACCTGTGCCAGAGAACCTGTGGGCTTCCCTCTTCTTCGGTTGTTCCCAAAGCGGGCATGGAACTTGTCACAAAGCTCGGTCCAAGAGGAAATTTAATCTGACGGTAAAGTCTCCATCCACTGTCTCGCATCTTTTCTCAGTGGTGACAAATGTGTGACACTTGGCAGCATCAGTAAAATTATAATAATCCATCAGCCGGTCAAACGCATGGCTATGGTTATAAGGATTCCCAGACCCATCGTAACTCTCAATGTGTGGCAGCTTCTTGGTGATATCTGCCTTTTCTTTAAGAATGTCTGAGGAAAAAGGAGGCGCCTTCTTCCCCGGGGTGTCCTTCTCCTGCTGCACCTCTGCTAACTGCTTTCGGAGCTCCTTCAACTCTTTAACCAAATAATCTACCCCCTCTGGTTGAGACGACGCCTCCTTCTCTGGGGAGTCTTTCTTCTTTTGGGTGGATCGATCTTTTACCATAGAACCCCTAACTCTCGAGGGACTTTTACGATGATGATAGTCCACAGAGCGTCGCGCCCCCAGTGGACTTTCTGGTGTATGGCCCCTAGATCTGCTTCGTCTATGGGCTCTATGGTTGTGATGAGAATATGCAACAACGAGCGCCTTCTTTGTATTCTCCGAGGTACATTCCCTGGATCGGCCTCTTCGTTCACTTCGACCTTGCTCTTTAGAATCGATAGGGTGATGTGCCTTCTTCGATCTTTGAGGAGTAGGACTTCTCGATCTTCTTCTTTCGCAATGCTGGCCCCGAGATTCTCGTCCTGAATGAATCGGCTCCTTCCCACTCCGATGCCCACGTCCTTCGGACTGAACATAACTGGACTCTTCATCCCTCAACTTTGCCAACCAGGACATCTGCTCAGCTATATCCTGTCGTTGCTTCATAAGTGCCTCCATGGCCCTATCTGATTCGTCTGCCGTCTTATCCAGCCGGGAGGCCTTTTTGTCTTAGTCATCTCGGTATCGAGTCTTAAGTGAGGTTCCTTCTACTTGTTTCCGACCGTAACCAGACTCTTTCTCTGTCATGAAGACTAGCTTTCTCTTAGCTTTGCCCACAGCCCTTGGACGAGAATCTTCATACGAACGTTTGGACGTTGTGCTGGCATGAACACTTATTGTAGGTCCCAAACGCTCCTTGACAGGTATTCATGGTGCTGATTCACTAACAGCCATCGGCTGTCCTTTAGGTGTATCTGCTCTACTCTTCCCCATATTTGAAAACGTAGAACAAATAAATATTTGTGATTGCCAACTCTTGAACACTAGAACTCAGCCCTCCTTCTAGCACCAATGTTAACGCCAAGATCTTCTGCCACGTCCCAATCACGTAAGACGCCCCGATCCTGCACAGTAAACACAATAAACACCAAAAGCTTGACGGCTAGACCGTCGGGGGATAGCTCAGGCGTGAGAGTCAGTACAGGCCGTTACAAGGGTTAACAATGGAGGATAAAAATGTCTAGTGTTAGAGAGATACGAAAAATATGTGTTGTGTGTATGCGTACCTTCTTTCGGAGATTTTTTTGTTAGGTTATACTCTCTTGCCTAATTTGTCGTGCCACTAACTCCTATCTGACACAGCCCCCCACTCTTTCGGGTCGTCCACATATTTACGTAACATCGATACGTGAAAAAAGTTATGAACACGCGTCATACTTGGCGGTAAAACGAGTCTATAGGCTACAGTTCCTATTCGATCGAGAATTTCAATTGGATTAATAAATCGAAGGTTTGAACTTTCCTCGCCTCATCGATTCTCGCTTTTGAAATAACTTCTTGCACCTCCTTCTTCAAATTCATCAGCTCCGGTGTGTAGCTTGAACATCTTTAACTTTATCGATTAAAGTCGATTATACTCGTATATCATCACGTGGGTACCTAGAGTTTTCATCTCCATCTCTATTATTTGTAAATTATACGAAATGAGTCTTTGACAATATCGTACTCGTACTTGTATACGATCTTCTACTCAACACGTCAGCTACCACGTTCGTTTTTCCAGGATGGCATGGTCAGAACATGTGCTGAAATGAGTCTCCTCTTGAGTTCTTCGAAGCTCTTCCCACATTCCTTGCTCCATTCGAATTTTGTATCTCTACGAGTCAGCTGCGTTAATGGAATAATGATTCGAGAATATCCTTCAACGAATCTCCGATAATAACCAACTAAGCCTAGAAAGCTACGTATTTCGATTACCGACTTAGGTTGTTTTCTAACTGTGACTCATATCCCAACCTTGGATAGCATGTTACAATGACACCTATCAGTTTACTATCGCACGAATATTGTCCCCTACGGAGAGTCTGGCTTTGGTGCATTCCACAAAGGAAGTCACCAGATAAAGGCTCAGGTACCAAATTCTATAGTTGAATTTTTAACTCCTGAAGTTCAATAGGAGCCATTCGATATGAGATTTTAGAAATGAGTTTTGTACCGGGTTCAAAGTCGATACAAAATTTAATATCAGGCTTTGGGAGTAAGCCAAGAAATTCTTCAGAAAATACGTCAGGAAAAATCAATAACAACAGGAATATTATTCAAATTTGACGTGTCTTTATTCAAATCCATAACATGGACAAAGAAAACTTGACATCCGTAATAAACGAATGACTTCATGGCTTGATATGAAAATGTTTGACTACAATGGTTTGATTGCTTGAATTCGAATAACAGGTTGCTTAGGAATATGAAAACTAACAACCTTACGAAAGTAATTAATTTCGGTATGATGAGTAGTTAACCTTAAAATCACATCAAAAGCAAGTATCTCTATAGAAATAAGGTTAACAGGTAATTTGATAGTGCCAGCCTGAATCAAGCAAGATTTCTAGACAACGGATGTAATAAAAGTTTCTCCTAACGGAGTCTCCACAAATAGGTCAAAGTCTAATTTCTCCGTAGTCAAGTTCAAACGTTGAGCGCAAGCAAGAGAGATAAAAGAATGGGTAGAACCGGTACCTAGTAAGGTATAAACTTTGCAAGAATTTATAATTAACTAACCCGTGCTAACTTCGTTCGGGTTCCTTGCATTCTGACCGGTCACGACAAACGCTCTTCCAGGAACCGTTGACTTTGACTTTTCTGGGACATCCTTTTGAGTCACCATTCCCGCTGGACTGGGTTTCGATACCGTACAATCTCGAGCGATATGTCCTTCTTTTCCACAATTATAGAATACCTTAAACTGTTGTGGGCAGTTTGGGCTGATATGTCCCTCTTGCCCGCATTTGTAACATACGACCGGTGGTCTTTCTCCTCCCTTGGAACCAGTTGCTACTGGAGCTGACGTCTTCACATGGTCATTGTTGAATCTCCTCTTTTTAAAATCTTCTCCAGACTCACTTCTTCTATTTTCATGGCCATGATTACCACCAGAGTGGTTACCATTTTTGTCCATCTTTTTCTTTCTTCGCTGGTTATCATTATTCTGTTGACTGCTATCTCCGGTATGATCCTGATTGTGGTCCCTCGGTTGACCGTACTCGTTATCTCACTCTAATAATTGAGCCCTGTTAACAACATCTGAATAGAGAGAAAATTTATGAGAAATGAGATATTGTCGTATGCCGGGTTTCAAACCTCTCAGAAACATCCGCGTCATACGTTCCTCATTCTCCACCAAATGAGGTGCAAACCTGGATAACTCTGCAAACTTTGCCTCGTACTGAGACACCGTCATGTTGTTTTGTTCTAATCTGATGAACTCCACTTCCTTTATATGACGAACACTTTCAGGAAAGTATTTGTCATTAAATAGTTTCTGAAACGTCTCCCAAGACATGCTGAGTGTGGCTAGATAGGTACGCTTCACAGACTCCCACCAGTAGTCTGCCTCGCCACGGAACATAAAGGTGGCGAATGGAACCTTCTGTTCCTCCGTGCATCCCATGACATCGAATATCTTGGTAATTTGTTTTACCCACGTCTCCGCCTTAATCGGATCCGGCTTTCTCCAGAATTTTGGTGGTCCCAACTCTTTGAACTGCTTGGCTGTGACCACACATGAATTGCTATCATTTCCTCATATATTTTGAACACGAGTCTCCCTCGTCTGATTTTGCATGAACTGCAAAAAGCTTCTAAACATCCCCTCGTTCATCATATGCTCAGTGGTGTTGTTCACAAGAGGAACATTGCCAGCCTGTTGCACATTCTCCTCGTTGGTGAGTACAGGCGTCTCCACGGTCTCATTTCCACTATTAATATTCTTAGTCGACATTCTCAAATATTGTCATAAAACAAGGGTTAATTAAGGAAATCAATATATCACATAATATCCCTATATACTGACCAACTAACAAATAAGCTTAGGTAGGACACACTAGCAAAGGATTTACTCGTCTCTCCACTCCTAGTTCTATTCCTCGATCTCCGCCAGAGATCATATCCCTAAGCTCTGATACCAACTGTGACGACCCCAAAATAGGTCCATTCCATCCAACCCATTATGAGTCGTCAAATACATGGTACAGAAATAACTACAACTTTATTATTACAACATATAAACTGTGAGTTTAAATACAGATATTGCCATCTAGACAATATCCACATGCAAATAAATCTCCATCATAATTATTGATACATTAATTTACAAAAATGGCGAGGACTACTAAACAACTCTCTCTAGAACCTTCATTCCATACCCCGACTAGTACTCGCTACATTCTCGCCTCCTGAGAAGAAAAATTGAACAAAAAGGAAAAGGGTGAGCTCAACTAGCCCAGTAAAGAATATTATGACTAAGATAATATACAACAAATTATCGTTAGTCTTCAACAGGGAAAAATCTAATAGAATACAATAGACAACCAGTTTTAAATCAACAACTGCAGCGAAAACAACAATTCATTAGAAGAGTTAAGTAGAGAATGCAAACTACTATCTTCTATATATGAATTTAAAAGTTCATCGTCGATATTTTATCCCTGTAACATCAATCAATATATATCTGGAATCAAATATTCATCTTTGCACTACAGGCCAAAGATATTCATCAGCTGGTCATGTTCATCTAAACACCTGTTTATCTTTGCACTACGGGCCAAAGATATTAATCAGTCGGTCATGTTCATCTCAACACCTGTTCATCTTTGCACTACGGGCCAAAGATATTCATCAAGAAATCATTCATCTTTACACTACAGGTCAAAGATATTCAATAATATCATCATTTAAGACTGAGGATGATGAAAAATATTTTTAAAGAAACGAATCCAATGAAACAAAATGACAAGGATTAAGGATTAATGATTCGTATTTTGTTTTATCCATGTCCAAAAATACCTCAAAAATAATCATAGTGGTGTAAAATTCAAGAATGATCAAAACATGGATACAATCAAAGCTAGTATCCATAATAGATATTTTGGACAAAAAGAAGAAATTTCATTTTTTGATGAATAGTGTCGTATACGTGAATAGTGCCGTATACGTGAATAATAACTCTGACACACAAAAAATAGAAATTTCACAAAAAATATCATCATGCTTCGTGAATAGTACTCGTAAATAGTAACTCATGAATAGTAACTCATGAATAGTAACTCGTGAATAGTAACCCCGATATGAAAAAGTTCCAAATTTGACAAAAATTTCAAACCAATAATTCGACATAATGATATTGAAGAAATAATATCATTTTCGAATAAAATAACATCCCTTACCTCGAAAGATCAGTACTTCTAGCTGAAACACCGGATATAGGCTATGACTTGAACTTGCACCGTATAGCAATACTCAAAGTATACTCAAAATACTCACAAGAATACGCTCGATAATATAGAGAGAGAAAACTTCAGTTTCTGGTGTGATTTTCAATTCTAATCTAAGCACCCTATTTATAGGAAAATACTTAGAACACCAAAGTAGAAAATTTATTAAATATTATTATTATATTATTATTATTATTTCTACAACTTCCTACGCCAACCTAGAATCTGATTTCAGCAATTAAAACACATGCAAGACCCACACTCAAATCACCAAAAACGTTTTACATATTAAAAATATTTTAAACTTTCAAAAATCAATTATTTCATAGCTTCGGAACTTCAATAATTCATAATAAATAGCCCTTTTATCAGAAAATTTGAATCTCGCAACTTTTTATAGGAAATTCAATTCTCTACAACTTTGCAGAAGAAATTTTTTCTAAATTCCAAACAGAAATTGACCGAAATTCATAAACGGACGATTTTACAGGCTATAATCAAATTTCAGTCAATAAATGGGGTCCACCGACATGTTTAACATGTTTTAAACATTTATGGTAACAAAAATACTCATCCTCCACATATACTCATATATCTCACATTCATCGTAAAAATATCATCATTATTATATTATTAAAATATAATAATATATTTAAATGAATTATTTTATCAGAAAAAGATAAAATTTTAATTTTCAACAATTGTCACATTAAAAATTTTCTCCATCTATATCCACATAAAATCAATATTTTCCTCATCATATGAATCAATAATTAATTATTCATAAATAATATTACAGAATCACAATATTGACAATTAGGCAGTTCCCAGGAAAGAGGAGACTTTCCAATAAGGATCTCTCCTTACTGGCGCGCAATTAGGTGACCAAACCTCTCCTTAGACATAACTTTTTAGAAATTACCAATAATGTTATCCAATAATATTATTCAGATAATATGAATTATTGCTCCGATAATGAAAAATACTGTGTAATGATAATTTATTGAAACAACAATAATATAAAATATCAATGCAGCAATTATTGAATCAATAAAATAAAATACTGAACAGTAATTACTGTAACAATTATTTAATAGTGCCTTCTTACGTAAGAATCAATAATTGGTGCAATACCGTGTGCTACTGTTCAACAACGCGTATTACTGTGTTTTAACCACGGGGTATTCCAACAGTATTAACGGTAACAACTACGCAGTTATTTATAAACAACTTATATTTGTCGTTTTCTTCATCCAATCGCTTTTCGTTATGGGGCCCACAAAAGACTGCGCTGTCGTACGAATATTCCCCGACAGTACGAATATTCCACGACCAAACGAATATTCTCCGACAATAATGAATATTTTATAACCACTTGCTTATTCGAAATATTTGCGTATTTTACCCATAACTATCCACATTAATCAAATCAACCCTTACTATTTCAAAATAATAAATAGAGGAAAATAAATTTCATTTATTAATAATTTTGGATCTTACAGTACATGTCGCTGGCCGGATAAAATCCCATCCACATTAATGATCTGCAGACTTTTTGTCAACAGCCTTCCTTTTTCATCATTACAAGTCAAAGACTTAAATATTAAAAGATCTAATGGACCAACCCATTGACCCGGTCCAATATTAAGGAGATATAATGTAAGAATTAGGCCCAATAACTTTAAGACTCAATATTGGAGATTCAATGGACTAATTAAATAACTAAGCCCAATCCATAAGGCCCAATAGGAGGAATATTACGACCCAACAGTTGCTTTTACAATTTTAGAAACATGCGGATCTAAGAAATTATTAGTGTTGCCACTGTCAATCGGAATCCTTAGAATCTTTCCATTACTAGATAATGCATGTAAGGTGATGCAAGCATCTGTTTGGTTATTAAAAATAGTTTCATCCACTAAACACTCTTCTCCACAATCAGTTTCCTCACATAATTCCTCATAACAATCTGAAGGCAAAATCATAAACAAGTGTGGTTTCTTGAAAACATATTCCACAGTATAAGGCCCATCATAAGAAAAACATCAACCTTTCTTCTTTTTCTTAGAAATCTGTTCTCTAGTCAGACCTCTAATAGGTAGAGTTTTCCCTATTTCCAATTATGAATTGTGAGGCAAGGATACATTGTTAGTGACATTTTTTTTTGTAGTACCTCTAAAAAAATGTATAGTACTTATTCCAACTGAAATTTTTATAAAAATAGTGTTTTAGGTGTAATTTGGATACATACAAGAAATAGGGTCTCTACAGTTTGTACAACCCTGTTTCTTCCCTGTATCCAAATTACACCTAAAATACTATTTTTTTATAAAAATTTCAGTTGGAAGAAATACTATATATTTTTTAAGAGGTACTAAAAAAAATGCCACTAACAATGTCAACAAAAAATGTCCCCCTAGAAAGACTATTAATACTCGTACAACCTTTTTAGTACCCTACTGTACTTATTCTCTTATTCATCATTCTACTTCTTTTTAACTAAACCTCCAATTTAGCTTCCTCAACTATAGTCTTTGTGCATCGGTTAAAAAAAGCCCAACCCCTTAACTCCTCAAATTTCTTTCTATAATCATTTACAGTCTCAGTCTGTTGTAATCTCTTAAGTTCCCCAATCGGATTTACATGAGTTTCTGGACTAAACCTTGCAATTATTTCCTTAATTAAGCCTTCCCAAGTTAATTCCTGATCTTATTGCACTATTTATTCTGAATGTTATTTTCCAAAGGCACAAAAGACATCTATAAGGGAGGGGGGGGTTTAAATATATCTTTTAAAACTTTTTCACTTATTAAGGATGTATTACTAGATTGTTAATTAAATAGATTAATTAAGCACATCGGAATATTAGTTTGAAATTCCCTTAATAATTTGACTTAAATCTCAGTTCTAAATTTAGTTCCTATGTATTTCAGACACAAGCAATATTATAAATAATAAAAAATAGAATATAAATGACACAATATGTTTTAAGTGTTTCAGAGTACGAATAACTTCTGGTCCACTCTTTTACTCTACGGGTAGGAAATCCCCTAAGGATGTAGGGGTCACTTAGATCAGATCACAAAGATTTATTACAATGAATCATGAAGATTCCTTCAAGCTACTTATACTTAACAGATAACACTAAGTCACGGGACACTTATTCTAGTTCACTAAGAACTCTTCAAGTCACTTAAATATGGTATAATGGTCACTTAGACTAGCGAATTAGTTGAATGATTGTTGTTTGAGGTGTCGCTGAAGTTGCGTTGAGCTTGACTTCTTGAGAACTGAGTAGCAAAAATAGTTTGTCTCTTTTTGTAAAGTGAGGCTCTTTTGACTTTGGCAGAGGTTTAGCTTTTTACTTTTATATTTCGTACTTTGATTTGAATCCTCGTACTTTTTTAGACCTCCTTGAAATCTCTTCATGTTAGACAGTCGACGCTACTTCATTAAATACTTCGATCCTAGAAAATCTCTGATGTTGACTTTTAGGGTGAATATGCCAGCTTGTTTTCGCCTCTGACTGGTCACATCAGACTATAACTTCATATACCACTTGTGGGTGGTGTCACATCTCCAAGATAGTTGTTAGACACATTTATATCTGATCTTCATATCAAACTTTCGGATCATAAACATCTTCTTGGGATCCTTAGTCTGCACGTATTCTTAGTGTTAGTCTAATGTCAAACCTGAAATGCTCTACAAAATGCTTGATCGTAGACTTGAATGAAGGTCGTAGGTGTTTGGGAAAACAAACTCTAAGATAACTCTTACTCTACTATCCTTGAAGTGCTCTACGAATTGAGAGACACTCTACGATGAGCACTCAACAATCCTTAAGTAGACACTGCGATCTTTCTTCACTAAACGATCTTAGAGCAGACTCTACGATCTTTACTTTACTTTACGATCATTGAGTGAGCTCTACGTTCTTTCTGCAAACTCTGCGATCTTGACTTAATTTTACGAACTTCTAACAGACTTTGCGATCTTGCACTAGATGTTCTACGATAGCTTAACCAACTCTGATATCTTCGAATAAACTCTACGAAATGATAGAGTAGCTTTATGATTGCTTAATATTACTCTATGATCGATTTTATCCTATCATTTATACATCAATTCAACTCATAAGATCAACCCAACAGATTTGATCTTTCTATACTAAGTCTATGTACACTATATTCATATTAAGGACTTTACAAAAATTACTGAACAAATATTCCAACTATTTTAACCATCTTTATTACATTTTTCTAACACTTTCACTCCCTCCTTTAGCGAAATTATTCCAATACACGACGAAGAAGCTAACATGGATTAGTTGGCGATACTAGGGTTTCATATATTTTTTGTCGACTTAAATAAATGGGTGAAAAAATGGAATAAAAATGAATTATAGAAAAAACATTTCCACCCTTCATTTTCTACGTAGATGTGTTGAAAAAGCTATCAAAATTATGTCATTACTTCGACTAAATTGCAAATCTGACCCTCCTATTTGTCATGTTTTTGCTAAATTATTCCTTAAATTATTATTTTTTGCATAACTCTTGTTCATAGATGCGTTAGTCATGCAAATGTGTTCCTCCAATGTTCCCTAAACTTTTTTTAGCACAATTGTTCCTCATATATGCGTTAGTCATGCAAATATATTCCTTCAATTTTTTTCACATATTAAAAATTGATTTTCTCTCTCCTCTCCTCAATTTTTTTATTTTTTATTTTAAAAATTTGTGTAAAAAGTATACTATTTTTCTTTTTCTTTTTTTATTTGTTTATTTGTTTATTATCATTTCAAATTCAATATGAAATACTCTAAATTCAAAATTAGTATAAATTAATTAATTTTAGACAATATAATTTCCAAAATTATAAACCTTACTATTTTTTATTTTATCTAAATGGTACTAATAATTATATAATTTATTTTAAAATTGAATTTATCTCAAATTGATTTAAACAAATCATAATTGATCCTATATTTTGAACAGAAAAAATATAAATTAGAAAATATTTTCATCATACGACTATTATTAAAAGTTAAACTCAATATTTTTAAAGACAAACAAATAAAATTTTAAAAATATTGAGTTCTAACTTTTAATAATAGTCATATGATGAAAATTTTGAAAATATTTTTAAATTTATATTTTTTTTGTTCAAAATATAGGATCATGTTTGATTTGTTCAAATCAATTTGAGATACATTCATTTTTAAAATCATACAATTATTAGTACCATTTAGATAAAAAATAGTAAAATTTATAATTTTGGTAATTATATTGTTTAAAATTAATTAATTTATACTAATTTTGAATTTAGAGATATTTTATATTGAATTCAAAATGTCAATATAAAAAGAACAAATAAAAAGAAGAAGAGTATGTTTTTTACTCAAATGTTAAAAATAAAAAATAAAAAATGAGGAGATAGGAAAGAGAAAGATAATTTTTAATAGGTGAAAAAAATTAGAGGAATACATTTGCATGATTAACGTATTTATGAGGAATAATTGTGCTAAAAAAATGTTTAGGAAACATTGGAGGAACACCTTTGCATGACTAATACATCCATGAGTAACAATTATGTAATTTTTTTTAAGAAATAGTTTAACAAAAATATGATAAATAAAAGGGTCAGATTTGTAATTTAGTCACCGAGTAAAGATCACATTATTTAATTAGAAAATTATATAGGGACAATTATAAAATAAAAATTGTAAAATAATTAAATTGAGTAAGAGTAGATGGACCAAAGCGTCGTTTTACCCAAGTCAATCAGACAATATTTCTTCCTTATCAATTCTGTATCTCTTCATAAAACCCCTCTGAGGATCATTTGATTACAATCTTTTGTGCATCGAAATCATGATATTTGTTGGCGGAATTCCATTTATAACAGACCCATCTTCGTCTCAGGTATTCTTCACCTCCCTGTTCCATTTTCCTGGCACACGAAATCTTCGTTTCCCCATCTCTTTGTATATCTTACTGTACACGAACTGAATTTCAAATATAAAATGGGGATTTTTGGATTGTTTTAGTTTGTAAAAATTTTCATTTTTTCGGGTGGTTCTTATT
Source organism: Panax japonicus (assembly GCA_020205505.1). Classification (NCBI taxonomy): domain Eukaryota; kingdom Viridiplantae; phylum Streptophyta; class Magnoliopsida; order Apiales; family Araliaceae; genus Panax; species Panax japonicus. The sequence continues at coordinate 8,764,747 of CM035105.1, forward strand.
TTGGAACCTCACCCTTCTGGTCTTAATTTCAGAATAGGAGTTTCTGGTCAGCTCCCCAAAGTCTTATTTTGATTAGGGTCTGCCCCCTTTTTGCTGGCATTTGAATGTGTACTTAAAATTGATCAAAATAAAGAAAGGGGAAATTTTGTTGGCATTTGTCAAACATGAAAGTTTGCGTTTTTAAGTGTTTTGTTCAGCTTGAGGACCTATTTGAGGTATGTAGGATTATCTATATAAGTTACTACCCCCGTTCCCAAAAAAACTGACTTTTGCAAATTTTACAAACTTCAAGGATATATTTTTGTTCGGTTTTTATACGTTATATTTCTAAAGAGTTCAGTTTAACAATGATGGCGATATAACGAAATTGTGATGGCGAACTTGAGGAGACGGAACCTTTTTTATTTTGGAAAAAATTGTCAAATGGGACTTTTTTTTTGTAAAAACGGAGGATCGTGGAGTACTATCTAAGATTAGTTCTGTAACATCTCTGATATTAGAGTGAATACATATATTGTTTATTGGTATGCAAGTGTATATAAAATTATTTAGGAAAAAAAAAGTATATACCAAATTTATTCAGCTCGTGCTGGAAGCCACTATTTACTTGTTTATTCAAAAGTTTATTCTCATTTTTCCAGTCAGCATTTGGCTTGAAACAAGAACTAAGAAGTTGATATATCTCCCTCAAACACAAATAAAATAAAAATAAAAATCGAAGTGGGGTGAAGGATAACTCTCAGTCTCATCATTTTTTAATAATGAGTTAATATATTCGTCATGAGTATATCCCATGGGCCCCAATTCAATATGTTTTGTCTAGAGTTAAGAGATGTCTTATTTGAACCGTGATCATTCTATGTGAAATTTAACAAGTTTGAAGGGAAGGTTCATAACTCCCTTGTGGTTAGTTGTGCTTGTGCATAATGTGCAGCTTGAAGACTGGATTATCTTAAAGCTTTATGCTGTGGGGTACCTGAATATTTTTTTTTCTCAATTGCATCCACCACATCAGGATCATAAAATGTTTTCATTGATTTTCACTATGTCATGGCTCAAGTGTTCAGCTTACCTGATAACTTGCTCTCAAAACTCATATTCCTTGTAGGACAGTGATGCTTTGGTTGTTTTGATGGAGCACCCTATTTTGGTATCTGCATCGGATTCATTCAATGCTATCTCAGAGAGGAAGTTCTCAGTTTCTGAAGAATCTAATTTGGAGAAATCAACCAGTAAATGTGTTTATGTTTTTCAAAGAGAATATGCAACTGTTGATCCTGCCCTTGTGGATGTATGTTCATATATTTGTTTCTCCAGGCAGCTAAAATGCTCTAGTATGAATTTTCAAATTTGCATTGAACTGCTCATTTTTCATCAGTTGGATTGTACTAGAGCTAATTTGTACGTAGATTAATGCAATGCACGTATATTCTATAAATCCATTGACAGTCGCACAAAAACTAAAGAAGTTAGTCTGTTGGTGGTAAACTCACTGTAATATGCTAAGGAACTTGTCATGTAATTGTAGTTATGTGTCTAGCCAATCCAGGCCCTTAATCACTGAGATTAGGAGTGTCCTCTTGCTATAAATAGATCAAGAAGGACCTTCCAGTGCCTCATGTTTGGGACAAGTAATCCCTGGTAGTTCTTCAGTTAGAAGGTCTGTCCTATCTATGAATGATAAGCCTGCAAGACGAGCATTATTGTCCAGAGCGCAGTAGAGGTATGATGTTATAACCGTGGCTCACGGACACAGTTTCCTGCACAAAAAGTGATTCAGGAAGAGAGGTTCTTGTAGGACTGGTGTCATTTACTGCTTTACCTTTTTTTGTGGGGCCATGGTCTAGACATGCCCCAGGTCATGCTTATAACTTATTACCAAAATAATGTGTTATTTTAGATTGGATGCATCCACCCTGGAAGATTAAAGTAAAGTTGTGATTTCTATCTCATGTGAGAAGTAGTAATACCGTTGGTGTAGTTTCGGTTATAGTTTATTAAGTTGATTTTGGTTCACCTTAAAAGCTAAACTGACTTTTCTTAGTGAAAAATCTTTTTGAAGTGCTATGAACAGTGGTTAATAAAATATACTTGCAAAAAATTAACCTGATTGGAGTTTACATTGCTTATTGACTCATTGTTCTTTGGTTATCTAAGTTTTATGTGGAAAGGTTCGGTGTAATTCTCTGTAAGGGCCAGAAATTAATGATTCTGATTCCACATCTAGATTTTGAATGTTTCTTTCACTGAAATGTACTGAACATCTGTGTTACTATTGTTCTTCTTATGGAAAGTTAGTTGGCACTGATGAAGCAACAACTTGTGTGGGCCTTGTCATTCGAAACCGGAGAAGTGGAATGTATGTATAGCATGCATATATATATATATATATATATTAATTTGTTAGTAAGTGCTTGATTTGAATTTCTTACTTTCTATATCTGGGTACTTGATTGCAGGACCTCTGTTGCCCATATGGATTCACCAAATGTTGTTGATATTGGCCTCACCCAGATGTTGTCATTAGTTGTCAATCATAATTTTGATGACGTTTTAGATGTATGCTTTTTATATCCTTAAAAACTTGTGTTGTCCGGATGGTGATTTTTATGTGTTAACTCTGGGTACTTTTTTAACAAAAGATGTAACCTATGCAAAAATGTATACAGGTCCATCTAGTTGGTGCTTTTGTGGATACCTCTCCTCAAGTTTGGCCCAAGTCCCTGTACTTTGTCTTTGATTTTCAGCAGATGTTGTTACTTGTTACTACTCAGGCAGAATTATTAATGTTGAATCTAATGGACTTTGCATGCAGAGTGTAAATCGTGGCACTAAATCAAGAAACTATACAAAATTGGATGGCTATTCTTTTTCATTGTGTACGAAGATAATTGAAACTTTGCGAAAAAGCAATGTAAACTTTCACATCCAAACTCTCCATGTTCTGGGGCACAACACAAGATGGGATTCTCAAGGACATGCTTTCCCTATATTCAATGGGTTACTGGTCAGTTTTGACTTCATGAATTCCTTTCTTCATGTTACAAGTTTGGTATGCTTTTACTGTAATATTCAAGTTTGTTGTTTGTAAAGATGACAATATATTATATTTGTATCTCTAACTAATTCATGCGAAAGTTTCATCTTCTTAATTTGAAAGGAAGAAATTTCCACTTCTGTCAGGAACATTAAACCTAATTAGCACCAGTTGACTACCTTTATGTCCTGATCAGTTGTTAAAGGAAAACTATTTTAAATATTTAGCGATGATACTATTTAGAATTTTACTTTTGTACTCTTAACTCTTACATGTGGACTGTGTTTTCTGGCTATGTCCGGCTAATTGCTCCTCTAAATTCTCCAGGAGAAATGCAGATTCCCCCTAGCATTCAGACATACCAGTAGTCTTCAGTCTTCAAACTTTGGTAATTCCAGTAGATGAAAACCCATCAACAATTGACCATCTCATAATTCTATAAAATAGTACATATGGTAACTGAACCTGAATCTAACCAAGGGACATTATTAATCTTAATAAGCCACAGCAATATTCGGATTGTTGACTTGAAAAGTGTCACAGTCCCAAGCCTTGACCCAGGACATTCTAGTTGATGGAGGGTGTACTTGAGGAACTATTAGGCTTATTAGAGTCTTACTCTATTTTTATGGTAATGATTTATGTTGCTTGGAAAATTACCAAATTTATACATTTTCTTTTGTTAAGAGCCTAGGCATGTTTTATAGATTTAGTTTGGTGGACATAGGTCGTCAATGTTCCATGAGTCTTATTTTATTAGTTTATGAACTATTGGGTCCTTTGATATGGGTTTACTAGATGTTTGTTTATATTTTCAAAGTCAAGTCAAATAGTTTTCAATTAAGATGTTCCAGTCTTCGTAAAGTTGGAATTGCTTAAGCTTATATAAAGTCATGCAATGTTCGAAAAAACTAAAATCGGTACGAGGCGTTTTTCTCTGGGCTATACGAGGCGTAAGCCTTGAGGCCGAGCGAGGCGGAAGCCTTGATTTAAAGACCTAAAAGTCCCCAAAAAATTATGAAAAAATACTAATAAAACCATAAAATAATTCATTATTACAATTAAGGTCATAGAAGATATAAATAACCAACGTCACAATAATGTATTATTACAAAACATCAAAATAACATAATATCATCGAGTACTTATATAGTGATCATCCATCACTATGTAAGTAATGTATCATTTGTATCTAGCGGCTTGAATAATGGATCATGAGCTTTATCAACTCCAGGGGCTGCGGTGCCATATTTCCATGCAGGATCTTTCTTACCCATAATCTTAATTCACTGTAATAATAAAAGAAATTGTTATTACATATTTACATTAGCAAATAGCAATTCATGTACACAAAAATTGATATTGTTATTGACAGTCTAAAAAATGGAATTATCATATGCTATTGTAAACAATAAAAACTGTTAATGCTATAATTGCTATTGTGATACACTGTAAACTATAATTGCTAAAACAATAACAATAAAACAATAACAAAACAATACAATTAAAACTAAACACAACTCAATAACAATAACAACTACATTCACTACAACAACTACAGTCACAACTCAGAACATTCACTACAGTCACTACATTCAGACGCCCCAAGCAGAAGGAGAAAACAGAAAAGAAAACAAAAAAACAGAGACCCAATCAGTCTCGCGACCCAAGTAGAAGGAACCTAGAAAGAAGTAGAAGGAGCAGCCGAGAAGGAGAAGAAGAAAGTCGTGATCGAAGGAGAAGGAGAAGCCGAGAAGGAGAAGAAGTAGAAGAAGTACAAGAAGAATAAAGAGGATATCTGGAAAGTCGCCCCAAGCAGTCTCGCGATCAAGCCAAATCTCGCGACCCAAGCAGTCTCGCGAAAGCCAAATCTTGCGACCCAAGCAGTCTCGCGAAAGCCAAATCTGATATTCGGTAATGGTAAGTCGACCCAAATCTAATATTAGGTCTTTTTTTAAGCCAACTCAAGGTGTACGCCTCGCGACGCCACGAGGCGCGACGCCACGAGACGCGACGCCACGAGGCGCAAGCTTCAACAGATGAAGGCGGTTGTTTGTCTAAGTCCAGAACAAGCGGTCGCCTCGCAAACCATTTCCTCCGCCTCGCTACGAGGCGTACGCCTCAAGCGATATTTCGAACATTGAAGTCATGTCATGCTTTCAAGTTTCAACTCGAAATTAGTAACGATAAAGTAATAGAAAATTTCCCCATAATTTATTTTAAGATTGTTATGCAATGTTATGCTTCCTAGCTTATTCCTCTTCACTTTTATGCGCGTATAGCCTTGTGATTTTACTATATAACTTTGTGATCTGAACTTCATTCAAATTACTCACAAATCACAATTAGAGACAAATCACATTCCAATTACTCACAAATCACAATCATGTATGCTGCTAATGTTGTTTTTAAATTAACATCTTTAGTCTCTTTTGTACCTTAATACAGGTTGAACCTTCCACTGGTTCAGTCATCCCAGCCAGCTTTGATATAACTTCAAGAAGTCCTGATGAAATTGTCAGAAGGATCCGACTGACTGCTTCTTTTGAGGACCCTAGTTGTTCTGGGAGGTTACTAGAGACATACGACACACAAACCGATCAATTTGTAATTGTTCCATTTACCTGGTGAGACTGATTCTTTTAACAGCTTTTGCTTTAATCAGTCGTATTTGAATGTTTATACTTGAATGCTTTTAAAGTCTGAAAGTAGTGAATTATGCTTGGTTCCACTCATACTGTCCTTTTTCTACTTGTTACGTGTTTGGATTTTTCCCTTTAAACCTCAACTATTCTGCCTTTTCTTAGCAAGTCTCCGGCAAATAGATTTCCCTTACAGAGATGTTATATTTTTCATCTGTTAGGACCAGACGACAATTAAGTGTTGCCTTCGCACTGCGACACCTTTCTGACACAGAAATTCTCCTCTCATGTTCTACTTCACCTTCAGCTGAATGCCCAGATTTTGTTGATAATCAAAGAAGGTACTAACAGCTCTATGCTATTATTGGTTTATTGTATATCATTTCTTAATACTTGGGTTGCAGTCTGCAACATTTGAGCTTTGGTACAATGAAGTATGGAAATTTCGAGGGATCCATAATAACACTGTAGTCGGCGATACCTATCCCATACTTTGTGAACAAATTCCTATTTCTAAATTAAAATTTATGATGTCAAACATGCATACAATACTACTTAATTTAACATAAACCCAAAAGTAATGGATTAACGAAATCATGTTATTTCCTGCGGTATTATAGTTGTTTACCATCACATATTGTTTTAATGTTTTAACATTCTTGTTAGAACCTATTCATTGACAAAGATAAATAAAAAATGATCTTTCTCGTTGATTTAAGTTCTAAAATTATCAAAATAAGTTCGGGGTTTCAAGTTTGAAACCTCTTAGAAAATACCAGCCGTTACTGTTTATGACATGCAGCGCCAGGCCCAGGGGCGAAGCTAGTCAATTGACCCCACTGATTTTTTTTATATATATGATGTAATAGATTTTTTTTGTTGGTGTAATTTATTAATTTGACCCAACTGAATTATATTTTTTTATATATATGATGTAATAGATTTTTTGTTGGTGTAGTTTAGTAATTTGACCCCACTGAATTTCATAATTCAAAGGAAGAGAATCATTAATGAAAGATAACTTCTTTTGGCTTATACAGGCAGTGTGAATATTTGATTGAACACCCAGACTGGAGGAAAACCTTTCCTTCAAAGCAGCCTCTTGTATTTGAGAGGATTTCAGGTGGAGGTTGGAGAAGGCTCTAAGCCCCCCACCCCCCCACCCCCCACCCCCCACAAAGCCATTTGTTTTTTTGGGTTTGGAGGATTAAATTGGAGTGAAATTGCGCTTCTCTCCTTATATGTGAACCATTATTTACTGTATCAAGCTCGTGATCATGTGCACTGCAGTAAAATAGATGTTATTGCTGCTTGATCAGTTTGAGCTCCCTAGTTGACAAATTAGAATTTTTAGCTTACAGTTACACGGAATATTATTGCTTGGCATCTTTTACTCATTATGTGAATATCCTAAATACGAATTCATAAAGAATACCCACTTCAAACTTTACAAAACTTGTATGAGCTGTTTATCTCTCTTGGAGGGGGGGATCAAATTGATACTGTGTTTGTGTTTTAGTATTATGCAACTAGCATTTTTGTTTAATATTACCAAAAAAGTTCCATTCTTTCAATTTAGTTCACCATTTACCATTAACTTGACATTGATGAGCATAACATGTTTAAACATTTTGCTTCTTTTTTCTTTCTTTTTGCCTTTTGGTCAGCTGTGTTATATCATTTGATGTTGGTATTTTAGTTCTTCATACTGGAACTGAGCTTCTGCATATTAGTTTACTTGTATCACAAGTAAGGTTTTAAATAAAATTGCAAATTTATCATAATTAATGGCCACATTCATGCTCATCAATTTCAAATTGTGAACATGTACAGATACCGAATTGAGAAGGAACAGAATTAATATGGTACCAAAATAAAAGATGAAAGAATATAGACTATATTTAATGAAACACAAAAATGGATATTGGGTGTTTCCATATGGGAACATAGTTTCTTTCCTTGTACATCTATGACGGAAATAGTATCATTTCACTGCCAATATCCTGAAAACATTTTAAGCTAATTCAGCAGTTTCACCGTATCAACAAAAAGAAGGCTTCAAGTTATAACCACCGGAACCACCATACTAAGCTAAATGCTGACGGGTAATGAATTTATTAAGGTTAATAAAAATCCCCCAAATGAGAGATCAAATAGATTTGAATTTGATTGCATGCACAATCCTTGCAAGACCTTGTTTTGGTGTTTAACCAAACAAGAACTTATTTCAGATTCAAGGATGATGCAACTGAGAAGATTCCTATTTTCTATTACTCGCCTGCATTTGGTTTCGACAAAATTAAACATGAAAGGATTCGGTCTAGCAATCACACAATTTACTGAGCCTCACAAATGATCAAAATAACATAGCCTAAATGCAAATGTAAATCATGCTCCGGCCGAGACAAATACAATGCAAGATTTTCTGCCAAAAAGTTGCATCCCATGAGAAATCCTTTGTCAAACAATTAAACCCGTACATTTATATTGCTCAAGCAGCTGTCCTGCGCAGCTCACTAGCTCCATGTGCAAAATGACACTTTTCCCCAAAAGTGCACGACCCCTTGGAAAAATTTTCACATACCTTTGTTTTGAAATTACCTGCTGGAGGAGCTTGCACAGGCTTAGTCATAGGGTTTCTTCCGGGGACTCCTGTGCCAACACCAATGTTCATGATAATCTCACGTACCATTGTACTTGCGTGTTTGATTTGATCAAAAGTTCCCTCAAGCTCAACATTCCTTTGATTAGAATCTGTGTCATGCTCCCTTATGGCGAGCTTGACCCCAGTCATGCGGGATATTTGCTTTGAATTCACGCCACCCTTTCCAATAACAGCTCCAGCAAGTGATGCATCTATGCTTATCTTGGCTGTAGCTGATGCACCAAAATTGGCAGCAGCAGCTAGCCTAGTTGGGGATGGTTCTACCCGTCCACCATAAGGGCCCATCGGTCTCAAGGCTCGAGGATCTTCGTAACCTGGCTTCCCAAGTTCCATCTCACTATGGGCGAAACGACATTTATCATCAAACTTGCACCCTTCTGTGGTGTTGTACTTGTTGCAGAGCTTAGCTTTGACAATTGGTGCAGGACCATCAGCAAAGGGTGGCAGGGTGGGTTTTCTTGCGACTGGCCCACTCATATTTGTCATGTGACCAACTGCATTATAGCCACCAGGAACATAATGCAGAAAGTGACAACCCTCACCGAATTGACATCCTGAAGGGCTGCAGGATATGAATATGTGAGAAACAAGGTGGCACACAATACTGAAGAAATAGCATCGATATATCATGTATACAATTAAGCATTCATGCATGCCAAATATATAATACATACAACATACATAAGTGACCAAGAAGCGTTAAGGTATTGAACTAACTGAGTAACCACCAAAATGTTCCTTGCACAGAAACAGATCACATGAAAAGGAAATGAACGAAGACAAGGGCAGGACAGACTGGACTGGCAGGAAAAAATCATACAAGTAACGGACACGAGGTCAAATGTAAAAGGTAACTATTTCAACTCCAAAGAAATCTGACCAGCCTCTTGTCTCTTTGGCATAACACAAGCCACACAATTTGATAATCCACTATTGAGGCATCAATAAATTAACAAGTAAAACAGGTTCACTGTTGAAGTATTTAATGTAGACTCACACCCACGTGTGCACACACCCACTCCATCACCCATTCAAAAAACAAAAAGTTATGTATAACTTAGAACAAGGGCATAGAGTCATTTCTACATTCAACATTAACTTACATTTCCTACTATTTCCCAACCAACTGTCCACCATGGACCACATACAGTAAATTGTAGTACTCCAATAGGTACTGGTTTGGAGTTTCTTGTTGCGTTTCAAAAAGGGAAATTTCTCAAAGAGAGAAAGGAAAAGAGAAAAGGGGGGGATGGGGGTTGGAGGGGGGAGTTTCCATTAAGACCTACCTGGACTTTTCTTATGAAGCCTCATCTTTTTAAGTAATACATATACTAATAACTCCTATAAATATGCTTCGATGAAGAGTGTGAGAAGCATATGTAGTACCACATATCAGGTCTACAGGATCCAAAAAAAAAACCACACCATCCAAACCTCAAAAGTAAGAGCTATTGACACAAAGCAACGGCTTTTCAATTATTATAATAATTGCCCATATACAATTATATTCTGAAAGAGAACCACTGCCTCTGATTTACAACCTTTTCCATTATTAAGCTAAGAAGAACAAACCGTAACACCAATATATACATATCATAGTATTTGGTCTTCCTTGAAAATTTTAATTGATTTGGATCAGCTACTTCAAGATAACAATTTATAATTTAGGACATTATTTGGGATGAATTAAGATCACAACCTGAAAAACTTCATGCATGGCTTTGATTTGCTTCCTACACCAGTTCCAAAGGACTCCATTTCTGTGGCAGAAAATTAATTACTTTGTTACAGTTAAATTCTTAATTAAACAAAAAAAACTTTCAAGAACAAGGACAATTGACATCATTATTCATTATTAATGATAACCATATCATTAACAAAATTAACAATTCATTAAAAGCAATTTATGTAACCTCTACTTCACCAATCCCAAATTTAGCAATACGCTAAACCCGTAAACAAAAGTTGAGCCTACCATTAAATATCTCAAATTTTATAGACAACCAACAAAAAATATTATTGATGTGCTCTAAGTTTATTAGAAACAAATTCTCGAAACAAATGCAATAAACAGAACCAACTTAAACACCGTCCATACTTGACAACACTCTGCAAGATTCTCATCAAGAGTCCTTTGCTTATTCCTCTATATTAATATTGCTTAAAGTCTCGCAGAAAAAAAAAAATCACGATTGCAAGGTGAATACACACAAAAGCAGAAGAAACAAAACATATATAGTATAACAGGTTTAGTAATAATCATCAGGTAACTCTTTTCCAATTTGACTAAATTAACTCCCACCATTCTTGACCCTGCTAAGCCTTTTGTAGCCATACAAAAGATTAAAAAAATAAAATTCAAACAACAAATTTAACATTTGGGAATCATAATACAGCTAGAACAGAAAATGATGCACAACATTTCAATCAACAGGAAAATATATTTAAAATAAATTGACTCAAATGAATTAATTAACAAGATAAATTATATCTAAAAGCAAGAAGTCTATCCAATAACCACAAAGATAGTAACAAGAAAAGTAAGATTGAACTAAATTACTAGCTAAAAAGAGAGAGAAAAAGACTAACCATCCTTAGATCTCTTGTGACCTCCGTTCCAAACACCAACTTGTCTGCCTCTCTTCCGGCCGAACTCCATTATCCTCAGATCCAAACAGAAACTCAACAACAAAAAAGAGATAAAACAAAATTACCACAAAATTTGCGCATATCAATACGAGAATGTGGAAAGAGAAAGTCTTAATTTCTGAATTCAAAGAGTGCAAAGCAAAACCCTAGGGTTTTGCAGAGGGCGGAGAGAAGCGGTTCTGCGGAACTGAAATTTATGATTTTTGGTTGGAGCCCGCGCTCCTTCTATCTTTTTTGTTTTCTCACGTGACCTTAATATTGGACCTTACGTCAATATGCTCACTCAATATCTAATACAGGCATGTGAATAGATTGGGCCAAATCATTTACCCAATTCTGCTCCGCTAGCCCGCTAAAAAAGACCATGAATTTACATAGCATTATACACCATTTCTATCCATCAATATAACGTTTATATATAGTATTTATATAGTTCAATATAAGAATCAACATTCGGGGATATTATTTTCGATGACATCCGCTACTATTAGTAGCGGCCGTCTGCCATTAATAGTAACGGCTAGCCCGCTAAAAAAAGACCATGAATTTACATAGCATTATACACCATTTCTATCCATCAATATAACATTTATTAGTATCTCTATCGTTCAATATAAGAATCAACAACCGGCGATATTATTTTCGATGACATCCTTTACTATTAGTAACGGCCGTTAACCATTAATAGTAACGGCTAGCCCGCTAAAAAAAGACCACGAATTTACATAGCATTATACACCATTTCTATCCATCAATATAACATTTATATACACTATCTCTATCGTTCAATATAATAATCAACAACTGGCGATATTATTTTCGATGACATCCGTTACTATTAATAGCGGCCGTTTGCCATTAATAGTAACAGATGTGAATTAATTTTGGTAGTTGGTTTTTATATTAAATGATAGAGATGGTATATGCTAACAAATACATGATATGAATCATTTCTTTATATATATAATACTCCCTCCGTCCCAAATTATTTATTGTTTATAAATTATAATTATAATTGACCCACACACCACATTTTTTCTTTGATTATTTTAAATTTTCATTTTAAAAAATTATGTACCCATGTAAATATGTGCCGCATGTATTTTTTTTAAATATGTTAATCTATTAATCTATTTTAACCACTCTTCAATTTTCGTCTAATATCGTTAATTAATTATTTACAAAATCTCAAGTAATATGGGAACTTCTCTATACACTCTATCCGCGACTTTCTCAACCTCGCATGAAAGTTTTCTATTTCCTCTATTCTCTCTTCTTCTGAAGCTTTTAAGGTTTCGACTTTTTTATCCCCGCTATATCATTTTCAATATTTTTTAAATAAATTTTAAATATAAGAATTTTGCACACGCAACGAGTTATATATATATATATATATATATATATATATATATGAATGATTCATAGCATCTATATACATATATCATCTTAACTCTCCGTTCAACAAATAGATGGTTGAGATTTAATCAAACTTCCGGACTCTTTTGCCCCCAGTTACCCAATTAGCCAGGACACAACAATCCCTTGTTTTCAAATACCGTGTAATCGCGTCTCACTATCTGCCTGCCTTAACCCAAAACCCCAAATCAAGTCTCCACCTGCATCTCAGCCTACGCTCTACTAACTACTGGTACGTCAATTGTTTTGGTTTTGTTTCCATGAATTAAGGCTAGGGTTTGAACATGTCTATGGGCAATTTTAAAATAGGCATAAGTTGTACTAGGATAAGAATCTGTGGCTCATGAATTACCGAATTGGACTATGAAAAAACCCTCAATTGAGTATATCTAATAGATTGTAATTAACTTTTTTTAGTTTTCTTATATTATAATAATCATCAGTTTGTGGTTGATTTCATGTTTATAGATGTCAATCCATGTTTATTGTTTTGAGTATTTTGAAATGAAGTGTTTGTGTGTGTAATGCACATTAAGTGTTTGGTAAAATGTCCTACTCTGTACAGGGACGACCCTGAGTTTTGAAGGGCCTAAAGCGGATAACAAAAAAATGGGCCTTTTGTGAGTTGCTATTAAGACAGACATAAAAAAAGGAAGAACTTTTGCTAAACAAATACGAAAGAATATCAAATATAATAACCGACTATTTCAATATTTCCAAAGTATCATTTAGATATCACATTATCACTAAGTCAAAAAAATAATTACCAAATAGGGCCTCCGTTATTAAGAGTCTAACACTACTCCCAAACAATTAAAAAAACCCAAAAAACTGAATCTGATGATGAACCCCCAGGTACATAATAATTAAATTATTTTGTATAAATTATATGCTTTAAATATGTAAAATATTACAATAATCAGTATATGTAGAATATTACAGATTGATTATTTGCTTTAATATTTAAGTATTCTATTTAAGTAATAAAAGGAAAAGAATATTTATGGGGGCCCTAAAATTTTTTGGGTCTAAAGCCCGGGCACCTTGGGCTTTAGCCCAGGGCCGGTACTGACTCTGTAGTCTGTTTATAGAGGTCAATACATTTACGAGTGTTCTGAACGGGAAGTGGACTGAGAATCTGCTAGTAAATTTTTTGTTAATTTTGTTGTGTAATTCTTATTGTTTTATTGTATGCCAAAAAATTGCCCCAACTATCATAACTTATGGGTGTATATTTTGGTTTTAGAAGGCTTTAAATAAAAGGATTTACAACATTGTTCATGGTGTAATAAAGGTGAAAACTGCTAAGTTGAAGAGTTGAATATATTAATGGTAATTTAGTTTTATGTTAGATGAATTTTACTTTTGCTACATGGATAAACAACATAAGGGGACTCTAAAAGTTTTAATTTGCATTCATACTATGATACCAACTACACTACCACCCTTTCTTTTTCTTAATATGTTTTGAAGTTTGTGATTTTGAATTTCCTTTTGCATGTAATTTCAAAATGTAACAGGTATTTATGTTGATTGCTATGATTTTTGTGTTTTTTTTATAAATGTGGGTAGATTTCTATATAGGTTCATATATGTATAGATTTACAAGATGATCAACTTTATTACACAATGACAGTTTAATATTGTGGGACATGCAAACTTTATTTAGTCAGAGTAATAGACCTAATGGTTCGAATAAATGTTATTTATGTTGAATACTTCATTTTTTATGGCCATATATAAACTTTGAGAAGTACTTCCTCATGGATGTCTCCTGTTCTTTGTTGCAATACTTTAGTAACATTATTGTTAGGTGCTTTGCTTCCACTACTACCTTTGTTACTAACTCTATATTTTGACATGCGTTTAGCACGTGTGCGTGGAAACTGATCATATATAATGGCTTTAGTCATGGTAGGCTAAGTTCTAATACATACAACTTTTTCTGTATGATTAGGCTGGGAACTCTTAATTGAATGAGGTTGTTAATCAAACATATTTCATAGTGTCTGTAGTTGTAGGTATATGAATAGGAATGAAACTTGATCAGTTTACCTGTTATATCAGTTCGATCTCACAGTTGGTGATTGGCGCCGCCATGGCCTTGGCCCTTGGGGTTTTGCTAAAACCTCAAATTCCAATCTCCGCTATGTAGTAGGAGTATATCCATGGGTCGAGTCGAACCATTCTGTGGTAACTTAACTAATAGACCAAACCGGGTCGAGCAACCCAAGTGTGTGCACATAAATAAGTTGTGTTTGTAAATTATATGGGATAAAATAAAAAATTTATAAAATTTGAAGGATTAATAAAAAATTATAAAAAAAATTACTATTATAAAAGTTATAGGGGGAAAAAGTAATAAGGAAAAAAAATGTGATATAAACTTATGGAGACTTTATAATATAAAATTTTCATTTCTTTATATAGTTTGGAAATTGTTAAATTCATAATAAAAATTATTATTTTCACAATAAAAATATCGTTATAGATTCTATAACGACGATTTTCACCGTTGCTATACATTTACAACGACATTTTTATTTTGAAAATAACAATTTCTATTGTAAATTTAACAATTATCTACAATTTTCGTTTATTCAATTCATTTCTGCTTCAAGTCAAGATAATGCTACCAGCAGCAGTACATGGAGTCTGTAAACCACAAGGTAGAATTTAGAAGTACCATACAATAATAAACCCGCACGCGTAAAATTCACATCCATTCATTCAATACCCAAGAGATAAAATCAAAACTTACAAATAAAATCATCATCATCTCCTCAATCATCATCTCACTCACTTCTCGCCCAAAATCATCCTCCTATATGGGTATGGCTGTGTTTAATTTGTTTAAGCTCTCGCTTCTCTTCAATCTACTTTCACGCTCAAACTTGGGCATTTGGCCGGCGACTCACAGCGTCACCTCGTTTCCGGCGCCCTGCAGCCGTATCGAGTGCCCAACCTACGACTTGATTCAGGCCGGAGATGGCTTCGAAATTCGACGCTACAATTTCAGCATATGGTCTTCAACTTCTCCCATTCAAGACATTTCCCTTCTTAAAGCCACCAGAACTGGCTTCTTGCAGTAGGACATCAATCTTTCCCTATACCCGTTTCCAATATCTTTTATAGTTTATCAATTTGTTTGATTTTTTAGTTTATCTTGCATGGGTTCTGCAGTTTCGCAATTTTATCATTTAACTATTAATTGTAGTTATCATGCATGGGTTCCGCTTTTGCTTCAGCACACTTCCACTTTACCACCTATTGGGCTCATCCTTTTAAATTGATCTGGATACATAATTTGCCTGCGCTTTTTTTTCCTTCTTTCTCTCTTGCAAAACAATCCTGGAGTACTTTATAAAGGTTAGCGGTAGAATTCACATAAAGGTTAGCGGTAGAACTTCCATTTCCCCATCAATAAGAGATTTATGTAGAGTAACATTTTGGACATCAAATTAGCAACTTCAAAAGAAAGAATTCCAATGGTTTCTTTTGGCTCTTGCTTTTTATTCCTTTTTTAGAAGTTTCAAGGAGAAGGGCATGACTTTTAGCAAAAATCAAGCCAAAACTTTTTAATACTATAATACAGGGTAACATTCTTTTCGTTTCTTAGAAAAATGAATTAATTGTCTTGCTAAAGAGTGGAAATCCAGGAAGTCTTCTTAGCTAATGCTAATTTTGCCAACACTTTGAAGTGCAAACAAGGATTCCCCGCAGATTACAGTTATCATGCACTCTAAACAACAAGAAGTCCCCAAACATGCATTACACTATATATCAAAGCATTGCCAAAATGTCAAACAAATATTCGAAGTGGTGTACAATTTATTACAGGTTATTTATTATGCATCACTACAAAAATTTCTTTACATATTATGAACTATGAATTTAGCTTATGATTGAAAATTTTCACATAATGCTAGATTTTTCCTTATCTAAGATAAAAAACAATCTCACACTAAGATAACTAAACTGAAAAAAATAACCCGGTGACTGTTTAAAAATCTCACTGTTTTTGGTCTAATTTATAAGAAAAACTAATACAGGCTAGATGTATCCCATTTATTATTACTGCACAGCTTAAGCAGTCTTGAAAAATGTAGTAATAATTAACAAAGGCAGTTAGAACTTAGAACCAGTCAGTCTATCAAAAGGAAAGATTGTATTTTGACATTGAACCCGCTAAAAAAAAGAAAGGAAGATTGAAATCAATATGTATATACACGCAGGTCTAGCTCTTAATTTCCTCCAAAAAAAATTTCAAGAGACAGCTCAAAAATAGAATAAAACAAATAGTCTGTTATACATTAATTGAAAGTATACACACGATAATCTCTTCAAATAATATTTAGAATAATCAAATTAGAAGGATTACCAATCGTAACTAAAAATTACTGGAAAGAGGCCCTTAAGATAATTAGAATAATCAACTTATTTATGTGCACACACTTGGGTTGCTCGACCCGGTTTGGTTTATTAGTTAAGTTAACACAGAATGGTTTGATTCGACCCATGGATATACTCTTACTACATAGCGGAGATTGGAATTTGAGGTTTTAGCAAAACCCCAAGGGCCAAGGCCATGGCGGCGCCAATCACCAGCTGTGAGATCAAACTGATATAACAGGTAAACTGATCAAGTTTCATTCCTTACTTTCTCTCTGTCTCTATGAACCAAAAACCCTCATTTTGATTGTTTGATCACAGATGGAAATATATTCCTCTATTCAATGCTCTCTCATCATAATCAGGAGATGAAATTAGCTTTGAAATGCCAAACTTTTTGGAAGTTTTTAGCAACTTTTTCGTCTATATTTCCTCAGCAACTCTATTTGATTTTAGAATGTATTAATTTTGAACTTCATTTTCCCTACATAGTTTAATTATTCATACCAGAGAGTAAATTATATACTTGTTGCACCCTGCAAGTTGAATTTATTTTTTGTCCAATTGCTAATATATACTATACCCTCCATTTCAAACTTAGAGATCAATTTTTTTTATTCATTTCCAAAACAAAGATGCATTTCTATCTACTTTTGCACTATAAAAGTGGCAATCTATGCCATTACTTTTTTACTAACATTTTTAACAGCACAACACTACTACTTGATTAGTAGATTCTTAGCTAATATTAAGGGTATATTGGAAACTGGGATTATCCTTAAAATGGTAGGTCTTAAGAAGGTAGGTCGCTTTAAAAATGTATCTCTTGTTTTATGGAGTATTTAAATGGTGGACCATGAGGAGAAAAACTAAATGTGCCAGATTCTGTGCCATCAATGACTGCCCGGCTTTCTGCTGCTGGTGGTTTTTTTGGCTGGATTTGATGGTTTTCTTACTCATCTGAGTGTCTCCTTATCTGTTATTTTTAGTTTTTCACTATTATATCTTTTTATACCTGAAAATTTAATATTTTAATTTGAAATTGGGTACTTAGTTGCATCATGTGAGCTCACGAGTTTCTGTTTGTATGTCTAGTTTTTGGTCTTTCTTCCCATTCAAAGTTGGATTACCTTTATCTTGATCTGAATCATGAATACTTTGTGTTTGGTTGTATATTGCCACTATCTCCATCTCATGCTAAGGTCAGGTTTTCTTTCTTTTCTGAGATGACATTAAATAATAATTTACTAGGTACAAAAGCATGATTTTCAAGTACTTGTTTACATCTTGGTCATAGATTATACAAAATTTTATCGACCAAGTTACTTTTAATTAAGGATCATAAATTTAGTACAGCTTTGTGAATGAGGACATGAGATTGTAATTTTGTTTACTAGCTCAGAAGTGATTATTCTCAACATGTGCTTTTGTAAACTTCAGTTATTTTTAATTAATTTATTAACTTATTATTTAACTTGACAAAAGGAATTTGAGTAGACTAAGATAGAGAGGAAGGTGATGAGTTATAGCAGGTACTTATGACGGTTATTATTATCTAGATGTTCTCCTGGTGCAGCCAATAGTAGCTGTGCCGAGCTTCTATGATATGCCCGCTTGATTATGGAACCAATTCCTGGCTGATTCCTTCTCTGTCCATCAGTATTTCCAACTATTTTTTTGGAAATTTGATGAATATATTTGTTTAGGAGGATTATTGCTTGTCTCAAAGAAATGAATGCAATACAATTGCTTTTTTTTAATAAATTAATTTACATTGATCAGTTGTTGGAGACGTTATTTTTTTTCTTTTAATGTTCTGTCATTTGATGGACTACTTCTTGGTTTGACATTTGTATATCATAATCTCATATTTATTTGTTTACTATCAGTAGAATATATTTCCCTCTTTTTCCTTGTGGAATTCCAATACTTCCAATGTACATTCTTAAAAGTAAAACTATCATCTATGTCAATTCCGAAGAAAGACTGTTGGCAGTAGGTGGAGACATTTCTTTGGCCCCTTCAAAAGGAAATGTGGGCAGGGTAGAGCTCGGCAGAGGGTTCGAGAATAGGGTAGGGTCCTGTCCTTAAGATTCAGATAAGAAAAGAGTTCCAAACCTTTATGCAGTATATTTCATCATAGTTTGAAGGGAGTCTTTCTTTGCAATTATTTAGTGCTATTATTTGATGTATGAGGAAGGAAAAGAGAAGATAATAATTATTTTTTTGGGTTAGGGTTGGGTTTGTATGTTGGTGGGGGTTGGGGAAGGTACTCATAAACTAAAATATTGAAAAAGTTATTGCTTGCTTCTTTCAATTTCAAAGAACCTGAATTGTTATTTTTTCCTTTTTGTGAAAATTAAATCACAATTAGAAAATGATATATATAAAAAGTCAACTCCTGTAACTCGGTCTTCACAATATATTTGGGATGGCTGTTGGGTGGGGTGCTTTCCTAGCTATACAGAAGATGAAAGCATATGCTATTATTCTGATACCATATGGTTTTATTCTTTACTAGATATCATCATTTTTTGCCAGCTCTACGAGGAAGGGTGAAAAATGAGAAATTGGGCACCCTCGGTAGCAAGGAGGAGCAGAGACAAAAGTTGGCAACATGATAGTTTGACATGATTTGGTGGTGCTTTTGACGTCAATGGTTGGTATAATTGCTATACTTGACAGTGAATATGGAGGTGTAGAGGTGCTTGTGGATGTGGGGCTGGTTGTGGAGGAGGCGATGGCAGCAGAGGCGGATGTGATGAGAATGAAATCAGTTCATACTTGTATTTTATTTGGAGTCTTGGAGATAGCCTATTTGTGCTTTATTAAATAGTGTCCTTTGCCATGCCTCCTCTTCAGGGTTGATATCTGTTTAGGCTTGTGGCAATGTCAGGGGATGCCCTTTAAAGGCACAGCCGCACAAGGTCAAAAAGGCCGATGCCTAATCCTATATCACACCTTAAGCTTAGCTCGTGTTAAATTTAGATTGGAAAGCAAAGGAGCCTAGCTCGCGTTAAATTTATTTGGTTGGCAAATTGAGAAAATTGTAGGATGCAGATTCTACAAAAGTCACAAGAATCTATCCATCAGTTTTGGGGAAGAGATAATTAGAAAAAGGTAATAAAATCTGTTAATCTATCTAACAAAATACAAATGATTTTGAATTTTTCGCTCATCCTAATAAATCATCCGGACCGTCCAAAGTTTGAGATAAATCTTACCGTACATAAGGCCGGAGGCACGGGACTGTTGTTAGTAAATAAATAAACAACTAAAACAGGAACCCTACATAATGTACGCTACCTTCATTCGTCTGATAAAAGAACAGAAAAGGAGGCGGCGACTGAGAACAAAAAGAAAGAAGCAAAAACATGTATCTAATCCATTTATGTTGCTTTCCTGTAGATTTGACTATTGCGCCTCATCATTTTAATTGCATATTTGAGAGTAAAGACTGGAAGGAACACATGTATATGGAATACATATGTATTTGTAGGTATATGGAATACATATGTATTTGACGGTGTTGATCATTTGTACCTTGTCTCATCAATTTCGATATATTCATATTTGGTTTGTAGTCTGTATTGTTTGTAGTTTGTATTTGTTTTTTTCATTCTCTTTTGTTACAAATATATATATATATATATATATATATATATATATATATATATATATATATATATATATATTGTTCTATATATGTGCATCCTTATATCCGTACTGGGCAATTGACTCATGTTGTGTTTTTCTTCTGGCAGGTTGCACGGATGATTTAGGGTTGTGTGAAGAGATAGCTACCTCCCTCTCTCTACGCTTTCCGATTCTCTGGAACATTCTCTCTCCATTTCCCTAACAAAATGGCCACCCTTAAAGAAATCCTAACCCGTCGTCCGGTGGCGGCGACGATACGACTCACTGTTCCAGCCGGAGCTGCGCGTCCAGCTCCGCCAGTCGGACCGGCTTTAGGTCAGTACAGGCTAAATTTAATGGCCTTCTGCAAGGACTTCAATGCTAGAACTCAGAAGTACAAGGCAGACACTCCAATGGCGGTGACAATCACAGCTTTCAAGGACAACACCTTCGAGTTCACTGTGAAGTCTCCGTCGGTTACTTGGTACCTTAAGAAGGCCGCGGGCATCGAGTCCGGTAGTAGTCGGCCCGGTCATGTGGTCGCTTCAACCCTAACCCTAAAGCATATCTACGAAATTGCAAAGGTAAAACAGTCCGACCCGTATTGCCAGTACATGTCTTTGGAGTCTATTAGCAAATCGATTATTGGTACGGCTAATTCAATGGGGATTAAGGTTCAGAAGGACTTGGATTGATTGGTGCTTAGGGTTTCCATTTTTGTTTGAAATGTTCTAATGGGCATTTGAGGACAATGTATGTTATTTTTTGTTCAACTTCCGGAATTTGCTAATTGGTGAAAAAATTGATAAGTTATGCAATATTTGTACTCAAACTAATGTTTGCTCTGTCGTTTATCACTTCAGTTGGGTTTCTTGTTTGGATTGTGGATTTTTCTATATGTTTTAGTATCAATTTTGCAAATTTAATCTAGTTATGGAATGTATTTAATGAAATTTGTAAATATAAATGGAAGCTAAGATTTCATGCATAAAATGTGTGCATAATTGTATTTATTTATTTTTTCCTTTTGGACTGTGATTACTTGAATTGTCACTGAAAAAGGAAAATTTAAGTACTGAAATGTGTATTCCCACCAGCTCACCATTGAATCAGTTAGTAATGTTTATATTCCAAAGAGTTTTATTATTCAAGATTGGGACCTTTATAAGGGGTAGAACAAGTTTACACCTACTAACATAGAAGCGTGCAAAGTGATTGAAAATGTTTTGACAACCGCTAATTTAACTTGAACGATCAGTTGCCTTTGGAAGATGCAACCCGTAATAATATATGAAACAAATTGCTTGGCTGTAGAGCAGTGGGATTCAGGTTTTCTCCATAACTTTCGTGTGAAAACATACATCCTGAGTGTCAGATGTCTTATGATTTTGGGATTCCAGCAGGGCTCAAAGCAAGGATAATTGAGTTCTCATTCAAAGTTATGTGATGGTGTGTTTTGTCAAAATCATGACAAGATGTTAAGTTACTTGTGCTATCGAAACTTGATATTTTTGTTTCTTTTAGTTTTTGATATATGTATTGGTGGAACTATTTGAAATCTCATGTTGTATTTAAAGTAATGACCAGTCTATAATGTTCCAATTTCTATAGAAATTAGAAAGTCTACGGCCGATTGGGCAGTCCCAGTCCCTCTTGGGTAAGTTCTTTGCAATCATGGAAGTTCTTTGCATTCATGTCATACCTCCCGACTTGTGAGTAATTTTTTCTTGTTATTCTTCATTTTTCGTACCTAATATCCTTAAACCCCTAATCTCGTCTTTTGGTTTAAAGCAAGAGTTAAGAGTATTTTCTGTGAAGTTATATTGAATTGAGGAACACAAGCTTCAATTGAATCACTAGATTATAGAATATGTGATGGATTGTGGAACTTAGGTTGTCCCCTACTATTTTCTGTGAAGTTTCATCATCATTTGTGTAATTATTAGGTAAACTTGTATGAGAAATTATTGATAAACTTCATATTGTAGTTTCTCTTTGTGATAAGATATGATCAATTTAGTAAGAGCTTTATTCAACTTTTGGGATCCTATCCATTTTGACATAATGTTTTAGAATGATACGGAGTCGAGAGTAATATGATTTAGATGCATCGTAAGTTGGTAATGCTCCTCCTACAGTCTTCAAGCAGAAAGATTTCAATCTGTCCTCTATGCAAAGTCAGTTTTGTGAGCATTACAAAGGTGGATGATGCAGTCTATTCTGATTAGAAAATATACTCGCAAACCATTCCACATGCTTACTACGACTTGATGTTGCTAGTCCATCCCATCCTAGTAGTCATTCTCAACTATTTCTCAGGTTTATATTTACTTCTATGTTTACCGAGTGGATTCTTGCTATTATCTCATCTTTTCGGTGTTATGGATTTAACTTATTTGGTGGATTTAGTATGATCCTCCTCTCTCTGTCTTCATGTACATTGATGGAGGATGAGAAGCTGGCGGCTTTAGGCTTATCTGATCAGCTTCCTTATGCTCAAAGGCTTCTACAAGGGCATTCTCCATTTTCTGTTAGCCAGGTGTGATTGCAGTTTCTTCTGTAAATTGTTCTGTATAGATTATTAGAATCGTTGCTCTGATAAGCTTGTGGTTGTCTGTCCAGCTTCCTGCACCAGCATCTAACATTGAACAACAAGTGGTTGTCAACCCAAAGCTCCAAAATCTAGGCCTGCAAATGCAATTTTAGAGGTTTGAAGTGTTTACTTAAATTCTTTTTTTCCCCGCGAGTTAGCTGATTATTTTCTGGAACCCTTATTTGGTATGTTGTTGCAGTGTGCTTCCTATTGCCATGGATAGGGCTATCAAAGATAAAGTATCTAGTATTATGCAAAGAAGTGTTTCTATAGCAACTCAAACAACAAAGGAACTTGTCTTGAATGTTCACATTGTTGTTCTTTTCATCTTATTTATTGGTTAATAAAACAGTTATATCACTGAATCTTAATTAACATTATTTTTCTAATATAATGTGTAAGGGCAGGACTATGCTATGGAGTCGAATGAGACCCAAATACGTAATGCAGCACACTTGATGGTGGCAAGTTTGGATGGAAGCCTAGCTCATTTGACATGCAAGGTTCTCCTGGATCTTAAGTCATTACTGTTCCTTTCTACCAATTAGTTCTCAAGATCTACAATTTCAATAATTTCTGAAATGATTTCATTTTCGTAGTTGTGCTTCCTTTGAGTAATTAGTTACTGATGAAGGTAGTTTAATTGCTGCTAGGAACCTCTTCGTGGTTCAATTACAAGTCAGTTGAGAAATTCTCTTTAGGGTTTGAATATTGGAAGTGAGCTCATTGAACAATCTGTCCTGCTTGTTACAAATGATAACCTTGATCTGGGATGTGCACTGATGGAACAAGTTCAACAGAGAAGGTTTGGCTGCTAGATTCTTTTGTTGAATGTTGTATATTTTTTTGTACAATGTGATGTGGCATCATAGGTGACATTTAAATTATATTTAAATTGAGCTTTCTTATGTTTGGCTTAAATTGTACTAATTTATGTGGACTATAATAAATAAGAAATTATATTAATTTGGACCTTAAAACTAAGTGGATCTAATTTATATTTGTATGATATTAAGTCCTATTATAATTAGAAAAAGGTAATAAAATCTGTTAATAAATAAATACACAACTAAAACAGGAACCCACATAATGTACGCTACCTTCATTCGTCTGATAAAAGAAAAGAAAAGGAGGCGGCGACTGAGAACAAAAAGAAAGAAGCAAAAACAGGTACCTAATTCATTTTTGTTGCTTTCCTGTAGATTTGACTATTGCGCCTCATCATTTTAATTGCATATTTGAGAGTTGAGGCTGGAAGGAACACATGTACATGGAATACATATGTATTTGTAGGTATATGGCCTATGTACTGAATTCCTAATAATAAAATAAAGAATTGTTAATATATATATATATATATATATATATATATATATATATATATATATACACACACACACACACACGAAACCTTTCAGGAACGGATTGAGGGAACGGACCAGCAATGGACCAAAGGAAAAGCACGCGAGTCACAAAGCCAAAAAAAGGAGAAAAACAAACTGAAGCAAAAAATCACGCGGGTCACAAAGACCCGAGTCAAAAACCCATATGCAATCACAGAACTTTCACTTTCAGTGTAACAAAACTTTACAAACTCTGCCGATTCTCTCTCAAATCCCCTTTCCCCGTTCTGAAGCTATGGTTTGCACAGATGTTACAATTAGATAGGCAAACCAAATCGCGTCTCACTATCTGCCTGCCTTAACCCAAAACCCCAAATCAAGTCTCCACCTCCGACCTCTCTGCATCTCCGCTTACGCTCTACTAACTACTGGTACGTCAATTGTTTTGGTTTTGTTTCCATGAATTAAGGCTATGGTTTGAACATGTCTATGGACAATTTTAAAATAGGCATAAGTTGTACTAGAATTAGAATCTATGGCTCATGAATTACTGAATTGGACTATGAAAAAACCCTCAATTGAGTATATCTAAGATTGTAATTAACTTTTTTTAGTTTTCCTATATTATAATAATCATCAGTTTGTGGTTGATTTCATGTTTATAGATGTCAATTCATGTTTATTGTTTTGAGTATTTTGAAATGAAGTGTTTGTGTGTGTAATGCACACTAAGTGTTTGGTAAAATGTCCTACTCTCACTCTGTAGTCTGTTTATAGAGGTCAATACATTTATGAGTGTTCTGAACGGGAAGTGGCCTGAGAATCTGCTAGTAATTCTTTGTTAATTTTGTTGTGTAATTCTTATTGTTTTATTGTATGCCAAAAAATTGCCCCAACTATCATAACTTATGGTGTATATTTTGGTTTTAGAAGACTTTAAATAAAAGGATTTACAACATTGTTCATGGTGTAATAAAGGTGAAAACTGCTAAGTTGAAGAGGTGAATATATTAATGGTAATTTAGTTTTATGTTAGATGAATTTTGCTTTTGCCACATGGATAAACAACATAAGGTGACTCTAAAAGTTTTAATTTGCATTCATACTATGATACCAACTACACTACCACCCTTTCTTTTTCTTAATATGTTTTGAAGTTTGTGATTTTGAATTTCCTTTTGCATGTAATTTCAAAATGTAACAGGTATTTATGTTGATTGCTATGATTTTTGTGTTTTTTTTATAAATGTGGGTAGATTTCTATGTAGGTTCATATATGTATAGATTTACAAGATGATCAACTTTATAACACAATGACAGTTTAATATTATGGGACATGCAAATTTTATTTAGTCAGAGTAATAGACCTAATGGTTCGAACAAATGTTATTTATGTTGAATACTTCATTTTTTATGGCCATATATAAACTTTGAGAAGTACTTCCTCATGGATGTCTTGTGATGCCCCCAAAATTAGGTATACATCATCCATCTTGGGTCGCCAGATACATGGTACATAATTCAAATACAATCTTAATTATACAACAAGAGCTGTAAAATACGACAAAACATAGGCTGTGAGTTTTAATACAAATATTGTCATCTAGACAATATTTACACTCAATGGGGTCCTCATTACATTTATTGTCACACTATTTCACAGAATAGTGAAGACTACTAATGCTATCATCTAGACCATTACTCCGTTCCCCGACTAGTCTCAGTTATGTTCTTATTTCCTGAAGAGAAAAATGAAAGAAAGGGTGAGCTCAACTAGCCCAGTAAGAATTATCATGACTAATATAATACAGAATAATTTATCGTTAGCCTTCAACAGTGTTAAACTGATAAAATATAACAGACATCAAGTTTAATTGCAGCGGAACAAGCAATCCATTAGAAGAGTCAAGTAGAACATAATATCTACTATCTCTTCTAGATTAAAAGTCCATCGTTGATATTTTATCCATGTACTACTCATCAACAGTTCTTTGTTATACTCAAGATAAATAGAACTTTCATCACTTGTCTTCACCTGAACCACCAAAGATGTTAGTTAAATTCACAATTCATACTTATAATAATGTGAATTAACAGTTCCTTCTTGCCACAAAGACTTAATAGAACGTTTACTCAATATCCTTACCCCAAAGGCTGAAGATATTCAAATGTAATAACAATGATCATACCAATCAGTTGTCTATCTTTGCACTACGGGTCAAATATATTCAACTATAAAACCAATGGTCAAGATCATACCAATCAATTGTCTGTCAGTCCACTACGACCAAAGACATTCAACTGTTAACTAATGGTCATGATCCTGCCAATCACATCATTGAATTATCCATGCACTACGGCCAAGGATATTCGTTAGTATCACTAGTGGTCATGATCATGTCATACACTTGTCCATCTTCGCACTACGGGTCAAAGCTATCAAACAACAGATCATCTTTGCACTACAGCCCAAAGATATTCAACAACATATCATCTTTGCACTACAGGCCAAAGACATACGACTGTAAAACCAATAACTAACAGTATAATAAAGAATGGAATAATAAAAGAATTTACTATGTATGCAGTACTTCGCATAGACATGTTATTCCAACATAATAATAAAGAATGGAATAATAAAAGAATTTCACCATGTATGCAGTACTTCGCATAGACAGGTTATTCCAACATAATAATAAAGAATGGAATAACAGAAGAATTTCACCATGCGTGCGTAATCCGCACAGACAGGTTATTTAAACAAAATAATAAATAATGTAACCAGGTCATGCGTAATCGCACAGACAGGATATTCCAACAGAATAAATAAGAATGGAATAACAACAGAATTCACCATGCATGCGATAGATCGCATAGACAGGTTATTCCAACAGAATAATAAATAATGGAACCAGGTCCGGCGTAAACGCATAAACAAGATATTCTGACAGAATAATAAATAATAGAACCAGGTCCGGTGTAAACGCATAGACATGATATTTCGACAGAATAATAAAAAACGGAATATTAGAAGAATTTCACCATGTATGCGGTACTTCGCATAAACAGGTTATTCCAACATAATAATAAAGAATGGAATAACAGAAGAATTTCACCAAGTATAGGGTATCCCGCGTATACAGGTTATTCCAACAGAATAATAAAGAATGGAATAACAGAAGTTCTCTTCACGAATAAGAAAGAAAGAATATCCCTTACGAGTACAACAAATAATATCCCTTACCTTAAAAAGGAGAGTACTGAATATAGAAGTAGTGAAATAGCAGAACACTTTTCTTCTTTCTCTCTATAGTTTCTCTCTCTAGAGTTTCAGTGAATTCGTAAGAAATAATGAATGAATGATCTTCTATTTATAGAAGAATGGACTGCATAGTAACTAATTCATGAACGGTTCAGATTGATTTACTTTTAATCGGATGGTCCATATTTAAAGCAAAATATTTTAAATAAAATATAATATATTCTATTTATAATCTAATAAAACGAATAACTTTATAAAATTATTCTATTTTATATAAAAAAAATTTACTATGCAAAACACTATGCAGGCACTATGCAATACTATGAATAATAAAATATAATATATTCTATTTATAGAATAACCTTATAAAAGTATTCTGTTTTATATAAAAAGATTTTACTATGCAAAATACTATGCATAATAGAATATAATATATTCTATTTATAGAATAACTCTATAAAAGTATTTTGTTTTATATAAAAAGATTTTACTATTAAAACTTTAAACCAACGATCCATATTGATTTACTATTATAATTTCAACCAACGGTCTGAAAAATTAGCACATCTCTTCATGGAATAATATTGTACCCAAAAATGATTTAGACCGAAAAGAAATATATTTTTCGGGTGAATAGTATTTCGGGAATAATACTTCGGGAATAGTACCCCGACA
Source organism: Panax japonicus (assembly GCA_020205505.1). Lineage (NCBI taxonomy): Eukaryota > Viridiplantae > Streptophyta > Magnoliopsida > Apiales > Araliaceae > Panax > Panax japonicus. The sequence goes on from CM035105.1 coordinate 8,793,057, forward strand.
CAAAAAGTGTCCCAAATACCCGAGTGAACAATATTAAAGTGAATAGTAATCAGGTGAATAGTAACTCGTGAATAGTAACTCGTGAATAGTACTCCGACAAAAAAATATCCCAAATACCCGAGTGAATAATATTCGGGTGAATAGTAATTTAAGTGAATAGTAACCCGTGAATAGTAACTTGTGAATAGTATTCAGACACAAAAAGTGCCCCAAATACTCGAGTGAACAATACTAGAGTAAATAGTAATCGGGTATTTTATGACAACTTGTCTACTTTGAAATTTTTTCACATATCACCCTTATCTTTAAACTTTTATCAATTTAACTATTTACCAAAATAAAAAAATTGAATACTTTTATTTCATAAAATTAGGGTCTCAAAATCTCCCCTCCTTATAAAATTTCGCCCTCAAAATTTACGTACGTACTTGATATTCGAAGAGATGAGAATACCTTGCTTTCTTTTCGGATTGTACCTTCCCGGTTATTTTCTTTCTATCATGATTTTCCATTTCTAATCTCCTGTATTTCAAATATAATTCTAGAATATAGTTTCAAAATAAGGGTTAATTGACATACCACGTAATACCCCTATATTCTGACCGACTAATTAAATAACAAATAAACTTAGGTAGGTCATACTAGCGAAGGAATTCCCCGTCTCTCCCCTCCTAGTTCTTGTCTCACATCTCAGCCAGAGATCATATACCTAAGCTCTGATACCAACTGTGACGCCCCCAAAATTAGGTATACATCACCCATCTTGGGTCGCCAGATACACGGTACATAATTCAAATACAATCTTAATTATACAACAAGAGCTGTAAAATACGACAAAACATAGGATGTGCGTTTTAATACAAATATTGTCATCTAGACAATATCCACACTCAATGGGGTCCTCATTACATTTATTGTCACACTATTTCACAGAATAGTGAGGACTACTAATGTTATCATCTAGACCATCACTCCGTTCCCCGACTAGTCCCAGCTACGTTCTCATTTCCTGAAGAGAACAATGAAAGAAAAGGCGAGTTCAACTAGCCCAGTAAGAATTATCATGACTAAGATAATGCATAATAATTTATCGTTAGCCTTCAACAGTGTTAAACTGATAAAATATAACAGACATTAAGTTTAACTGCAGCGGAACAAACAATCCATTAGAAGAGTCAAGTAGAACATAATATCTACTATCTCTTCTAGATTAAAAGTCCATCGTTGAATTTTCATGTACTACTCATCAACAGTTCTTTGTTATACTCAAGACAAATAGAACTTTCATCACTTGTCTTCACCTGAACCAGCAAAGATGTTAGTTAAATTCACAATTCATATTTATAATAATGTGAATTAACAGTTCCTTCTTGCCACAAAGGCTTAATAGAACGTTTAGTCAATATCCTTATCCCAAAGGCTGAAGATATTCAAATGTAATAACAATGATCATACCAATTAGTTGTCTATCTTTGCACTACGGGCCAAAGATATTCAACTATAAAACCAATGGTCATGATCATACCAATCAATTGCCTGTCAGTGCACTACGGCCAAAGACATTCAACTGTTAACTAATGGTCATGATCCTGCCAATCACATCATTGAATTATCCATGCACTATGGCCAAGGATATTCGTTAGTATCACTAATGGTCATGATCATGTCATACACTTTTCCATCTTCGCACTACGGGTCAAAGCTATCAAACAACAGATCATCTTTGTACTGCAGGCCAAAAATATTCAACAACATATCATCTTTGCACTACATGCCAAAGACATACGACTGTAAAACCAATAACCAACAGTATAATAAAGAATGGAATAATAAAAGAATTTCACCATGTATGCAGTACTTCGCATAGACATGTTATTCCAACATAATAATAAAGAATGGAATAATAAAATAATTTTACCATGTATGCAGTACTTCGCATAGACATGTTATTCCAACATAATAATAAAGAATGGAATAACAGAAAAATTTCACCATGCGTGCATAATCCGTACAGACAGGTTATTCAAACAGAATAATAAATAATGGAACCAGGTCATGCGTAATCGCACAGACAGGATATTCCAACAGAATAAATAAGAATGGAATAACAACAGAATTCACCATGCATGCGATAGATTGCACAGACAGGTTATTCCAACATAATAATAAATAATGGAACCAGGTCCGGCGTAAACGCACAGACATGATATTCCGACAGAATAATAAAGAACGGAATATTAGAAGAATTTCACCATGTATGCGGTACTTCGCATAAATAGATTATTCCAACATAATAATAAAGAATGGAATAACAGAAGAATTTTACCAAGTATAGGGTATCCTGCGTATACAGGTTATTGCAACAGAATAATAAAGAATGGAATAACAGAAGTTCTCTTCACAAATAAGAAAGAAAGAAAGAATACCCCTTACGAGTACAACAAATAATATCCCTTACGAGTACAACAAATAATATCCCTTACCTTAAGAAAGAAGAATACTTGATATAGAAGTAGTGAAGTAGCAGAATACTTTTCTTCTTTCTCTCTATAGTTTCTCTCTCTAGAGTTTCAGTGAATTCGTAAGAAATAATGAATGAATGAGCTTCTATTTATAGAAGAATGGACTGCATAGTAACTAATTCTTGAACGGTCCAGATTAATTTACTTTTAATCGGATGGTCCATATTTAAAGTAAAATCTTTTAAATAAAATATAATATATTCTATTTATAATCTAATAAAACGAATAATTTTATAAAAGTATTTTGTTTTATATAAAAATTTTTTACTATGCAAAATACTATGCAGGTACTATGCAATACTATGCATAATAAAATATAATATATTCTATTTATAAAATAACTTTATAAAAGTATTCTGTAAGACCCTGAATTTTATGAAATAAAAGTATTCAATTTTTCTTATAATTACTATTCAGTAAATGGTTAAATTGATAAATGTTAAAGTTAAGGGTGATGTATGAATTTTTTTTTCAAAATACACAAGTGGTTATAAAATATTCATTGTTGTCGGGGAATATTCGTTTGGTCGTGGAATATTTTTTATGTCGGGAAATATTCGTACGATGGCGCAACCATTTGTTGGCCCCATAACAGAATAACTGTTAGATGAAGAAAATGACAAAATTAAGTTTATATAAATTATGGAGTAATCGTTACTGTTAACATTGTTAGAATACCCGGTGGTTAAAATACAGTAATACGCATGTTTGCACAGTTGCACACGGTTTTACACAGTATTTTTGAATTATTAATCCTTACATAAGAAGGCACTACTCAATAATTGTTACAGTAATTACTATTCAATATTTTATTTTATTGATTCAATAATTGCTGCGTTGATAATTTATATTATTGTTGTTTCAATAATTATCACTGCACAATATTTCTTATTATCAGATCAATAATTCATATTATTTGAATAATATTATTAGATAACATTATTGGCAATGTCTAGAAAGTTCTGTTAATGAGAGGCTTGGTCACCTAATTGCGCGCCAGTAAGGAGAAATTCTTATTAGAAAGCCCCCTCTTTCCTGAGAACGGCCTGGTTGTCATAATTGTGATTCTGTAATATTATTTATGAATAATTAATTATTGATTTATATGATAAGGAAATATTTATTTGATGTGGATATAAATGATGGATTTATTTATGTGGTTATAAATGAAGGAATTAATGTTGATGTATTTTATCAGTATTTTTGTCAGAATGAAAGTATTAAAAATTAAACCAGTGTTTTTGAGATATATTACGTGACATATAATTTTTAATCCGACCGTTGGATCGTTGTAATTTTTGGATATATTATACATATATAAGTTGAGTATATGTCCACAAATTTTGAACCGTTAAAAATGAACGTATGATTTGTTATGAATTTTAAGATGTGACTAATTCAGAAATTAGGTTTATAAATGATTTTGGTGGAAAATTCTAGAATTGAGTGGGCCCCACTTGTGGTTGGTGAAGAAATGTGTTGAATTTTATTTTAAATGTGGTGGGTGGGAATAGTAGCAGGTAAAGCCATCAGGTTGCAGGTAAAGTCTGCTAAAATTTTCCTATAAATAAAGGGCTAAGTTAGAATTGAAAATCACACCAGAAACAAGTTTTCTTTCTCTCCAAATTATCAATCATATTTTTGAGAGTATTTAGATACTTTGAGAGTTGCTATTTAGTAGAAGTTTCCTTCGGTTTTTCATCCGATATTCCAGTCAGAAGTACCGCTCTTTTGAGGTAAGGGATTTTAAGGGTTATTATGTTTTTCAGTTCGTACTTCTTCTGACCTTCAGAAAATTTTGGAAAATTTTGAAATGATATGTTGATGAGTTTTATTGATTGTGTCCAAAAATAGTGATTTTTGGATGTATAGATTAAGAGTTATGAATTTTATGAGAAAAGACTATTTTAAAAGTAACCGCTTATAACTCCTTATGGTTAACTCCAAAATTGATGAAATTTTTATTGGGAGTACATCTATATAATATCAGTGTACTCTATAAATTTCGGAATTTTTGGATAAAATTACAATTTATGATAAATGTCTAAATATTCAGCGGTTTTGGCCATATAAAAAATAGTAAATGAATTTTAAAAATTCTAAGAAAAATATATGTTCAATATGGGACTATATTCTGCTAAATCCCAGAAAAAAAAAATATTTTTAGAACTGATTTGATATTTTTCATAAAAATAGACTAGTTATAAATAAATGAGTTAAATATGTTATGTGAAGGAAGAAAATTGGAAAATATAATTTTATGGCTTGAGAATCATATATGTGGTATATGCAGATTTTTTATGAGGGTTTTGGTTATTGGTGATGAAATCTTATAAGTTTGGCATTTTATGATGATTAAATGCATTATTTAGTAAAGTGTAAATAATTAAAATAAATTGTTTATAAGTTTAAGAAATGTTATTCTTTCAATATCATTATACCGAAATATTGGTATGGATTTTATTGTAGAATTTTTACTTTTTTGTGTCAGGATTACTATTCATGAGTTACTATTCACGAGTTACTATTCATGAGTTACTATTCACGGGTACTATTCACTACAAAATTAGTTTTTTTTTTCTAACCAAATTATAGTTGATTTATGAATATTACTCTGGAGATTAAAACTATATATTGATTATATTGATTTTATTATCATATATAATATTTTTATAACCCTGATGTTGAAATTCTCTTTCATTGGAGTGTAAAGATGAGTAGATTATTGGTATGATCATGACTAAGGTTCTCTTTGGCCAGTAGTGAAAAGTTGAATTGTGACTGGTATGATCATGAGCATTGAATTTATAATTGAATATCTTTAGCTTAAGTGCAAAGGTGAATTGATCAACATGGTTATAATTATTATTTATATAAATTCTGAAATGATTATATATTTTTTTTGAGATATTAATATATTTGGCCTGTAATGCAAATATGAACTGTTGATGAATATATTTGGCTTGTAGTGAAAATATGAACTGTTAAGGAATATCTTTGGCCTGTAGTGCAAAAATAAATTGTTGATGAATATCTTTGGCCAGTAGTGCAAAGATGACCTGTTGTTGAATATCTTTGGCCAGTGGTGCGAAGATGAACTGTGGATGAATATCTTTGGCCCGTAGTGCAAAGATGAATTTATTAGTATGATTATGAACAGAAACTGTGATTTGGTATAACCATGATCTTTGATGTTTCAAGTAAAGACATGTGATGAAAATTATATTCGTCCTGGGTACGAAGAGGAATTTAGAATCACAATTATGATTATGAGATATTCATATAATTGTGGAAAGGAACTGTTGATTGATGTTACAAGGATAAAAAATTGTTGGTGGACTTTTAACATGGAGAAGATAATAGACTGTATTGTCTATTTAACTCTTCTAATGGATTGCTCGTTCCGCTGCAACTATGGTTGAAATTTTTATCATCTACCATATGTTCTAAATCTCTGATTTGTTATTGATGAAGGCTATGAATAATTTAATTATCTTTAGTCATGATATTCTTTACTGAGCTAGTTGTGCTCACCCTTTTGCTTCATAATTCTTTTCAGGTAATAAAAGTGTAGTTGGGTCGAGCGGGGGTAACAAGGGAATAGAATGGTTGTCTCTAGCTGTAGAGTTCTCCCTAAACAGTATGGGCAAGTATGTTGTATACATCTTTTAGTAGTATATTTGGTGAATCATATAGGGAGAGGCGAACCCAACGTTGGAAGGATATTTTGCCACTATTGTGAGACCCCAAATTTTAAAAATAAATATTTAAATTTTCCAAAATATTTTTTTATATTATGGTGTGGATTTGATATAATGTTATAGTTGTGGGTAGTATTTATAAATTTTGCAAAGTATGCAAGTTGTCATATTATATTCAATTGTTCGGGAAATATTCTTTTTGTCAGAGAATATCCGTACGACGGTACAATCATTGGTGGACCCCACAACAGAATTATTGTCGGATTGAGAAAATGACAAAAATATTTTATTGAAATAACGGCAGAAGTTTTACCGTTGATACTGTTGAACTACTCGATAGTAAAAGTACAGTAATACGCGTTGTTGCATAGTAGCACACGGTATTGATTATTGATATTATGTGAGAAGTCACTCAGTTTTGTTCAATTATTGCTACAATAGTTGCTGCATAGTATCTCACATTATTTGATTCAATTATTGTTGATTTAGAAGTTTTGTTTTATTCGTATTATTAACGTAATAAAACAAAAATATCTTTTTATATAAAACAGAATACTTTATTAAAGTTATTCTATAAATAGAATATATTATATTTTATTATGCATAGTGTTTGCATAGTGCCCGCATAGTGTTTTCATAGTAAAAATCTTTTTATATAAATAGAATATATTATATTTTATTTAAAAAAATTTTCTTTAAATATGGACCGTTAGATTAAAGTAAATCAATCTAGACCGTTCATGTATTAGTTACTATGCATTCCATTTTCCTATAAATAGAAGCTCATTCTTTCATTATTTTCTTACGAATTCACTGAACTCTAGAGAGATAAACTATAGAGAGATAGAAGAAATCTGCTACTTCACTACTCTTATATCAGGTATTATTTTACAATAAGGGATATTATTCTTTTATATTCATGAAGAGAACTGTAGTTATTCTATTTCTTATTATTCTGTTGGAATAACCTGTATACGCAGAATACCCTATACTTGGTGACATTCTTCTATTATTCTGTCTTTATTATTCTGTCGGAATATCCTGTCTGTGCTATACGCCGGACTTGGTTCCATTTTTATTATTCCATCTTTATTATTCTGTCGGAATATCATGTCTGTGATATACGCTGGACTTGGTTCCATCATTTATTATTCTGCATTTATCATTCTATTAGAACATCCCGTCGGTGTGAATTTCACCTGACCTGGTTCCGTTATTATTATTCTGTTGAAATAACCGTCTATGCGAAGTACCGCATACATGGTGATATCTTTTGTTATTCCATTTGGTATTATACTCAGTTGATTAAAATTTTGACTTCTATACTCCACGAAATTAGTAGAATATCCTTGATATTTGTGCTTCATCCAGTATCTTTTCGTGGAAATATTCTTCTGAGCATTCTTGAATTATACTCTATAAAGCAGTATCATGTTGATAATTTGGACGTTATTTGTTCCTGGACAAATTAATTCTTGAAATTGTTTAATTGAATTCTTATATCATTGTCATCATCCTCATGTTTATGTTATGTTGAAAGTCATCTGTGGCCTGTAGTGCATAGATGGACTTGGTATGATTATGACCAGGGATTATTCGGTATAATCATGACCGTAATGTTACAAATGATATGAAAATTAAAAGTCCTCATTGGCCCGAAGTGCATTGATGGACAGTTTTTGGTATGATTATGGCTATGGATTCTCTTCGGCCAAATGAGCAAAGATGAATTATTTTATGGCATGATCAGGACCGTTGATAAATACACGATTATCTTTGGCCCGTGGTGCGTGGATAATTCGTGGTCGTGATACTAAAGAATATCATTGGCCTGTAGTGCAGGGATGATTTAATGATGTGAATTATTTATTGAGCTGAGTCTCAGCGATAAAAGTGATGAAAAATTTTTTAAATCATAAAAGATAGTATATTCTATTTTTTACTTGACTCTTTTAATGCATTGCTTGTTCCGTTGCAGTTAAACTTGATGTCTATTGTATTTTATTAGTTTAACATTGTTGGAGGCTAATGATAATTTATTCTGCATTATCTTAGTCATAATATTTCTTACTGGGCTAGTTGAGCTCACCCTTTCTTTCACTGTTCTCTTCAGGAAATGAGAATATAGCTGGGACGAGTCGGGGAACGGAGTGATGGTCCAGAGGATAACATTAGTAGTCCTCACTATTTTGTGAAATAGTGTGATAATAATTTTAATGAGGACTCCTTTTGAGTTTGTATAATTTCTAGTAGACAATAATTGTATTCATACTCACAGTTTATGTTTTGTCGTATTGTACACGACAGTTGTATTAATAAGTTGTATTTGAATTCTGTACCATGTATCTGGCGACCCAAGATGGGTGATGTATACCTAATTTTGGGGGCGTCACAGTTGGTATCAAAGCTTAGGGATATGATCCCTGGCTAAGATGTGAGATAAGAACTAGGAGGGGAGAGACGAAAAATTCCTTTTCTAATATGACCTACCTAAGTTTATTTGGTATTTAATTGGTCGGTCAAAGTATAGAGATAATATGTGATATATTAATTAACCCTTGTTTTGTGGCAGTGATTGAAAATGGCATCCGAGAATGTTGAGATTATTAATAGAGCACAGGAGACCGTTGAGTCTCCACAGATCAACCTCGTGTCATCATAAGACAGGGTTGTGCTCATCCACTTGCTGAGTATATTTACGAGCACTACCTATATAATCTTGGTGTTTGTTTGAAGTATAATTTTCAATTTGAGACAGTGGAGATAATGATAAGTCAAGAGAAGACTCACCATTGGGAAGAATATGATAGTAATCTTCTCATTTTTCTTTGGGGTCTATTGGGTCAACCAAGGATAATTCTGTGGCCATATGATATCTATCATAACCTAGAAGCATGGCCTCCCATGTACGAAGGTTTCCTTGAGTATTTCCCAAAGATTCTAATTTCTAAAACAGTTTTTGACTATACATTTATGTAAGGTGTCATTGTGAAGTGCTATCCAAGGTTGGGATGAGAGTCACAGTTGGTATATATATTTGTATCCAAACTCACAGTATATGTGTTGTTGCATTTTACACGACAATTGTTGTAATAAAGTTGTAGTTATTTTCTGTACCATGTATTTGGCGACTCAGAATGGGTTGGATGGAATAGACCTATTTTGGGGTTGTCACATATTCTGTTTTATATAAAAATATTTTACTATGCAAAATATTATGCATAATAGAATATAATATATTCTATTTATAGAATAACTTTATAAAAGTATTCTATTTTATATAAAAAGATTTTACTATTAAAACTTTAAACCAACGATCCATATTGATTTACTATTATAATTTCAACCAACGGTCTGAAAAATTTCCACATCTCTTTATGGAATAATATTGTACCCAAAAATGATTTAGACCGAAAAGAAATATATTTTTCGGGTGAATAGTACTCCGTGAATAGTACTTCGGGAATAGTACCCTGTGAATAGTATTCCGACACAAAAAGTGTCACAAATACCCGAGTGAACAATACTAGAGTGAATAGTAATCGGGTGAATAGTAACCCGTGAATAGTACTCCAACACGAAAAATACCCCAAATACTCGAGTGAATAATATTTGGCTGAATAGTAATTTAAGTAAATAGTAACCCGTGAATAGTAACTCATGAATAGTAACTCGTGAATAGTACTCCAACACAAAAAGTGCCCCAAAAACTCGAGTGAACAATACTAGAGTAAATAGTAACCGGGTATTTTATGACAACTTGTCTACTTTGAAAAATTTTCACATATCACCCTTAACTTTAAACTTTTATCAATTTAACTATTTACCAAAATAGAAAAATTGAATACTTTTATTTCATAAAATTCGGGGTCTCACATGTCTCCTGCTCTTTGTTGTAATACTTTAGTAACATTATTGTCAGATGCCTTGCTTCTACTACTACCTTTGTTACTAACTCTATATTTTGACATGCGTTTAGCACGTGTGCGTGGAGACTAATCATATATAATGGCTTTAGTCATGGTAGGCTAAGTTCTAATACATAAAACTTTTTATGTATGATTAGGCTGGGAACTCTTAATTGAATGAGGTTGTTAATCAAACATATTTCATAGTGTCTGTAGTTGTAGGTTTATGAATAAGAATGAAACTTGATCAGTTTACCTGTTATATCAGTTCGATCTCGCAGCTGGTGATTGGCGCCGCCATGGCATTGGCCCTTGGGGTTTTGCTAAAACCTCAAATTCCAATCTCCGCTATATAGTGGGAGTATATCCATGGGTTGAATCGAACCATTCTGTGGTAACTTAACTAATAGACTAAACCGGGTCGAACAACCCAATTGTGAGAAAGAAGAAGAAGGGTGACTCGTGGAAAGGGGTTGATGTGTGTAAGCTTGTGGCAGCAAAAATGGTGAGATCGTGGTAGAAACACCTCTTCATTTCTCCATTCTTAACGCCATCCACCTCTAATAGACACTAACATCTTCTTCTCTTTTTGTTCCTTCTAATCGACTTCTAGATCTTCCTTCTTCTTAACTTCATGTACGAATTAATCAAAATTTTACAACAAGCCTCTACATTGCTGTTACGTTGTGTTTTTCTCTACTCAATCTCTTTATTTCACGCGTTTTCAATTCATCTTGTTGAATTCACGCCGATTTTTCTCAATTTTGTATGTGGATTTTTTGAAATTATAATTTTTAGTAGTTGTTGTTATATAGAAATGGCAACGGAGGTGGCGAAGGTTTTGTACATTGTTGTGGTGAATGGTGAGGATGAGAAGAAAGAGGAAATATTATGACTAAGATAATGCAGAATAATTTATCGTTAGCCTTTAACAGTATAACAACTGATAGAATATAATAGACAACAAGTTTTAGATCAAAAACTGCAGCGGAACAAGCAATCCATTAGAAGAGTCAAGTAGAGATAAAATCTACTTTCTTCTATGATTTAAAAGGTTTTTCATAACTTTTATCGCTGAGACTCGGCTTAATAAATAATCCACATCATCAAATCATCCCTGCACTACAGGCCAATGATATTCTTTAGTATCACGACCACGAATTATCCATGCTCTATGACTAAAGATAATCATGTTTTCATCAACGGTCCTGATCATGCCATAAAACAATTCATCTTTGCAATACGGCCAAAGAGAATCCATAGCCATAATCATACCAAAAACTGTCCATCAATGCACTACGGGCCAATGATGACTTTTTCCACATCATTTGTAACATTACTGTTATGATTATACCGAATAATCCCTGGTCATAATCATACCAAGTCCATCTATGCACTACAGGCCACAGATGACTTTCAAAAAAATAAACATGAGGATGATGACAATGATATAAGAAACAACTACAACTTCATTAATACAATTATCGTGCAAAATACGACAATACATAAACTGTGAGTTTAAATACAAATATTGTCTTCTAGACAATATCTATACTCAAATAAGTCCTCATTATAATTATTGATACACTATTTTACAACATAGTGAGGACTACTAAAACAACTGTCTCCAACCATTACTCCACACCCCGACTAGTTCTCGCTATATTCTCGTCTCCTGAGAAGAAAAATAGAACAAAAAGGAAAAGGGTGAGCTCAACTAGCCCAGTAAAGAATATTATGACTAAGATAATGTACAACAAATTATCCTTAGTCTTCAACAGAGAAAAATCTGATAGAATACAATAGACAACAAGTTTTAGATCAACAACTGCAGCGGAAACAACAATTCATTAGAAGAGTTAAGTAAAGAATGAAATCTACTATCATCTATGAATTTAAAAGTCCATCATCGATATTTTATCCCTGTAACACCAATCAATATACATCATAAATCAAATATTCATTTTTGCACTACAGGCCAAAGATATTCACCAGTTGGTCATGTTCATCTAAACACCTGTTCATCTTTGCACTACGGGCCAAAGATATTCATCATAAAATCATTCATCTTTGCACTACAGGCCAAATATATTCAGTTATATCATCATTTAGGACTGAGGATGATGAAAAATATTTTTAAAAAAACGAATTCAATGAAACAAAAGAACAAATATTAAGGATTCATACTTTAAATAATCCAAGTCAAAAATACTTCATAAATAACCAGAGTGGAGTAAAATTCAAAAAATCATCAAAACACGGATACAATCAAAGCTAATATCCATAATAGATATTTTGAACGAAAAATGAAAATTTAATTTTTCTGTGAATAGTGCCGTATTCGTGAATAATGTCGTATACGTGAATAGTGACTCCGACACTAAAAGATAGAAATTTCATAAAAAAATTATCATGCTTCGTGAATAGTACTCGTGAATAGTAACTCGTGAATTCTCATGAATAGTAACCCTGACATTAAAAAGTTCTAAATTTGATAAAAAGTTCCAACCAATATTTCGGCATAATGATATTGAAGAAATAATATCATTTTTTTAAAAAATAATATCCCTTACCTCGTAAAAACAGTACTTCTGACTGGAATACTGGATATAGTGCTGAAAGAACTTGCACCGTATAGCAATACTCAAAGTACTAAAATACTCACAAAAATACGCTCGATATATAGAGAGAGAAAGAGAGAGAAAATTTTAGTTTCTGGTGTGATTTTCAATTCTAACCTAAGCACCCTATTTATAGGAAATTGCTTAGAACACCAAAGCAGAAAATTTAATATAATAATATTATATATAAACAAATTTCCTACGCCCACTTCTTGAATCTGAATTCAGCAACTACATCACATGCAAGACCCATAATTAATGACAAAAACGTTTTTCATATAAAAAATAATTAAAACTTCCAAAAATTAATTATTTCGGAACTTCGGAACTTCAATAATTCATAATAAATATCCCTTTTATCAGAAAATTCAAATCTCACGATTTTTCATAGGAAATTCAATTCTCTACAACTTTGCAGAAGAAAGTTTTTCTAAATTCTAAACAGAAATTGACCGAAATCCACATACGGACGATTTTACAGCCTATAATTAAATTTCAGTCAAGAAATGGGTCCACCAACATGTTTAACATGTTTTAAACAACTTTTTCAACAAAAATACTCTTCCTCCTCATATACTCATATATCCCACATTCATTGTAAAAATATCACCATTATTATATAATATAATAAAATATTATTTTATCAGAAAAGATAAAATATCAATTTTTAACAATTATCATTTTAAAAATTTTCTCCATCTATATCCACATAAAATTAATATTTTTCTCATCATATAAATCAATAATTAATAATTCACAAATAATATTACAGAATCACAATACTGATAATCAGACCGTTCCCAGGAAAGAGGGGGCTTTTCAATAACAATTTCTCCTTACTGGCGCGCAATTAGGTGACCAAATCTCTCCTTAAACAGAACTTTCTAGACATTGCCAATAATGTTATCTAATAATATTATTCAGATAATATGAATTATTGCTCCGTTAATGGAAAATACTGTGTAGTGACAATTATTGAAATAGCAGTAATATAAAATATCAACGCAGTAATTATTGAATCAATAAAATAAAATACTGAACAGTAATTATAGTAATAATTATTGAGTAGTGTCTTCTTACGTAAGAATCAATAATTGGTGCAATACCGTGTGCTACTGTGCAAAAATGTGTATTACTGTATTTTAACCACTGGGTATTCCAATAGTGTTAACGGTAACAACTACGCCGTTATTTATAAACAACTTATTTTTGTCATTTTCTTCATTCAATCGCTTTCCGTTATGGGGCCCACACAAGTCTGCGCCATCGTACGAATATTCCCCGACAGCTAGAATATTCCACGACCAAACGAATATTCTCCGACAATAATAAATATTTTATAACCACTTGCTTATTTAAAATATTTGCGCATTTTACCCATAACTAATCACATTAATCAAATCAACCCTTACTATTTCAAAATGATAAATAGAGGAAATTAAATTTTATTTATTAATAATTTAGGGTCTTACAATATTCCACTAATTTCATGGAGTATAGAAGTCAAAACTTTAACCAACTGAGTATAATAAAGAATGAAATGACAAAAGAAATCACCATGCATGCGTTACTTCGCATAGACAGGTTATTCCAACAGAATAATAATAACGGAACCAGGTCAGGCGAAATTCGCACTGACAGGATATTCCAACAGAATAATAAAAAAATGGAATAACAACAGAAATCACCATGCATGCGGTACTTCGCATAGACAAGTTATTCCAACAGAATACTAAATAACGGAACCAGGTCAGGTGTAATACGCACCGACAGGATATTCCAACAGAATAATAAATAACGAAACCAGGTCCGGCGTAAAACGCACAGACATGATATTCCAACAAAATAATAAAGAATGGAATATTAGAAGAATTTCACCATGTATGCAGTACTTTGCATAGACAGGTTATTCCAACATAATAACAAAGAATGGAATAACAGAAGAATTTCACCAAGTACAGGGTAGCCCGCGTATACAGGTTATTCCAACAGAATAATAAAGAATGGAATAACAGAAGTTCTTTTCATGAATAAGAAAGAAAGAATACCCCTTACGAGTACAACAAATAATATTCCCTACCTTAGAAGAAACTGGATATAGAAGTAGTGAAGTAGCAGAATACTTTTTTTCTTTTTCTCTATAATTTTTCTCTATAATAATTGCTTTATAGCTTTAGTGAATTGGTGAGAAATGAAGGAAGAATGATCTTCTATTTATAGAAAAATATAGTTTTGATAATTACACGTTTTGGGGCTCGAAATATTACAGTATAATACCTTCCTCTTTTTCTTCATTTTTAATTTAGTCCTGCAAGTATTATCAAACTTGCACCAACTCCCGTAATAGTAAATAATGTGAATCAATAGTAAATCATGTGACTCAATAGTTCTAATCATGTGATAAAAATAATTACAGTATAGAACCTTCATCTATACCTCTATTTTTAATTTAGTCATGCAAGTATTATCAATCTTGCACCAACTCCCCTAATAGTAAATCATGTGAATCAATAGTACAATCATTTGAATAAATAGTATAATCATGTGAATAAATATTATAATCATGTGAAAAAATTAATTACAGTATAGTACCTTCAACTGTACCTCTACTTTTAACTTAGTCATGCAAGTATATTATCAATCTTGCACCACCACCCCTAATAGTATAAGAATGTGAATCAATAGTATCCCGTGAATAGTAACTCGTGAATAGTACTCCTACATGAAAACTGCTCTGAATACCCGAGTGAACAATATAACCTCCAGACATCAATTATCATCGAAATAAATGTCAATTTCCACTAACACTATTCATCATTAATATTATAACTCACAATATTTAACAACCAGGTCGTTCCCAGGAAAGAGGGGGCTTTCCGATAAGGATTTCTCCTTATTGGCGCGCAATTAGGTGACCAAACCTCTCCTTGACAGAACTTCTAGACATTGTCAATATTGAAAATAATAATATGAATAACTTTGTCGTCTCAATTATTGATTTAATAATAATAAATATTATGCAAATGATACTGTAACAATAATTGAATAAATAATATGAGAGATATGATGCATCAATTACTGTAGCAATAATTGAGTATAACTGAGTGGCTTCTCACGTAAGCATCAATAATCAATACCGTGTGTTACTATGCAACTACGCGTATTACTGTACTTTTAACACCGGGTGTTTCAATAGTTAACGGTAAAACTTCCGCCGTTATTTTCATAAAGTATTTTTGTCGTTTTCACAATCCGACAATAATTCCGTTGTGGGGTCCACCAATGATTGTACCATCGTACAGATATTCCCCGACAAAAAGAATATTCCCCGACAAATCGAATATTATATAACAACTTGCGTACTTTGCAAAATTGGTAAATATTACCCATAACTGTAACATTATATCAAATCCACACCATAATATTTAAAAAAATTATTTCGAGAAAATTAAATATTTATTCATAAAATCTGGGGTCTCACAGAACCTATAGCGATAGACCGAATTGTCGCCCAATCTATCACTAAAAGGGGTATGCAAGGTATGTTAGGTAAGGGGTAAGTTTAATATCCGGACATATATACATATATATATATATATATATATATATATATATATATATATATATATATATATATATATATATACACAGTACATTTCTTAGGCTCACCCATATTAAGCTCACCCCGAGCTCACCCTGCCTTTTTTTTAATAAAAAAAATATAACTAATAAAAAATGTATAATAATTTTTGGAATTGAAAGTTTTTTTAAAAAAAATATTTTTGGTGTGATTTGGGTACATATAACAAAATAGTGTTGTACAGACTGTATAACACTGTTTTGTTATATGTACCAAAATCACACCCAAAACATTTTTTTAAAAAAAACTTTCAATTCCAAAAATTATTATATATTTTTTATTAGTTATGTTTTTTTTATAAAAAAAAGAAAAAAAGGCAGGGTGAGCTCGGGATGAGCTCAATAAGGGTGAGCCTAAGATCCTTGATATATATATATATATATATATATATATACACAGTCCGCTTCTTCAACGAACTGAAAGGATCGAACTAAGAACGAACCGGCTATAGCGATGATTTTTTCCGTCGCTATAGTATAGAAAACCGGTTTTTTATGCTATAGCGACGGAAACCGTCGCTATAGCCGGTTCGCTCTTAGTTCGCTCCCTCCGATTTGCTAGAGAGATATATACAACATATATATATATATATATATATATATATATATATATATATATACGGAGAGACTTTAAAGTGAACCTTAAAAAGCGAACCAAAGACGAACTGTCGTCTTTGGCTTCTATGGCGACGGATCGACCCGTCGCCAAAGACTACATGGCTATGGCAACGGATCGAACCGTAGCCATAGATACCAAAGACGGTGGTTCGTCTTTGGTTCGTTCTTTAAGATTCGCTTTAAAGTCGGACCGTATATATATATATATATATATATATATATATATATATATATATATATATATATATATATATATATATAGTCCGGATCAGGTTCGGACTCCCGGATTTTAACAAAATTCGTTTGAATTTTTACATAATACAGTGTTTTGGGTTTGATTTGGATACGTATAACAAAATATATCTGTACATACTGTACATACATTGGTTGGTATAGGTATTAAAAATACACCCAAAACACTGTTTTATGGAAAAATTTTAGTTTCATAATTTTTTTTTTTAGTTGTTCTACCAAAAAAAAAAAGTAGGGTCCGGATTTTGGATCAGGTCCGGACTCCCGGACCTGATCCGTGTTCTATATATATATATATATATATATATTTGGATTTTTTAATTAGTTTTGGTGCATTACATAAAACTATTTTACGTAAGCAATTCGATAATTCATATGCAACTATTACATTTGTGATGCAAAACACTTATTTTGGTATCTCATATATTTAATCACTATTAATGTTGTTTGTTACTTAGTTGACTTTTTTCCCGCCAAATATTAATGTATATATGAGACATATTTTGATCTTTTCCAATGATTTTTTTTTAATATCAAAATGAGCTGAACATGGAGTTAACATTTTCAACAGCTTTTATGGGCATTTATAGTTCAAATGCCAACCCGGAGGATCGATATGCAAAGATACATGTTCTTCTAGATGTTAAGGAGGTTTGTTTCATTTCTTGATTTTTCGGATTCAAACTTTGGGACTAACATCTAGGGGCGTGGAGAGGTGCCCTTAATATGTTTGAAGAAGAATTTAGTTTCAATTGATGCGTAAGTTGGCCAAAAAGATACTTGATCGTTCAAACAAAATAAAAACATGAAAAGATTATTAGACCTGACAAAATTGGTCCAAGCTGGCGGGTCAGGCCGACCCGCTCGTCAAAAACGGCCTTTGGGACGTTATTTTTTCAATCCACAAAAACTTGGGCCATTTTGACCCGGCACGACAATGGCCCAGCCCGTTTGAGCTAGGTCAAAAAATATGTCAAAAATTAGTTATAAATCAACCTAAAATCGCGGACCGGACCGGCCGCCAAAACCAGACTTTGGGCTTACCTTTTTTAGCCCGCCAAAACCCAGGTCGTTTGCTAGGTCTATTATATTATTTAGTAAAACTTTCTCCATGCTTCTCAAAAGAATGTTATAAGTTTCAATTTTCTAATTTTATATTTTTTTTTGTCAATTTTAAAATGGGAAAAAACACATTTACCCCATTGTGGTTGTCGTGTTTTAAGTAATTAGTTATTGTGCTCTTAAAATATTTAATTAACAAACTGTGGTTTTTAAAAATGTACAATCAAGTCATTCCGTCCAATTTGACTAACAGACGTCTAAAAAAAAGCTTGGTTATCCTACGTGACTTTTTGAAAAAAAATAAATATTATGTGTATTTGCTGACTGGGCAGGAGGAAGTTTGTTATCCTACGTGGCTTTTTTCTTATCCTTTTATCTCTTTTCCAAATAATACAAATAATATATCAAAATTTTTGTATCAATGGGATCTATTACAACATTATATTAATTTCTACAAAAATTAAAAATTAAAAATCATTAATTTTGTGGCAAAAATAATTAAAATAATAATAAAATTAAAATAAATATTTTAATTCATTTTCTTTATTTGTATTCTTTTCCTTATCTCTTTTCCTTTCTTTTAATAATTATTTTTATTTTAAAAATTAATACTAATATATATTTTAGTAATATAAAAAAGATAAGTACATAATTAACATAAAATAGAAAATTTAATACAATTAGCAAAAATTAGTTAAACAAATGACATAAAAATTAAAATTAATTATACAATCAAAACCTCATTATTATTTTTATAATTTTTTCTTTTCTTTTATCTCTTTTCCTTTCTTTTAATTATTTTAATTCTAAATAATACAAATAATAAAAAAAATTAATAGATTTTCTTTATAATTTTTTCTTCTCAAACAAAAAAATTAAAATAATAAAATCATTATGTGGTAAAAATAATAATTAAAATAATAATAAAATTAAAATAAATATTATAATTCATTTTTTTATAATTTTTTATTTTCTTTTCTTTTAATAATTATTTTTATTTTAAAAATTAATTCAAAATGATACAAATAATATATCAAAATTTTGTATTAATGTGATCTATTACAACATTACATTAATTTCAACAAACAAAAATAAAGAATCATTAATTATGTGGCAAAAAAATAATTAAAATAATAAAATTAAAATTCATATTTTAATTCATTTTCTATATAATTTTATCTTTTCCTTTTTTTAATAATTATTTTTATTTTTTAAATTAATTCCAAATAATACAAATAATATTAAAACTTTTTAATAACTAAACATAAAAACAAAATAAAATAAAAAAAGGACGATGATGCTACTGATCCTCTTATTGAGAGAGATTTGGATTTGATATCATGGTGGGAAGTTTAGATCTTGAAATTATTCAGAGGTAAAGGAAGCGAGGCTGGATGAAGGAGAGCTTATGTAAATTCTATGTTTATAGGCTTGATTTTGGCCGAAAAAAATGAGGGGATGATTGAATCCCCGAGAGACCTTTTCTCTCTCAGTCAAACTCCTTTCGTCCTCTCCTGTCACCGCAAATCGGCCGCCGCCACCGTCGCCGGTAGCTCCTCTACCACTCGCCTTCCCACCATCAGATGTGCACTTCCCCCTCTTCCTTCCAAGCCCTCCTCCTCCTCCTCCTCCTCCTCCAAAACCCCTAAACCCTCGATGACCACGCCTCACAAACCCTCGATTTCCCTCCCCCTCCCCCTCACCCTCCCCCTCACCCTCGAAAAGCCCTTAGCCTTCACTACGGCCTCCTTCGCCTTCGACATCCTCCTACACCTAGTTAGCGGTGACGGTGGAAATCTGGGCGGCGGAGGAGGTGGTGGTGACGGCGAACATGGACTCGGAGGATCTGGCGGCGACAATTTCTGGTCTAAATTCTTTTCCCCAGCAGCAGTCAACGCAAAAGATGACGAAAAAATTAAATATTTTTAATATTCTGATTATTTGTATTATTTAGAATTAAATTAATTAAAAGAAAGGAAAAGAGAGAAAGGAAAAGAAAAAATTATAAAAAAATAATGAGGTTTTGATTATATAATTAATTTTAATTTTTATGTCATTTGTTTAACTAAATTTTGCTAATTGTATCAAATTTTTTATTTTATGTTAATTATGTACTTACCTTTTTTATATCATTAAAATATATATTAGTATTAATTTTTAAAATAAAAATAATTATTAAAAGAAATGAAAAGAGATAAGGAAATGAATACAAATAAAAAAAATAAATTAAAATATTTATTTTAATTTTATTATTATTTTAATTATTTTTTGTCACGTAATTAATTATTTTTATTTTTATTTTTTGTAGAAATTAATATAATGTTGTAATAGATCTCATTGATACAAAAATTTTGATATATTATTTGTATTATTTAGAAAAGATATAAAAGGGAAAAAAAGCTACGTAGGATAACCAAACTTCCTCCGCCCAGTCATCAAATATACGTAATATTTATTTTTTTTCAAAAAACCACGTAGGATAACCAAGCAGATTTATTAACGTTGGTTACTCAAATTGGACGGAATGACTTGGTTGTATATTTTAAAAAGCACAGTGGGTCAATTGAATATTTTAAAAGTACAATGACTAATTGCTTAAAATACGACAACTACAATGGGTAAAGGTGCTTTTTCCATTTTAAAATCGTAACACTTAGAAATTTATTATATTATTACTTTGTTTTTTTAATATTTTTTTATTTTTTTATTTAGTCGTTCATATTTTATAAAAGGAAATTGATAAATTTACATCATTTTTTGATATTTCCACATGAAAACCGTCAATATATATCTACAATAACATTTTTCATGTGAAAATATTAAACATTAATATGGAAATAATATCAATTTTTCTTATAAAAATTTTATTTTATTCTACATAATTTACAGGAATATCGAGACTAGACTCTCTGACGTGAAAACTATAAATTTGAATAGCTTAATTAGGCTGGCAAGGTGGACAGCTAGTTGGTTTGTTCTACCGTTTAAGGAATGGTCGAGGTGGTTTTTTTTAGCAGGGAGTTTTCTAATTGTAATCGAACTAATTTCATGAACTCGGGTAAGGTTTTTTGTACGGACTTGCGCCCGTGTCTCTGTAGCCCCATGAATTATTTTTTGATCTTGACGAATTGTTGCTGATGATTTCGATCCCAGAAGGCCAGAACATCAGAATCTACGGCTCGTCCCGACTCCCGGTACACTGCTGCGCCAACTGCTGGGGTTTGGTCGAGGTGATTTTCCTCATTTTCTGTAAGTATCTATTGTTTGATATTTTTAAATTTAAAATTAATGTGATGAAATCATTTATTTTATAAATAATACGTTTTTAGATTTTTTTTACAATTTACAAGTGTATTGAATAAAACTAAACAAATTTATATTATCTTTAAATTTAAAAATAATTTAGATTAATATGAAAACGTTAAAATTGATACTACCTCCGTCCCACAATAAGTGCTTTTTTAAGCTTACTATTTTTTTCAAAAATAAGTGATGTGTTAGAACTCCAATACAATATTTGTAATATTTTCTCATATATGCCCTTATGCATTCAATGGTATTTATTGCATCTTACCATCATTACAATTAAATGACACTTATTAACTCTTTCAACTTCAAAGAAAATATATTAAGTGTATTTTTGTCATTTTAACTTGTGTATTGGTATGCGTAATTTAAGCTAAAAAAACATTTATTATGGGACGAAGGTAGTACTATAATTTAAAATGTAGATTAATTTAGCCCAACAAACATTAACACCATGTTTGTCATAATAAAAAAACAGTTGGAGGGAAGTAGAATAGAAATTGCTATCGACTTCAACCGTCTCCATGTCCCACTCTTTTTATCTCAACCAAACACGCCCTATGGTCCTCCAACCTGACATTCTGACCCCATTCCCGTCCCCTCCCCTCCCCTCCCCTCCCCTCCCCTCCCCTCCCTAACAAACATAACAAAATTTGTCAAATTCAGTAACCAGCGCTCCACAAAAACATTTGAAGTACGGACAAATATGAGATTTTCTATCTTACCCGAGGTCAGATTAGATATTTCAGTATATAAACAATAGTAACAGAATTTCTTAAAATGATTCCCCCAAAAAAATTGTACGAAATTTAACCTTCATCCTTCAATTACCCTCACGTTCGATTTCACCCCATATTTTCAATTTAATTTCTATGTAGTTCTTTTACCAAACGTAGGTGCAGAAATTGAAAAAATAATTTTCATGTTGTTTTTTCAACAAATTTAGGTCTCCATATGGTTCCATTTGACAAATTTGAGCATATTTCCAAAAAAAATAGAGGACTTTTAAAAATAATTTTATGTTTTCAAATTTATTAATTAGGATATAGCCCGCCCAGGGACAAGAACGTTTAGGTTTGAAAATGGCTCGGACGA
Organism: Panax japonicus; assembly: GCA_020205505.1. Classification (NCBI taxonomy): domain Eukaryota; kingdom Viridiplantae; phylum Streptophyta; class Magnoliopsida; order Apiales; family Araliaceae; genus Panax; species Panax japonicus. The sequence goes on from CM035105.1 coordinate 8,815,781, forward strand.
AGCGAGTTTAGGATGTTTGGAGAGTCTGTCCAATCCAAGGGATCCCACATAGTTGTATCTCGACCGGTGTGAAAGTTATGTGATGGGACACTGTTTGTTGTGTCTGTTGTGCTTATAATTTTGTACTTGACGGGACATCTCAGATAAGACAAATTGAGTGAGATTATAAATAGAGATTGAAAAAGCCAAGAGAGGTTAGATACTTTTTACACTTGAAAGTCAAACTAAAATTGATTATTTATCTCTTTATTACTCTTAACGCTCGTACCAAATATGAATCAAACTGTTTTACGACGTTCTGAATTTGAGCTTATTTTTTATTTTATTCATTCAAAACTACACATTTCCAAAAAAAAAAGAAGAGGACTTTTAAAAATAATTTTATGTTTTCAAATTTATTAATTAGGATATAGCCCGCCCAGGCACATAACGTTTAGGTTTGAAAATGGCTCGGACGAAACGTATTTAGTCGTATCTCGACCGGTGTGAAAGTTATGTGATGGGATACTGTTTGTTGTGTCTGTTGTGCTTATAATTGACGGGACACAAACAAATTGAGCGAGACTATAAATAGAGATTAAAAGAGATAAGAGAGGTTAGATACTTTTTACACTTGAAAGTTAAACTAAAATTGATTACTTATCTCTTTATTACTCTTAACGCCCGTACCAAATATGAATCAAACTGTTTTACGACGTTCTGAACGATGGGCTACTTAAAAGTAAAATTGACAATGTGAGGACAAAACTGAACATCATTGTAATTCAAGGGCCACAATGAGATTAAAAATAAATGTGTAGACAAAGAATGGTAAATGAATTGCGTGCTCGAGGGAGAGGCCAGTCCCCGTGTATAAATACGAGTCAGTCCGTTCCCAAATACAAAACGAAAAAAATTAATTCTCTGTTTCTCCTCCCATTCAAAAACAACGAACAGTACTAAAATAAATAAATTTAAAACTAAAATTGATGAAGTAAAAAAAAGGAGGAAGTAGAAGACGGGGAGAGAGAAAGAGGAAAAACAAAAACATGACCCTGGCTTTTTTTGAAAACAAATTCATAAAACACATAAATGGAGGGACATGAACAAAAGTTTTGGTCAGATTTCGAAACGAAGAGATGAGTACATGGACAACTTGGGAGGAGCTGTTGCTAACGAGCGCCGTGAAGCGGCACGGGCTCAAGGACTGGAACGCTATAGCCATGGAGCTCCAGAGCAGAGCCTCCTGTGTTCCTAATCCTGTTCTGTTAACCGCTCAAATCTGTCGGACCAAATTTTACGACCTTAGACGCCGATTCTCCGAAAATACTCCAAGCGAACAAAACGACGTCGTCGGTCGCGGCGGCGAAGAGGTTGATGATGGTGGTGGTGGTGATGGTAACAGTGTGCCTTGGCTGGAGGATTTGAAGAAACTCAGGATGGCAGAGCTCAGGCGGAAGGTTCATGGACACGATGTTTCGATCCAGTAATAAATCTCTTTCTCCCTCTCATTTTAATGTTTTTATTTTATTTTTGAAAATTTTTAAAAAATAATTTCACGTCAAAAAATGATGTGAATTTGTATTTTAGATCTGAGAGATTTTCTGATCTGCGATTTTGAACAGGAGTTTGAACTCCAAAGTAAAGAGGTTGGAAGAAGAGAGAGAACAGAGCATGAGAGAGAATGAAAACGGCGACCAAAACCCAGATCTGGAGAAGAATTCGGTGGAGAGATCAGGAAACAACAAAGACGATGTTATCGGAGGAGTTCCGCCGGCAGACGACGTCGCTGGAGTTTCAGTTTCCGGCGAACGTTCGGAGAGAGAGAACCGGTCCGTTAACGAGTCGAACTCAACGGAGAATCGACAGACCGGAGAAAAGTTGGAGACGGAAACAGAGCCGGTCCAGACCGGTTCGGTAAAACAGGATCCGGATACAAAAGCGGTCCGTGCAGACTCCTGGAATGATAGTTCGAAACCGAGTGAGGATAAGAAAGTCGATGATAAGTCGGCCGAGTTGCATGACTCGGCAGCGGCTGAGTCGAAGGAAGGGACGAAAGAAAGCAGTGACGTGCAGAGCTCGGCGAGCTTAACGAGGAAGAGTGGTGACACCGCCGCTGCCGGCGGAGATGAGCCTGTTGTATCTCCCGCCACCATGAGGCGGGACTCGTTGAAGAAATCTGAGCCGTTGGTTAGGTTCTTAGATATAATCAAGGCGCATAAACACGGCTCAATGTTTGAGATCCGGCTCGAAAGCCAGGTGCGTTTCTGTGCTTCTCACATTTCAAAATTATCAATCATAAATCTAATATCTACCGTTGGATTGCATTTGCTGATAAATCTCCAGCCCTTGAATTAATAGACCCCACGTCTAGAAATATAAATATAAATACCTTAACATTTATTTGCCGCAAAAGTGGCGCTTTTACTAAGAAATCTGCATGTGAAATTTGAAGTAAATAATTTAACGGCCAAGTGGTACTGTGACGGCTATATCGTGGTCCATTTATTTTTAATATGATTAATTTGTACACAATTGATTCTCATACGTATGAAATTTTAAACTTTTCTAAAAATTCTTTATGGATCTTTGACCTGCGTGTTAAGCAATGTCTTTTGTCATTTTTAAATTTTGCAGATTGTAGAATATTACAGTACTAGTTGTGTCCCGTGCCTCTGGCACTATATGACACTATATGGATGATGGAATTTATTCCAAACTCTGGACGGCCCATATAATTTATTAGGGTGAACGAAAAATTCAAAATTAGTTATATTTTGTTAAATAGATATAAATATGTAAAAGGATAAAATATATTTTATATAATATTTTAAAATTGAATTATTTACTTATATTTTTCATAAATCATTTTCTATTTCTATATTTCAAAATTTAAACAACCTTTTGGGGGGTGGGGGTGGGGGTGGGGTGGGGGTGGGGTGGGGTGGGGTGGCGGGGTGGAATGGTATAGCATGGGAATATATATAATGGTATAGCATGGGAATGATATAGAATGGTATTGCATAGGTGGAATGTTTTGAAGGGTTAGATTTATACCAATTTTTTGACGGTCCCGATCTTGTAATAAGTTTGAGCGGGAAATTAAGTATTTTCAAAATCAGTTCTATTTTGTATAGATAGATATAGTAAAATAAATAGGATATTTAATATATTATATATGTACACATAATTTATATTTTTTAATTCCTAAAAGTGAAGCTGTGATCGTCGCACCTTAATGGTCAGGGAATTGATATTTTTAAATATATATTTTTTATTTTTATGTGATTCTCTCTGGTATACAACGAATCTCATATTCATATAAGAAGAAATTATGTAAAAATATCAAAAATAGATATAAAAATAGTATTCTCCAAATCATTATGGTATGTGTGTATATATGCTCCTTGTGTAAATGTTTATATGATTACTTGAAAGAATTTTTTTATATATTCTTTGTTTTTATATAAAGAAATAATTGTTAAAAAATTTCACAAGTTTCATCTTATAAATTAATTGCAAGTCTCAGCTATTATTTATAGATTTAAAATTTAATACACTAAAAGTGTATACACGAACGATGTTAAAATTATGACATATGTATGCATTACATTAGATAATTCAGATAATATCATTTTCATGAAATTGAAGAAGTATTAATTTTATGCTTATTTAATTTCTAATGTTTCGTTATCTTTTGGAATAAGTATGAATAAAATTTCACTCCAAACCTCCTAATAAACGCGCAAAGATGCAAATAACTGTTTTGAAGCTTAAATAAATGTTGTGATAGAAGAAAAATCATTCTATAAGCCTAATTGTCTGGAAAATACGGAAATAGTTAGCATAAAATTTATTTGTGTAAGTTGGTCAATTGATCAATAGAATGTTGACACACATAGAATTTTACCTGCGTGTTAACACTCTATTAATCAATTGACTAACTTATCCAAAAATAAACTTTAAACTAATTGAATTCGAAAAATATTACTCGAGGGACCCATTTCCTCACTACTCAATCCGAAATAGGTGGTATAGGATTAGGTTGTGGACCCCAAACATGTATGAATCTTTTATTTTGTCACCGTCTTATTTATTGTTCATTTTATTTATTATTTTTCTATTTATGTGTATTGTTCGCGTTTGAAAACGTGTTAAAACTAAAGAAAATAATTATATATCATTAAATATAGTATTAATTGTTTATACTATCTTTTATTATATATTTATATTATACTCTTTTATCTATAATATTTTTTCATTAAAGGTAATTTTAAATTGATTGTAATTATTTTTTTTAGATTATATAAAATGTCAAATAATTCGGGAAAAAAATCATCTAAGATGTCATATAAATTTGTGTCGATCACGTAGAAAAATGACAATATGAAGGTTAGGAATCATTAAAATATAAAATAAATCAGAGTGGTTAGTATAAAGTTAATTTTAGTGAATTGATCAATACAGTATCAACACGCAGGCGGAAGGTGATCTCTCTGCGTGTTAACATTATATCGGTCAATTAAATAATTTATCATAAAATTAATTTCAAAATAAAAGAATTAATATAAGGTATGATGGACATAAATTTGAACACATGATATCATCAAGTTTAGGATTTGACCAACCCAGCTACACCTGTTGGTGCACGGTACGCATGCATGGCCTAACTTGTGGGATTAGGATTCTCTCTATTTGAAATGTATTGAAATGTGATATCATGTTCATAGGAGAGAGTGATAATTTTAAATTTGGACTATAAAATAGAGAGTCTATTTATTTGAAATGAAGAGTATCATTGTTCATTAATCCATTAATATTTATAATATCAAAATACATATTTTTATATTTACTTTAATAGTATTCTAAGATTATGTTATTTATTAATCTCAAATATTTTATTTATTTGTAGCTTAATAATTTTAGAATTATAATATAGAAATTATAATTTTTATAAACAAAGATGGGCAATAGTATAATTATTATTAAGGACATTATTATAGTAGGCTCTCTTTTTTTAATGATGAAAAATACTTAGATTCCATTAATATTTGAGCGGTTATTTTGACATTTACTCCTATTGAAAAAGTAATGATGACCAACTTTTGTGATCAATTGCAGAAAACAGAAAAGTACAAAAGCACAATCCGACAACACGTGGACCTCGAAACGGTTCAAACCCGGATTGAAGACGGGTCCTATTCCTCGTGCACCACAAAATTTTACTTGGATATATTGCTCCTAGTCAACAATGCAATTGCCTTCTTCCCCAAGGCATCAGCCGAATCAGCAGCCGCCTTTGAGCTCCGGAAACTCATATTAAAAGACCTAAACAACAACAAGCAGTGCATCGGCCGTCAATCCAACCCGTCACCCGAATTCGCTCCAATCCTTATTAAAACCAAACCCGACCCGGAAAGATCTTCGGATTCATTCCTATCAAAGCAAAAATCTTCGGTACCTTTTATAGTCGTGTGCAGGAAGAGAAGTTCCATTTCAGGTTCTAACAAAACAGATGGTATAAACCTCCCTAAACCAACGGTTAAATCTTCCTCAGGCTCTCCAAATGAAGATGAGATTCCCAAGGAAAAACCGGTAACGGGTGTAAGGAGCATGAGAAGGAGCAGCAATACCCGCACAAATAGTACTAGTATTTCCACGTCTAAAAATCCAATCACAAACTCTACCTCTTACCCGGGTTTCACAAACAAAGGAGAGGTTACAAAAGTAGCGAAGAAGAAAAATGAAGTTCCAAACATAGTGAAAAGGCGCGGTGCTGCGGACTTTTTGAAGCGAATCAAGAAGAGTTCTTCTCCGGTAAAACGGACGTCGTTGAAGAGTTCATCCGAGGATAGTAATGGCAGCAGCCGGAGAGAGTCGAGAGATGATCAGCAAAAGAAGAGGGTACAGCTGGATCATGAACGGAAAGAAGTGACCGCCCGCCAAAAGGTAACGGAGGAGAATAGTCCGTCGAAGCGGGGTGTTGGAAGGCCGCCTAAGAGATCAGGGAGGGTGGCGGCTCCGGTGAAGCGGAGGAAGGAAGGAGGTGAACAAGTGGAGGTGGCTGCCAAGAGACCTAATAAAAGGACTAAAAGGTAATACTGACTGTAAATTATGTTATAGGTTTTTCCATTTATTTGGTTATGGGTCCTCTTGTCAGTTGTCCCTTTAACAAATTAGTGTCTTTTTTTTTCTTCATTTTACAAGTTGTGTTTTGCTTCTGAATTTTTTTTAAAACGTTTTATACAGTCACCATAAATGACATGGAAAGGTTTGGTAAATACTGAGCGACTTGGAACTCCGTAATACGTCTCTTATATGTTATGACTCCTTCTACACAGACCGATTTATTGGATCGAAAAATTAGATATTTTCATTTTATTTTTTTTATTGTAACTCTCAAAAAATGTATATTATTTATTTTAACAAGAATTTTTACAAAATATAGTGTTTTAGGTGTAATTTGGATATATATATATATATATATATATATATATATATATATATATATATATATATATCATATTTTTGTATATGTATCCAAATTACACCTAAAACACTATATTTTGTAAAAATTCATGTTGAAATAAATACTATACATTTTTTGAGAGTTACAGTATAAATTTTTTTTGGAAAATATCCAATTTTCCTGTCCAATAAACTGGTCTGTCAAGATTACTGATATGTTATTTAATTGGATCAGATTACCATGAAATTAATTTTATGATAAGTTGATCAACTGACCAATACAATATTGATCACCTTCTGTTTGCGTGTTGATACTGTATTGATCAATTGACCAAAATTAATTTCATGTTAATCATGATGCATAAATTATATTTAATGATAAAATAAATATTCGTCAAAAATATTTAATGACCCAATAAAATTTGTTGCAAATAATTGTGTCCTTAAAAATATCGTTAAAATCAATTTTTATGTAGTTAAATATGTATTAGAAAAAATTAAAGGATAAATCCTAATCCAATTTACAAAAACTAAAGGTAGTAAGTAATATATAACTTATAACTGTAAAGGACCGTATTAATTATCTTTTAAAAAAAATAAAATGAAACGAGTGCTAAAATATCCAATTTGTATTCTTATGATTTAAGTTATGTGGCAACTTATGAATTAATATGAATTACTCCTTCCGAAGTAATTAAATTGTATGGCAATTTATAGTGCAATTTATAATTAAACAATTTTCTTGGTTAAACATGCTTTAGATAAACAAGTAATCAACCTCATAACTTCTTGGTTAAATATGAAAGTGGACTTACATTAATTTATTTTATTTTATAGCTTAAAATTTGAGGTTTGCAATTCAATATGGCCATAAAATTTGTCAAAATGTAAATTATTTAATTCCCCTATCTTTGATGCATGGTGACTTTGGATTTTTTGTCACATAAAAGAGAGAAGAAAATTGATTCAAATAATAAAAAGTAGACTAAATCCCAAATTGAATCCTAAACTTTAACTTTAAAATCAATTTGTACCCTAAACTTTATTTTAAATTAAATGCACCATAAACTTTGAGTTTCAATATAATTTGTACCCTTCGCACTAAAATTTAGAGTGTAAATTATTTTGATGTAGAGAGTGCGGACTGCGGAGGGTGCATATTGTATTGAAACTTAAAATTTAGAGTGCATATAATTCAAAATAAAATTTATGGTGTAAATTGATTTTAAGGTTAAAGTTTAGTGTCCAAATTGGAGAATAGTCTAAAAAGTATAGTAATTCCCAAAACTCAAACCAAAACGATTGTTATTATATGATACTCCCTTTGTCTCCAAAAAAATGAGTAAAATATAATTTGCATACATATTAAAAAAAATAAAAAATAGAGGAAATAAAGTAATAAAGTTTCAAATTTATCTTTAGTGACCCCACAAAATTATATAAAGCGACGAGTGTTTTTATTTTTTTTATATCAACAGACTTCACTAAATGACATATTTATTTTTCATTTTATGTACTTTATTTTATTTTTTGGGGGATAAATTTTTTGTATTTTTAATTATTCTTTTTTAAGAAAAGAGGGAGTACTTAGTAATTTGAGAATTCAAATTCATCTTTTAACATGTTCACATTATTTGCTTTTTTAGACTTTTAGTCGGGTCATAGAAGAATCTTTTCCGGCAAAGTACTATGACTTTGCACGCAGGAACGAAGGCAAATAAGTGGGTGTGGGTCAATTGATCCCACTATGTTTTTTAATTTTTAATTTTTTTTAATTTTATAATATATTTAATAAAATTTAAAAAAATTAGGTGCATGTTATATATAAATTAATATTACTGAAATTGTATGAATTTTTTTAATATACAGAATCAAATTTAACTTTCTTACTCAAATTTCAATCTCATATCATTTTTACTTCCTCTATATACGTATATCCATGTATATAATCTTTTTAAATTAATTAATAATATATTTTACGTTATTTTTAAAAATATTGAAAAAATTAATATATATATATAATTACTATGAATTATTATATTATCATTGTAAATAAAATTAAGTTACTACCAATAGTACTTTTAAGTTATAACTTTTTGTGTGAGTCTGTGGTAGATTAAAATTGCCTAAAAAGATACTATTAAACCAGTAATTTAAGACTTTATTTTAAAATTTTTGATTCGATTAGATCACTAAATATGTATTTTATATATGCAATCGAAAATATAAAATTATTTATATCTAACGATACTTTTAAGCATATGCGAAACTAGGGTAGTCCAGTGGGAGTGGGACCCCCACCAACTTGGCAGCTTTTTTTTTTTTTAGTATATTTACATTTTTGTTCATGTATTCACCCCCACTAACTAATTTTTATTGGCTTTTACCCAAATAAGAATAAATTTTATCCACTTTATACAAATAATTAGTCATGATCCCCACTTACAAATGATAAAAAAAATTATTTATTTGTACGTGGTTAATGAATTTATGGTTAAATAAGAGAAAGTTACTCTTATATTTAGTTATTTGCAATACTTAATGGTTAAATTTATATTAATTTTTATAGTTTTTATTATTTATATTGTACAAAGCTCATATTAGAATTTAGACATGAATCTTATGTTCATCCTTAAATTTAAGCAACATTTATTACTCTGATAACATTATTTTTATTTTAAATAATAATTTTTTTTTTAAAAAGATAAGTTTGTCACTTATTTTATTTTTGGTACTGACACCCCTTTCTTCAATTTTATATCCATTTTACTTATTTCATGGGTGTCGTTTTCTCATAACATATTAATTAGTAACATGCATAATTAGTTGGAAAAGAGAAATAAATTGTCCTTATGAGAGCATAAATATTTAAATATTCTCCCTCTGCCCTAAAATTGATCGAGTTCCATTTAAATATAATTATTAAAAATAAATAATCAAATTTGGGATGCACAACATGGAAAATAATTCATTATTAATATGTGATGCCCTCAAAATAGGTATACAACACCCATTTTGAGTCGTCAAATACATGGTACAAAAAGTAAACTACAACTTCAATAATATAATTGTCGTGCAAAATACGACAAGTGAGTTTAAATACAAATATTGTCTTCTAGACAATATCCACACTCAAATAACTCCTCATTATAATTATTCAAACACTATTTTACAGAAATAGTGAGTACTGCTAAAACATCTTTCTAGAACCATCACTCCATACCCCGACTAGATCCTGCTATGTTCTCACCTCCTGAGAAGAAAAATAGAACAAAAAGGAAAATGGTGAGCTCAACTAGCCCAGTAAAGAATATTATGACTAAGATAATATACAACAAATTATCATTAGTCTTCAACAGGGAAAAATCTGATAAAATATAATAGACAACAAGTTTTAGATCAACAACTGCAGCGAAAACAGCAATCCATTAGAATAGTCAAGTAGAGAAAAAATTCAACTATCTTCTAAAATTTAAAAGTTCATCATCAATATTTTATCCTTGTAACAACAATCAATATACATCTTTAATCAAATATTTATCTTTGCACTACAGGCCAAAGATATGCATTTGTATCACTAGTTGGTCATGTTCATCTCAACACCTGTTCATCTTTGCACTACGGGCCAAAGATATTCATCAGTTAATCATTTATCTTTGCAGTACAGGCCAAAAATATTTAGTACTATCATCATTTAGGATTAAGGATGATGAAAAATATTTTAAAGAAAACGAATCCAGTGAGACAGAAGGACAAATAGTAGAGATTCGTATAACAGTTTATCCAAGATCAATAATGTGACACCCCCAAAATTAGGTATACATCACCCATCTTGGGTCGCCAGATACATGGTACAGAATTCAAATACAACTTACTAATACAACTGTCGTGTACAATACGACAAAACATAAACTGTGAGTTTGAATATAAATATTATTTACTAGAGATTATACAAACTCAAAAGGAGTCCTCATTATAATTATTATCATACTATTTCACAGAATAGTGAGGACTACAAATGATATCCTCTGGACCATCACTCCGTTCCCCGACTCGTCCCAGCTATATTCTCATTTCCTGAAGAGAACAGTGAAAGGAAGGGTGAACTCAACTAGCCCAGTAAGAAATATTATGACTAAGATAATGCAGAATAAATTATCTTTAGTCTCCAACAATGTTAAACTGATAAAATATAATAGACATCAAGTTTAAATGCAGCGGAACAAGCAATCCATTAAAAGAGTCAAATAGAAAATAAAATCTACTATCTTTTATGATTAAAAAGGTTTTTCATCACTGTTATCGCTGAGACTCAGCTTAATAAATATTCCATATCATCGAATCACCCCTGCACTACGCCCAAGGATATTCTTTAGTATCACGACCACAATTATCCATGCACTACGGGACAAGAATATTTGTGTATTCATTAATAGTCATGATCATGCCAACAACTGTCCATCAATGCACTACGGGCCAATGAGAACTTTTACCACATCATTTGTAACATTACGGTCATGATTACACCGAATAATCCCTGGTCATAATCATACCAAGTCCATCTATGCACTACAGGCCACAGATAACTTTCAACAAAATATAAACATGATGATGATGACAATGATATAAGAATTCAATAAAACAAGTTCAAGAATTATTTTATCTAGGAATTATTAACGTCCAAATTGTCAACACGATACTGTTTTGTAGAGTAAAATTCAAGAATGATCAGAAGAATATTTTTATGAAAAGATACCGGATGAAGCGCAAATATCAAGGATATTCTACTAATTTCATGGAGTATAGAAGTCAAAACTTTAACCAACTGAGTATAATAAATAATGGAATAACAAAAGAAATCACTATGCATGCGGTACTTCGTATAGACAGGTTATTCTAACAGAATAATAATAACGGAACCAGGTCAGGCAAAATTTGCACCGACATAATTTTTCAACAGAATAATAAAGACGGAACCAGGTCCGGTGTAAAACATACAGACAGGATATTCCAACAGAATAATAATAAGACGGAACCAGGTCCGGTGTAAAATACACAGACAGGATGTTCTAACGGAATAATACTAAAGACGGAACCAGGTCCAGTGTAAAACACACAGACAGGATGTTCTAACGGAATAATAATAAAGACGGAACCAGGTCCGTTGTAAAACACACAGACAGGATGTTCCAACAGAATAATAGAAGAATGTCACCAAGTATAGGGTAGACCGCGTATACAGGTTATTCCAACAGAATAATAAGAAATAAAATGACAACAGTTCTCTTCATGAATAAGAAAGAATAACACCCCTTACGAGTACAATAAATAATATTCTCTACCTTAAGAAGAAGAGTACTGGATATATAAGTAGTGAAGTAGCAGAATACTTTCTTCTTTCTCTCTATAGTTTATCTCTCTAGAGTTTCAGTGAATTCGTAAGAAAATAATGAATGAATGAACTTCTATTTATAGAAAAATTGAATGCATGGTAACTAACTCATGAACGGTCGAGATTGATTTACTTTAATCTGACGGTCCATATTTAAAGCAAAATCTTTTAAATAAAATATAATATATTCTATTTATAATCTAATAAAATGAATAACTTTATAAAAGATTTTACTATGCAAATACTATGCAGGCACTATGTAAATACTATGCATAATAAAATATAATATATTCTAATTATTTTCTAATAAAACAGATAGCTTTATAAAAGTATTCTGTTTATTATAAAAAGATTTTACTATGCAAAACACTATGCAGACACTATGCAACACTATGCATAATAAAATATAATATATTCTATTTATAGAATAACTTTATAAAAGTATTCTGTTTTATATAAAAAGATTTTCTGTATTATTACATTAATAATACCAACAAAACTGAGTAACTTATCACTTAAGCATCAATAATTAATACTGTGTTCTACTATGCAACCACGCGTATTACTGTACTTTTAACACCGGGTGTTTCAACAGTTAACGGTAAAACTTCCGCCGTTATTTTCATAAAAGTATTTTTGTCGTTTTCTCAATCCAACAATAATTCCGTTGTGGGGACCACCAATGATTGTGTCGTTGTACGAATATTCCCTGTTAAAATGAATATTCCCCGACCAATCAAATATTATATAACAACTTGCGTACTTTGCAAAATTTATAAATATTACCCACAACTATTATATCAATTTCACTCCATAATATTCAAAAATAATATTTATAGAAAATTCATCTTTATTCAAAAAGTTGGGGTTTTACAATCTCTCCTTCTTATGAAATTTTACCCTCGAAATTAGGGTACATACCTGGTATGTCGAAGAGGTAAGGATACCTTGATTTAATTTCAGATTCTAACTCGCAAGTCATTTCCTCAACATCGTGGTTTCTCCACAAAAGTTTGACTTGAGGTATAACCTTGGTGCGTATAATATGTTCCTTCTTATCCAAGATTTGAACAGGAACCTCTTCATACGTCAAATTTTCCGCTATTTTGTCCAGTTCCAACTCAATAATGTGGTTCGGGTCTTCCACATATTTACGTAACATGGATATGTGAAAAACGTTATGAACACGAGACATACTTGGCGGTAAAGCGAGTCTATAAGCCACAGTTCCTACTCGATCAAGGATTAAAAATGGGCCGATGAATCGAGGATTGAGCTTTCCTCTCTTTCCAAATCTCGTAACTCTTTTCCATTGAGCAACACGTAACAATACATGATTTCCTATATCGAATTCCACGTCCTTTCGATGAAGATCAGCATAACTCTTTTGTCGATCTCTTGAGGTTTTTATACGTTGTCGAATCGTTTGAATCTTTTCCGTAGTAATACGTACCAACTCTAGTCCCAACAACGTTGCTTCACCCACCTCATCCCAGCATACTGGAAAACGACACTTTCTTCCATACAACGCTTCGAATGGAGCCATGCCAATACTTGTTTGATAACCGTTGTTGTAGGAAAACTCCACCAATGGTAAGAACTTGTCCCAACTTTCCTTGAAATCAAGGACACAGAGTCTTAATAGATCTTCAAGAGTTTGAATAGTCCTCTCCGACTGTGCGTCCGTCTGAGGATGATATGCCGAGCTAAATCGTAAATCTGTGCCCATAGCTTTTTGCAAACTAACCCAAAATCGCGAAGTGAATCTTGGGTCTCGATCAGAAACTATGGATACTGGCATACCATGCAATCTTACAACCTCGTTTATGTACATACGAGCAAGACGTTCAAGTGTATAAGTTTCTCGTATTGGTAAGAAATGAGCAGACTTGGTCAATCTATCAACAATGACCCAAATCACATCTATGCCTTGAGAAACTTTGGGAAGACCAGTAACAAAATCCATGGTAATGTGCTCCCACTTCCATTCTGGAATTTCAAGTGGTTGCAATGGACCTTTTGGTACTTGATGCTCCGCCTTGACTCTTTGACACGTTAGACACCTTGAGATAAACAGCGCTATCTCTCTCTTCATATTGCCCCACCAAAATATATGTCGAAGATCATGATACATTTTGGTACTCCCAGGATGGATTGCAAACGGTGTGTTGTGTGCCTCCATCATGATTTTATACTTTAAATCAGGGTCGTTAGGAACACAAATTCTGGAGTTGACTCGAAGTATTCCTTCTTCATCGATTCTTGCTTCCGGCATCGCACCTTCTTGCACTTTCTTCCTCATACGCATCAGCTCCGGATCTGTAATTCGAGCAGCTTTAATTTTATCAATTAAAGTCAGTTCTACTCGTATATTTGCCATCATCACGTGGGTCCCTGGAGTCTTTATCTCTATCTCCATCCTTTGCAAGTCATACAAAATGGGCCTTTGCGTTGACAATATTGCACTCATACCCGCATATGATCTTCTACTCAATGCGTCAGCTACTACGTTCGTTTTTCCAAGATGGTATTGGATAGTATGATCATAATCTTTCAACAGTTCAAGCCAACATCGTTGTCGCATGTTGAGTTCCTTTTGAGTGAAGAAATATTTGAGGTTTTTATTATTCGTAAAGATCTCCACTTTCTCCCTATACAAGTAATGCCTCTAAATCTTTAATGCGAAGACAACAGCTGCCAACTCTAGATCATAAGTAGGATAATTTCTCTCATATTTTTTGAGTTGTCGTGAGGCATAGGCTATGACTTTCCCATGTAGCATGAGAACACATCCTAACCCTTTGCCTGAAGCATCACTGTAGTTGAAAAATCCCTCCGATTCAGATGGTATTGTCAGAACAGGTGCTGAAATAAGTCTCATCTTGAGTTCTTGAAAACTCTTCTCATATTTCTCGCTCCAACCGAACTTTGTATCTTTTCGAGTCAGCTGAGTTAGTGGAGTAGCGATTCGAGAAAACTCTTCTACGAATCTCCGATAATAACCAGCTAAGCCGAGAAAGCTACGTACTTCGGTCACTGATTTAGGTTGCTCCCAGCTTTGAATAGCTTCAATCTTTGCTGGGTCAACAGATATTCGATGACTTGATACCACGTGCCCAAGGAATGTTACTTCCTCAAGCCAGAACTCGCATTTCTTCAACTTGGCATAAAGCTTATATTCACGAAGCTTTTGGAGTATCAGCCTTAAGTGTTGCTCATGATCTTCACGGGTTTTGGAATGTATGAGGATGTCATCAATAAAGACGACCACAAAGTGATCCAAATATTCCTTGAATACTCGGTTCATCATATCCATGAAGGCTGCAGGAGCATTAGTCAATCCAAAGGACATGACTAGGAATTCATAATGCCCGTACCGAGTTCTGAAAGCCGTCTTTGGAATGTCATCGGTTCTAATCTTCAATTGGTGATATCCGGAATGAAGATCAATCTTTGAAAAGAATTTGGCTCCTTGTAACTGGTCAAACAGGTCATCAATACGTGGTAATGGGTACTTATTTTTGATGGTGACATGATTCAACTCCCGATAATCAATACAAAGTGGCATACTCCCATCTTTCTTCTTCACGAATAGAACAGGAGCACCCCAAGGAGAAGTACTAGGACGAATAAAGTCAATGTCTAACAATTCCTGTAGTTGAGTTTTTAACTCCTGAAGTTCAATAGGAGCCATTCGATATGGGGATTTTGAAATGGGTTTTGTACTGGGTTCAAGGTCGATACAAAATTCAATTTCACGCTCTGGGGGTAGGCAAGTAAGTTCTTTAGGGAATACGTCAGGAAATTCATTAACAATAGAAATATTATTCAAAACTGACGTATTTTTGTTTAGATCTGTGACATGAGCTAAGAAAGTTTGACATCCGTTTTCAATAAACGAATAACTTTATGGCTTGAGATGACAGCGATTGATTTTAATGGTTTGGTTGCTTGAATTCGCATAATAGGTCGATTAGGAATATGAAAGATAACAACCTTACGAAAATAATCAATTTTTGCATGATGAGTAGTTAACCAATCAATCCCTAGAATTACATCAAATGCAAGTATTTTTAATTCAATAAGATCGACAGGTAATGTGTGGGTACCAACTTGAACCAAACAAGACTTATAAACCGTGGATGTAATGAAGGTATCTCCCAACAGAGTTTTCACAGATAAGTCAAAGTCTAATTTCTCCAGAGTCAAATTTAATCGTTGAGCGCAAGTAGGAGAAATAAAAGAATGGATAAAACCGGTATCAAATAAAGTGTAGACTTTGCTAGAATTTATGATAAGCTTACCCGTGATGACCTTATTCGGGTTCCTTGCTTTCTGGGAGGTCACAACAAACGCTCTCCCTTGCACTACCGGCTTTGACTTTTCTGGGACAGCCTTTGGTGCCTCCATCCTAGCTGAATTTGTCTTTGGTGAACGACAAAATTGGTCTAAGTGACCTTCTCTTCCACAATTATAACATGCTTTGGACGGCATCGTACAATTTGGACTGATGTGTCCCTCCCCTCCTCATTTGAAGCATATGATAGGTGGTCTTTCTCCTTCATTAAAAACGGGTGCTGGTGCTGACGTCTTTCCATTATTGTTGAATCTCCTCTTCTTGAAATGTCCATTCTTATTGTTTTGGCCCTAATTACCACCGAAGTGGTTACCATTTCTGGCCTGTTGATTCCCTTCACGCTTGTTGTCACCGCTTCGATGACTGGTCTCACTGGTATTATCATTTTACCGACTGCTCTCTTTTGGTTGCGTTGACTCGTTATCGCGCTCCACTAACTAAGCCCTATTTACAACATCTGAATACAAACACAGTTTATGAGAAATAAGATGTTGACGTATCTCCGGCTTCAAACCTCTTAAAAACATTCGTGCCATTCTTTCTTCATTATCCATCAAGTGGGACGGAAACCGGGATAACTCCGCAAATTTTGCCTCGTATTGCGACACGGTCATATTGTTTTGCTCCAATTTGATAAACTCCACCTCTTTCATGTGACGAATACTTTCGGGAAAGTATTTGTCGTTAAACAGCTCTTGGAACTTCTCCCAAGACATCTTCAGTACGGCAGGTTGAGTACATTTTACCGATTTCCATCAGTAATCTGCCTCTCCGCGCAACATAAAGGCGGCAAATGGAACCATTTGCTCCTCGGAGCATCCCAAGACATCAAATATCTTGGTGATATATTTTATCCATTCTTCCGCAATAAGTGGTTTTAGCTCTCCCTTAAACTTCGGTGGTCCCAGCTTCTTGAACTGTTTAGCGGTGACCGCCCGAGAGTTTCCAGTGTTTCCACCTACATTTTGGACAGGAGCCGCTATCGCCTGCTGTTGCATGAATTGCATAAAGCCTCTGAACAATCCATCATTCATCATTTGGTCAGTGTTGTTTGTATGAGGATTGTCGCCTTCCTGATGCACATTCTCCTGATTATTGATATGTGGAGACTCAACGGTCTGTTGTTCTACATTGCCATCCTCAACATTTTCGGATGTCATTTTCAGATACTGCCACAGAAAAAGATTAATTGACATGTAACATAATATCTCTAAACTCTGACCAACCAATTTAAATACAAAATAAATTTAAGTAGGTCATACTAGCGAAGGAATTCCCCGTCTCTCCCCTCCTAGTTCTAGTCTCACATCTTAGCCAGGGATCATATCCCTAAGCTTTGATACCAACTGTGACACCCCCAAAATTAGGTATACATCACCCATCTTGGGTCGCCAGATACATGGTACAGAATTCAAATACAACTTATTAATACAATTGTCGTGTACAATACGACAAAACATAAACTGTGAGTTTGAATAAAAATATTATCTACTAGAGATTATACAAACTCAAAAGGAGTCCTCATTATAATTATTATCACACTATTTCACAGAATAGTGAGGACTACTAATGCTATCCTCTGGACCATCACTTCGTTCCCCGACTAGTCCAAGTTATATTCTCATTTCCTGAAGAGAATAGTGAAAGGAAGGGTGAGCTCAATTAGCCCAGTAAGAAATATTATGACTAAGATAATGCAGAATAAATTATCATTAGTCTCCAACAATGTTAAACTGATAAAATATAATAGACATCAAGTTTAAATGCAGCGGAACAAGCAATCCATTAAAAGAGTCAAGTAGAAAATAAAATCTACTATCTTTTATGATTAAAAAGGGTTTTCATCACTGTTATCGCTGATACTCAGCTTAATAAATATTCCACATTATCGAATCACCCTTGCACTACGGCCAAGGATATTCTTTAGTATCACGAACACAATTATCCATGCACTACGGGACAAAAATATTTGTGTATTCATTAATGGTCATGATCATGCCAACAACTGTCCATCAATGCACTACAGGCCAATGAGAACTTTTACCACATCATTTGTAACATTACGGTCATGATTACACCGAATAATCCCTGGTCATAATCATACCAAGTCCATCTATGCACTACAGGCCACAGATAACTTTCAACAAAATATAAACATGAGGATGATGACAATGATATAAGAATTCAATAAAACAAGTTCAAGAATTATTTTATCCAGGAATTATTAAAGTCCAAATTGTCAACATGATACTATTTTGTAGAGTAAAATTAAAGAATGATCAGAAGAATATTTCCATGAAAAGATACTGGATGAAGTGCAAATATCAAGGATATTCTACTAATTTCATGGAGTATAGAAGTTAAAACTTTAACCAACTGAGTATAATAAAGAATGGAATAACAAAAGAAATCACTGTGCATGTGGTACTTCGCATAGACTGGTTATTCCAACAGAATAATAATAACGGAACCAGGTCAGGAAAAATTTGTACCGACAGGATGTTCCAACAGAATAATAAAGACGGAACCAAGTCCGGTGTAAAACACACAGACATGATGTTCCAACAGAATAATAATAAGACGGAACCATAATATTCAAAAATAATATTTATAGAAAATTCATCTTTATTCAAAAAGTTGGGGTTTAACAAATAATACTCCATAATAACCAATTTTGAAGCAAAATTCAAGAATAAAGTGTAAAACCCAAACTTTTTGAATAAAGATGAATTTTCTATAAATATTATTTTTGAATATTATGGAGTGAAATTGATATAATAGTTGTGAGTAATATTTATAAATTTTGTAAAGTACACAAGTTGCTATATAATATTCGATTGGTCAGGGAATATTCGTACAACGGCACAATCATTGGTGGACCCCACAACGGAATTATTGTCGGATTGAGAAAACAACAAAAATACTTTATAAAAATAACGGCGAAAGTTTTACCGTTAACTGTTGAAACACCCGGTGTTATAAGTACAGTAATACGCGTGGTTGCATAGTAGTACACGGTATTAATTATTGATGCTTAAGTGATAAGTCACTCAGTTTTGTTGGTATTATTAATGTAATAATACAGAAAATCTTTTTATATAAAACAGAATACTTTTATAAAGTTATTCTATAAATAAAATATATTATATTCTATTATGCATAGTATTGCATAGTGTCTGTATAATATTTTGCATAGTAAAATATTTTTATATAAAACAAAATACTTTTATAAAGTTATCTGTTTTATTAGACAATAATTAGAATATATTATATTTTATTATGCATAATGTTTTTATAGTGCCTGCATAGTGTTTTCATAGTAAAATCTTTTATAAAGTTATTCATTTTATTAGATTATAAATAGAATATATTATATTTTATTTAAAAGATTTTGCTTTAAATATGGACCGTCAGATTAAAGTAAATCAATCTCGACCGTTCATGAGTTAGTTACTATGCATTCCATTTTTCTATAAATAGAAGCTCATTCATTCATTATTTTCTTACGAATTCACTGAAACTCTAGAGAGATAAACTATAGAGAAAAAGAAGAAAGTATTCTGCTACTTCACTACTTATATATCCAGTACTCTTCTTCTTAAGGCAGGGAATATTATTTCTTGTACTCGTAAGCGGTGTTATTCTTTCTTATTCATGAAGAGAACTGTTGTTATTTCATTTCTTATTATTCTGTTGGAATAACCTGTATACGCGTTTTACCCTATACTTGGTGACATTCTTCTATTATTCTATTAGAACATCCTATCTGTGTATTTTACATCAGACCTGGTTTCGTCTTTATTATTATTCCGTTGGAACATCCTGTCTATGTGTTTTACACCGGACCTGGTTCCGTCTTTATTATTATTTCGTTGGAACATCCTGTCTGTGTGTTTTACACCAGACCTGGTTCCGTTTTATTATTATTCTGTTGGAACATCCTGTCTGTGTGTTTTACACCCGACCTGGTTCCGTCTTTATTATTCTGTTGGAACATCCTGTCGGTGCAAATTTTGCCTGACCTGGTTCCGTTATTATTATTCTGTTGGAATAACCTATCTATGCGAAGTACCGCATGCATGGTGATTTCTTTTGTTATTCCATTCTTTATTATACTTAGTTGGTTAAAGTTTTGACTTCTATACTCCATGAAATTAGTAAAATATCCTTGATATTTGCGCTTCATCCAGTATCTTTTCATGAAAATATTCTTCTGATCATTTTTGAATTTTACTCTATAAAACAGTATCATGTTGACAATTTAGACGTTAATAATTCCTGGATAAAATAATTCGTGAACTTGTATTATTGAATTCTTATATCATTGTCATCATCCTCATGTTTATATTTTGTTGAAAGTTATCTGTGGCCTGTAGTGCATAGATGGACTTGGTATTATTATGACCAGGGATTATTCGGTGTAATCATGACCGTAATATTACAAATGATGTGATAAAAGTTCTCATTGGCCCGTAGTGCATTGATGGACAGTTGTTGGCATTATCATGACCATTAATGAATACACAAATATTCTTGGCCCGTAGTGTATGGATAATTATGGTCGTGATACTAAAGAATATCCCTTGTCGTAGTGCAGGGGTGATTCGATGATGTGGAATATTTATTAAGCTGAGTCTCAGCGATAACAGTGATGAAAAACCTTTTTAATCATAAAAGATAGTAGATTTTATTTTCTATTTGACTCTTTTAATGGATTGCTTGTTCCGCTGCAGTTAAACTTGATGTCTATTATATTTTATCAATTTAACATTGTTGGAGACTAATGATAATTTATTCTGCATTATCTTAGTCATAATATTTCTTACTGGGCTAGTTGAGCTCACCCTTCCTTTCACTGTTCTCTTCAGGAAATGAGAATATAGCTGGGATGAGTCGGGGAACAGAGAGATGGTCCAGAGGATAGCATTAGTAGTCCTCACTATTCTGTGAAATAGTGTGATAATAATTGTAATGAGGACTGCTTTTGAGTTTATATAATCTCTAGTAGATAATATTTGTATTCAAACTCAAAGTTTATGTTTTGTCGTGTTGTACACGACAGTTGTATTAGTAAGTTGTATTTGAATTTTGTACCATGTATCTGGCGACCCAAGATGGGTGATGTATACTTAATTTTGGGGGTGTCACATAAAGATCAAAACATGGATACAATCAAAGATAGTAACCATAATAGACATCTTGGTTAAAAAGAGGAAAACTTCATTTTTCGATGAATAGTGTCGTATACGTGAATAGTGCCATATACGTGAATAGTAACCCCGACACTAAAAATTTTAAATTTGATAAAAAGTTCATACCAATATTTTGGTATAATGATATTGAAGAAAATATCATTTTAAGAAGAATATAACACCCATTACCTCAAAATATCAGTACTTCTGATCGAAATATCGGTATAAGGCTGAAGAAAACTTGCACTGATGAATAGAAACTCACAAAGTATCTAAATACTCACAAAATACACTCAATAATCTAGAGAGAGAAAGAGAGAAAACTTGTTTCTGGTGCTATTTTCAATTCTAATTTAGCCCTCTATTTTTAGGAAAATATTAGCACTCTGAAGCAGACTTAACCTGCAACCTGATGGCTTTACCTGCTACTATTCCCACCCACCACATTTGAAATAAAATTCACCACATTTCTTCACCAATCAAAAGTGGGTCCCACCAATTCTAGAATTTTTCACCAAAATGATAAATTCCGAAAATTTAACCATTTCTGAACCAGCCACCTCTTAAAATTCATAACAAATCATACGTTCATTTTTAACAGTTCAAAATTTGTGGACATATACTCAACTTATATATGTATAACATATCCAAAAATTACAACGATCCAACGGTCGGATTAAAAATTATAACTCATGCAATATATCTCAAAAACACTGGTTTAATTTTTAATACCTCCATTTCGACAAAAATACTGATAAAACACCTCAATATTAACTCCTTCATTTTTAACCACAATAAATATATCCAACATTTATATCCACATAAAATAAATATTTTCTTATCATATGAATCAATAATTAATTATTCATAAATAATATTACAGAATCACATTTATGACAACTAGGCCGTTTCCAGGAAAGAGAGGGCTTTTCAATAAGAATTTCTGCTTACTGGCGCGCAATTAGGTGACCAAACCTCTCCTTGACAGAACTTTCTAGACATTGCCAATAATGTTATCTAATAATATTATTCAAATTATATGAATTATTGATCTGATAATGGGAAATACTGTGCAGTGACAATTATTGAAACAACAATAATATAAAATATAAACGCTGCAATTATTGAATCAATAAAATAAAATATTGAACAGTAACTACTGTAATAATTATTGAGTAGTGCCTTCTTACATAAGGATCAATAATTCATCAATACTGTGCATCCACGCGTATTACTGTATTTTAACCACCGGGTATTCCAACAGTGTTAACGGTAACATCTACGCCGTTATTTATAAAAACTCAAATTTGTCGTTTTCTTCATCCGATAGTTATTCTGTTATGGGGCCCACAAATGACTGCGCCGTCGTACGAATATTCCCCGACAACAAGAATATTCCACGACCAAACGAATATTCCCCGACAACAATGATTATTTTATAACCACTTGCTTATTTTGCAAAATTTTTAACATTTCACCCATAACCAGAGAATTATATCAAATTAATACTTTATTATTCACAATAATAATTAGAGAAAATTCGATTTTATTTATAATAAGTTGGGGTCTTACATAACATTTGTAGAATTAAATTAATTTAGAGTAAATATGGAAAATAATTTTCTCATATAGAGCAAATGAAATGCATCAAATTAATTTTAATTTATTTTTTCTTGCTTAAATCTTGTGACTTTACTTTTTTTCCAACAAAAGGAAAAAGAGGAAGTCTCACCAAAACTACAATTAGGCTCACATTTCCTATCTTATATTGACTAATTAAAAGTATAATAATATTCATATTCTAATAAATCTAACCAACTTTTGACTTATGACGATGGATAAAGAATGTATAGTTACTACTATTTCCCTCCCAAATGGGAAACATTATTTGACTATTGTTTTTTGTCTTAATGCATGTCAAGTTTTGGTAGAGAGGGGCGAAGTCATGATTTGTTTTTAGTGGAGTTAAAATATTGTGATGCTATAAATTATTTGATGGGGGTTTAGGGGAAGTGTTTTTGAGCTAATTTTTTTTATATATAATTGTGTTTTTTTGACCGATTACATATATAAAACATGTATTTGGTTAACATATTATTAATATAACAACTAATAATATTATATATATATATATATATATATATAGAGTCCGGATTCAGTCCGGACTCCCGCATTTTCTTAAAATACGGACTTTTTTCTCTTTTTTTATTTTTTTTAAAACAACTAAAAAAAGTTAAATAATTTATGGAACTGAAATTTTTACATAATACAATGTTTTGAGTGTGATTTGGAGATATATAACAAAATAGATCTGTACAAACGGTACAAACATATTTTGTTATATGTATCCAAATCACACCCAAAATACTGTATTATGTAAAAAAATCCAGTTCCATAAAATATTAAAAAAAAATTAATTTAAAAAAAAGCAAAAAAAAAGTCTAGATTTTCTCCCGTCCGGGAGTCCGGACATGATCAATCTTATATATATATATACACGCACCCTTATTAATCCCTAATACGTTTTTTTAATAACAAATTTGTGAATAAATATTTAAATTTCTTATGTTATAAAAATAATATAAATTATATTATTATTTATTTTAAAAATATTAGAGGAAGATGCATATATCAATGACTAGAAGTAATATGGAATTGAGAAAGTTATACAAAAATCAATTTGACCCCGTATATTAAAATTTTTATAAAATTCAAGTGTGATCAATTTATTCATTACACTTAATTTTTTTTTAAATTTATCATCTATTATAAAATAATTTTTTTCAGTGGGATCAATTGATCTCTTACCCTAATATGTGGCTTCGCCACTAGGTAGAGAGACCCAAGTAATTTTGACTCTACTAGTCTCCTTTGATTTAGAATAGATTGTTGTTATATATTGCCATAAATTTATATGGAATTATATATGGGTCTCCATCCACAGCAACCGGTTGTTGGGGAGCAACCCTTTTTTTTCCAGCCGCTACAGCTTGTACCGGCCACTTAGAATTTTTATTTTTTTTATAAGCCGCAACAAGCTGTTGCGGCTGGGAAAAAATGAGTTGCTCCTAACAACCGGTTGCTGTGGATGGAATCCCATTATATATTAGAGCTTTATCATACATATATGTGTGTCTATGCGTAGGACCGTTGTTGAACACAAACGGAACAATGGATCCATTATAATATTTTGAAAAGAGTTTCGTTTTTATTTTTTGGTTATGTGTATGACCGTTCCTGAACACGACCGAGAAGATGAACCCAAAATAATATTTCAAAAAGAGTTTCGTTTTTATTTTTCGTCAAAGGATCATCAAAATCTCAGCAACGAATCTTGTGACTACGTGTATGTGTGGGTATGTATGTTGGTTAATGAAACAGGAAACAGGAAACAGGAAACAGGAAACAGGGAATAGGGAATAGGGAATAGGGAACCGGAACATAGAGAGGTTTACAGTCGGAGCGGTTAAACCGAATTCAAGACAAGCCAGGAATACTGTTGTGAGTGTACCTTTCTACTCACTGCATGCACTGGCAAAACTCAAAAAACATTCCTGTGTGTTCATATCTATGTAGCCTAGTAGTACTATTCACATTAGCTAGGTGGCAGCAGACATACAAACACATGTTAAATAATTATATTGGAACCTTATTATTACATTGAATAAAATTATTTATATTAATCATTATATTACATTATGTATTCATATGAATTGAGAGAATATATATATATACTAGCTGGGTCCCGTGCCTCTGGCACTGTATGGACAATATGATTTATTTTAAACTTTGAACGACCAAAATAATTTATTGAGTGAGCGAAAAATTTAAAGTCATTTGTATTTTATTAAATTATTATTAGATAGATAGATGTATTTTATTAGATAGATGTATGAACGGTGAGATTTATCCCAAACTTTGGACGGCCCAGATGATTTATTGAGTGAGCGAGAAATTCAAAATCATTTGTATTTTATTAGATATATATATATATATATATATATATATATATATATATATACGGTCCGGATCTTAAATCCACCCCCCATTTAGCGACGGTTCGGTCATACAACTGTCGTCTATACTTTTGGTGACGTTATATGTTGTCCGTCGCTAAAAGTATAAACGTCGGTTATATGATCGAACCGTCGCCAGGTCCGTCGCAAAAGGAGAGTGAGCTCGGGTGAGTTGAGTAAGAGGTGACCTTAAGATCCAGACTATATATATATATATATATATATATATATATATATATATATATATATATATATATATATGGGTCTCCATCCACAGCAACCGGTTGTTGGGGAGCAACCCCTTTTTTGCCAGCCGGTACAGCTTGTTACGGCTTATAAAAAAAAAAATCTAAGGCCGGTACAAGCTGTACCGGCTGGCCAAAAATGGGTTGCTCCCAACAACCGGTTGCTGTGGATGGAACCCCTATATATATATATATATATATATATATATATATACGGTCAGGATCTTAAGCTCACCCCTTATCCAACTCACTCGAGCTCACCCTCCCTTTAACGACGGACCCGACGACGGTTTGGTCATACAACCGTCGTCTATACTTTTAGCGACACTATATGTTGTCCGTCGCTAAAAGTATAAACGACGATTGTATGACCAAACCGTCGCCGGGTCCATCGCTAAATGGGGGTGAGCTCGGGTGAGTTGGATAAGGGGTGAGCTTAAGATCCGGACTCTCTATATATATGTATATATAGTTTGGCTCTCTCCAGCGAACTGGAGGGAGTGAACCTACTATAGCGACGATTTTTTCCGTTGTTATAGCATAAAAAATCGGTTTTCTATGCTACAGCGACGGAAAAAATCGTCGCTAGAACCGATTCGTTCTTAGTTCGCTCCTTCCAGTTCGTTGGAGAATCGGACTGATATATATATATATATATATATATATATATATATATATATATATCAAATTTTCGTTGCGCTTAAGGGTAAAAATCTTCATGTGTATCTCTTCTTAGGATGGATATATAGGTGTGCATAAAATTTTTGATACGACAATTGGGATCAAACGTTAACTGTTTTATTTATAGATCGAATAACTAAGATTCATAATCGTCAATCAAGATTATGAAATCTTAGAACTCATTATTCCAAATACTATCAGTAATATTATTTATAGGTCACATAATTACCAAACTCATAAATAAAGTGATTAAATTAATGCAATGTATAAATCCAATAATTCTATAAATAGTAGAAGCCATATAAAAAAATACATTAAAATAAAATATTCTAATAACACAAAGAGAGATCGAATAATCCATAATAAATGTCTGCTATGATATTATTTAGACAAACTCATTTTTAATCATCACTTGACAAATAGACGGCCGAAATTTAATAAAAAGAAATGTTATCCATACTACTAATAGTGACAGAATAGTTGGAAAAAAATAATTAAATTTGGCATATCCATTTTTTCATATGAACAATGGCGGATTTATGTCCGGGCAAGGTGGGCACTGACTTCACTGAATTTTCAGGGAGACAGGGGGTCAAATACTCAAATTAATTTTTTTATTTAAAGGTGTTAAATGAAATTATCATGTTTTAGAGTAAAAAAGTATTAAAATTCTTAAAGTCTAAATATAATTCTATTAGTAGTTTAGTACAGTAGTATTTCAACAACAGAGCAACTCCAAGTCTCCAATCAGGCAATCACGATCTGCAAGTACATCAGACTATACAACAATAGTTTTGGCAGTTGATGGACAACTCCAAAATTATATTTGTGAATATGAGAAAAGATCCCAATTTTTTTAGTATAAAAGGAATTGGTGAATTGATTCAAATATTGGTTAAGAAAAAAAATGTGTATCCTCAAGTTTATTTGTTGTTGAATTTGGCTCTACTTTTGTCCGTTGTTACTGCAACTGTTGAAAGGACATTTTCATCCAAAAATATCGTGAAGAATGAACTCTATAACCAAATGAGAGATGAATGAATGTTTAACAACTATTAAAAATGAAATTATCATGTAATTTTTGCAACTATTAAAAATGAAATTATCATGTAATTTTTGCAACTATTAAAAATAAAATTATCATGTAATTTTTGCAACTATTAAAAATAAAATTATCATGTAACAATTTCAAGCAATGAAAACAATATTATTGTAAACAATATTTGAAGATAATTTAGTTTTGTGATTCATTTTATTAAATTTTTATTTTTTAACTTTGACTCCGCTAAATTAAAAGGTTGAATCCGTCATTGGAGATGAATATATATATATATAGCTCAATTTTCTCCAGCGAATTGGAGGGAGCGAACTAAGAATGAACCGGTTATAGTGACGATTTTTTCCGTCGCTATAGCATAAAAAAACTGACTTTCTATGTTATAGCGACGAAAAAACCGTCGTTATAGTTCACTTCCTTCCATTCGCTCTCTTCAGTTCGCTGGAGAAACGTACTATATATATATATATGTGTGTGTGTGTGTGTGTGTGTGTGTGTGTGCTGCGGCATTTTGTAGCCGGTGAGAATGGTGAAGAGCATGGTCAAAGGATTCAACCAACAACTAGCAAAAGAAAAAAAAATCAACAAATTACATTAATTACACCAGTCACCAACGACTCTTCAAGTTGGCATGGTCTTGTATGATTTAGCCTTCCACATGCGAGTGCAGATCTTATGTACCTAATTTTTCTGTCTTCTTGTGTCCCCCACTTAAATTTTAATACATAATCTTTTTCTTAACATCAATTAATTTTAAAATTAAATAAAAGGATATATGTCAAAATTTAAATAGGGGACAGAGAAATTAGGGACAGAGAATCTGCTCTCTCCCACATGCCACACATATGACTTTATGGTCAACTTCTATTCTGTTTGTCGAAAGGTTCGCGCGTATTTTCGGGTCAACGCATCAATTTCCTTTATTTTATTATTTTATTGATTCAAAAGTAATTATTTACAAAATAGTTAGTAATTATTTTATTGATTTAAAAGTAATTTAGTTCTAAAAAGAAAGAGAGTGAGGGAAGACTTTTATTGAGATATGGTAAAAATAATTTTCTGATAAAACTTATTTGGTACTAATAGTGAAGGAGTTCAGGGAGTTAGAATGTGTAGGAATATGTAGATCATATTTAATGAAGGATTACAATTCTTCGATTTTACAA
The DNA here is from genome assembly GCA_020205505.1 of Panax japonicus. NCBI lineage: Eukaryota > Viridiplantae > Streptophyta > Magnoliopsida > Apiales > Araliaceae > Panax > Panax japonicus. The sequence goes on from CM035105.1 coordinate 8,844,334, forward strand.
TTTAAATTTGACTATGATTAATACCAACGAAATTAACTAACTCGGTTGTATATTTACGTATGCAAATTTATGGTCAAATCCAATTTAATTTATTTTTTCCTATAACTCGATACTAACTCGGGATAACTCAACCAAATTAAAAAAGTATCTACCCATTCAACTCATTTACGAATCGACTTATGACTTATTATAGATAGGCTTTGAGGTATTGATAGGGGTTTTTAAAAATCATGTATAAATATTAATCATGTATAAATTTATTATTATTATTATAAATATTATTATTTTTCTTATTACATACTAATATTACTCTTAAAAAATTGTCTTGAAACTTATTTCGAAATGAAAATTTATTTTTGTCTTGAAAATAAATATATATTGGATGCAGGAGAGGGTATATTCACATCAGATATTGGCTAGCCAAATAATAAAGACAACTCATCCGCTGCTACAACATGTAGCGCCACATACAATCTATATTGATTGTTTCAACAGTTTGACCAAGAAATTCAATGGACACTTTAGTAAATTATCCAGTCGTTACAAGGTTTATCACTGCCGCTACAACTTGTAGCAGCTGCGCTTTTATTTCTTTAAATATCAACCATTAATGATATTCATCAACAATGAATATGAAAGTTGCTAAAATAGTATTCCTAGCAACCGATTACAATGGATAAGCCCGGACTCTATAAAATCCGGACCATTTTTTTTTTGCTTTTTTTGAAACAACAAAAAAAAATAAAAAATTATGGAATTGGAATTTTTATATAATACAGTGTTTTTGGTGTGATTTGGATGCCTATACCAAAATATTTCTGTACAGTCTGGGCAGACTGTACATACATTGGTTGGTATAAGTATTAAAAACACACCCAAAATACTGTATTATGTAAAAATTCTAATTCCATAATTTTTTTTAGTTGTTTCAAAAAAAAATGGTCCGGATTTTAGGACCAGTCCGGGATCCCGGACTGGATCCTGTGTATATATATATATATACTCACACACATTCTCTCTTTTTTCTTTCTTTATGATGTTGGGTTGGTGTTGATTTTTGTTTATTTCTAGATTGGGTTACTATTGGTTGTTGGTTTTTGTTGACTGTTGGGATTTTTAAGTAGTAGTTTCATTCAATGGTTTTGTCTCTTACATTCATGTTAGACATTTTAAGCTTGTTATGTGTCCTCACCTTCCGGTTTGTGATACCCTCACTGTTAGTTCATCGTAAGTAATGCTTAAAAGTAATGCCAGATAAGTAGACAAACTAATTTTTTGTCCGTTAGACAATTATTACTCCCTCCGTCCCAAATTATCTGATGTTCTAAAGTTTCACACAGATACCAATATGTATGATAAAAATACTAAAATACCCTTTGTGCTGACTTTTTTATTAATTGAAGAGAGAAAAAGCAACTAATTAATTGGAGAGAGAGAGAAACATTGAAGAGAGAGAGAGAAAGCAACACATTAATTGAAGAGAGAGATAGAGAGAAAGGGGAGAGACATTAATGAGAGAGAGAGAGGCATGAATATAGATGTTTAAAAAAGAGGAGAGACATTAATGAGAGTAGGGGTGTAAACGGTATTAAACGGATACGGATACAGGTATATCCGTATCCGTATCCGGAAAATTAATTCGCTATCCGTATCCGTATCCGGTATCCGGCGGATTTTAAAAATATTATCCGTATCCGGTATTCGAAAAAATATCCGAATACGGATAATATCCGTTACCGTTTATTTTATCCGAATAGACAAATTATTCGGATATCCGAATATCCGAATTCGTTTATCAGTAAAAAAAATTAAAGTTTAAATCATACATAATAATTAAACAAAATTTAATATTTAAACCATACATATTAATTAAACATCCTAATCATAAAGGGAGGAACATGCTAATTGACGTTTTGGGTGAAAATAAAAAGATTCAATAATGTAACCGATACTTTGTTTGATGGATCAAATTAAAATTAAAATCTCAATATTATTCTTTCAAATTTTATTAAATAATAAAAAAGAGAAATAAATTAATATTTAATAAATGAATAGTAATATTTATGGGAGATTTATTTATTATTTATCCTCAATAAATAAATTACATGGTTATAAGAAATTATTTGATTTCATTATATTTATGGAGAGTGCGAGTTATAATGTATGTGTGACAACTAGTTAATCTAACTTGATTCAAAATTGACATTGAACTTATTTTACATATTTGGACTTCTATTTTCTAAATAATTAGGCAAATTAAAGTAATAAATACTATCTCCACCCAAAAATTCATAAACGTGAATTAATTTATTTAACTCTCCCTTCTAGATTAATTTTAAATTAATTCAGACCTAACACATTTTAACAATAAAATTATATTGTTCATTTCTCCCGCCTCTCGACCGTTGTCCTTAAACATGTGTGTATATATATATATAAATATATATTAATAGCTTATATAAATGAATGTAAGTGATTAATTAATGAATGTAAGTTATTAATATATATATGTGTGTGTGTGTGTATATATATATATATATTTATATATATATATATATGTAATTTATTAATTAATTAATGCAAGTTATAAATATATATGTGTGTGTATATATATATAATAACTTATATATATATATAAATGTATATGTAAGTTATTAATTAATGAATATAAGTTAAAGTGATTAATTAATGAATCTAAGTTATGATTTATTAATATATATATATATATATATACACGTATATATTAATAACTTATATAAATAAATGTAAGTGATTAATCAATGAATGTAAGTTATTAATAAATACATATATTATATATATATATATTAAATTATTAACAACTTATATAGGTAAATTATTAATTAATAATTTACATTAATTAATAACTTAATTAATGTAAATATTAAGTGTGTGTGTGTGTGTGTATATATATATATATATATATATATATATATATATATATATATATATATATATATATATATATATAAGTTATTCGGATACGGATTCCAGATATCGGAATTCGGATATCCGTATCCGCCGGATATATTTACGGACGGATGTTAATCGAATACGAATACGCCTATATCCGTATTCGTATCCGTTTATTTACGGATACCTTTAAACCGAATACGGATATATCCGTTTTTTTCCGAATACGAATAATATCCGTTTTTTTTCGAATACGGATGCGGACGAATACGAATTTTCCGGTTACCATTTACAGCCCTGAATGAGAGTAATGATTATCAACAATTAAGATAAAGGGGCAAATTTGGAAAACAAATGGAAAAAATGCATTGAAATCTTAAAAAAGCAGATATTGTGGGACAATTTTTTTTTGCTAAAACAGCAGATAATTTGGGACGGAGGGAGTAATAAATTATGATCGAGTCCATACATGTGATTGGATGATAAATATGATTAATATATATTTGTATATGTATGTTTTTATAAAACTTTTAATGATATTATGTTATATAAGGAATTAAAATAGAAAGATCTAATCTGTTAAGTTGATCTTATTGAATTGATCTAATGAATTGTTAATCTGTGATTTGATGATGAATATGATTAATATATATTTTTATAAGTAAGTTTTGTAAAATTCTTAATGATGTTATGTTGTACAAGAACTTAGAATAGAAAGATCAAATATGTTAGGTTTGTTGGTATTTATAATTTTAATGATGTCAAATATTATTAAATAGATTTATGTTATTAATTGTTTTTCCAGCTGGCCCAAATTTGGTTCATCTATTCTACAGAGTATTTCGTGGGTGATAAATTTATTTAAGGATTTTCTCTTGCTTAGTGGAGCCCACAATAATTAGTGATATTTTAGTATTCTATTTTGAAAAGGAGTCTTTCAGAAGCTTTTCCCTACTTGGTAGGGTTCACAATAGTTAGTGACTATATAAGGAGTCTTAATATGCTTTTTAACAACTGGGTCTTATCTTATCTCTTTGTTGCTCCTGTTTAAAATAGTTAACTGGGTATAAGAGTTTTGTTCCTTTATTTCAGCTATTCCAAATTCAAATAATTGGCGTTGATTACTTCTTATCTTTTTGGTTATACAAAACTGCTGAAATCATGGATGGTTTCTAAAGGGACTGAGATTTCTTAGCTAACATCTTTTTTAGTCGTTGCTTGTCTTGTTATATATACTCCTTCTCTTCGGCTGAACAAGACAGAACTCTGAACCTGCAATCAAGTTGATATACTACATCAGATCACTTCAATTACTTTATTCCAGCCATTTATTGTAATCTGTTAAATTCTTTTGTGCTGGAAATTTGTTTAACCTTCCAAACTCATTCATTGTAAACCAAAGTACTCAAGCATAGTTTTGGCTTGAGGTTTTCTGTTTTACCTAGTCTGTTCAAAGAAGGCTTCAAAGGTCTCAGATGTGAGAAGAGGTGCAGAGGTGTACAAGTTGCAGAGGTGCAAAAAGGGGGCATAGGTGTCCAACATCAGATTTGAAGATTCTTTGTAACAAGGAGTAATTTTTGTATTGAGGCTTAAATAGTAATAAAAAGAGTCTCCAATTCTAGTTGGGATTGGATGTGGATTACGCCACTAGGTAGAGGATATGACTGAACCACGTAAAAATCTTGGTGTCCTTACGTTTCTCCACTTCTACTTTCTGTTTGTTTAATTTCTGGGTACTTTGCTTTATTAGTTTGAAGCTATACGAATCCAGACACTAAAGCAGACAGGTATAGCTGTTTGATAATATTGAACGAAGAACATAAGTTTAAGTAGACACTAAAGCAGACAGGTGTAGCTGTCTAAATTAAACCTGCAGCAGATAATTTAAAAAAGTTTTCACTATTTATCAATTTTAGCATAAACACATATTCACCCCCTCTAGGTGTGCGTATTTACTGAATTACATTTGGTATCAGAGCTTAGCTCTACTAATATTGATCGTTACAGGTCGTAGGGGAAGATCTTATGGCACACCTAAACTTTCAAGAAGGTCAGTCCACAAGTAGGTCACCGCTGTTGCTTGGAAGTGATAACTTCAACTTTTGGAAGTTCAGAATGAAGATCTATTTGAATCGTGACCCATGGGAATGGTGGGTAGTCGAAAATGGACCAGTTATTTCGCGACATGATGATGGCAAGCCAAAGAATCTCATGGAAATGGACTCAAATGAATCATATATGGTATCTTAAGATTCCAAGGCCATGAATACACTTTTAAGTGGCATGGTTCAGTCGGAGATAGATAAGGTCTCTTCTTATACTACGGCTAAGGAAATTTGGGACACAGTCATCATGAGCCACGAATGTACTACTAAAGTAAAGGAGGTCAAGCTAAGCATGCTAATGCACGAATACGAACTATTCAAATTGGAGAAAAATGAATCAAATAGAGATGCCCGAGCAAGATTCCTCACTCTAATGAATTTTATAAGCATGCTCGGACGAAAGATTGATCAAAAGGAAATCAACCGAAAGCTTCTTAGAGTCATGCCAAAGCGATTCGCACCAAAGGTCACTACACTTCAAGACTCAGTCACAATCAGCATAATGGAAACTCTTACCTTATTTGGAGAGCTTGAAGAGTTTGAAAACCAACTAAAATTGTACGATGAAGAAGATGAGGCACCTAAGAAGAAGACCTTGGCTTTACAAGCTGAAAGCTACATAAAAGGCAATGATAAAGATTTTGATGAAGAAATTGAAATGCTCTTAAGAAAACTCGAGAGACTACTTCAAAGAAAGGAAGAATAAAAAAGGTAGCTCAACTCCAATGAGCAAGTCCAAAACAGAACAAGATGAAGAAATTGGCCAATTATGTTTCATGGGACTAGAATACTATGATCAACTTGAGGTAACGAATTTTCATGAAAATTTTGAAATATCTACATCTGATTATCTTGCTTTACAAAATAAAAATCAAAGGCTTAAAAAGAAAACTACTTATTTTAAGAACTGCGTAAATGAGCTAATGAATGAAGTTGAGTCACTTATTGAAGAAAGAAAAGAAAATGAATATCTTAAAAATGAAAATCAAATTTTAAAAGAAAAATTGAAAATGAGAGATGTATGCATAAGTGATGGAGAAATTATGAATATGCAACATAATGATAATGTAATAAATGCATAAATAACATCTTTAAAAAATGATCTTGCTAAATTTATGCAAGGAGAAGAGAACCTAAATGTTATGGTATGGGCACAAAGGTCCAGTCTTGATAAACAAGGGATTGGGTATAATCCTATTAAAAATGTGGAAAATAGGACTAATAATAATATTAGAATGATTAATAGTAAATCAAGGCATAAACCACTTTATTGTTCAAAATTTGTTACTTGTAGAAAATGTGGTTTAAAAGGTCATTTTGATTCTAATTGTAATAAAATAAAAATAAAACAAGTTTGGGTAAAGAAAAATGATTTATATGCTACTAACCCAAAAGGACCTAAGAAGATTTGGGTACCAAAAAGATAGAGACTATTTATTTGTTTTGTAGGTGTCACAACATCAAAAAGGAGATGGATGATACTGAGAGAGTAAGTTACCTATAAATTATTTGGCGAAATTTGTAAGTATCTCATGATTGTTTAAATATAGTTTTAATTAGATATATTATTATGAAAACTCTATGGATTTCGCATTACAAGGGTTCATAACATCATGCTTTCTAAAGTTTTTATGATGCTAAATGTTTTATTATAAATAATAATGGTAAATCTTGGAAAATCTGATGTTAAATCAACCAAATCTATTTTTCTTGGCTATTCAAAGCATAGTAAAACTTAGAGGGTTTATAATCTTGATAAATTTAAAGTTGCAGAAGCTGTGCATTTAGTATTTGATGAATTTAATCGTGACCTATTAAAAGAAGAAAATGAAGTTTTTGCAAGAAAAGACGAAACAGACAGCTCAGACAGACAGCTCAATCTGGACAGCCTAAGCCGTCTACATCAGAAGAAAAAAATAGATGAACCAGGAAAACATGCAGACACCAAAATCCAGACAGTTTGACCCGTCTGTTTTAGAAGGCAGATCAAATGAATATTCTGATGCAAAATCTCATATTCCAGAAAGTGAGAAAGTGAATCAGATGAACAAATGACCAATGGTAGTCTTCCAAGAACAACCAAAATAGTGAAAAATTATCCTCCTAACCTGAGCTTTAAAGACATCAACATTGGGATGACCAAAAAGAGTGCTAGTGAAGAGATTTTTGATTCTGAAAATACAAAAGTCAAATCTACACTAAGGAACACAGCTATCAAGATTTCTACTGGTAACAAAATATTAATATATAGGTAATAAATTGCAAAGGTATGATTATATTGTTTACTAGTTGTATGTGATTTTGTTATAACCTTGCTCCAATGTCATTCTTTGTGATTAATTTTTTCAATTTGAAAAATAAGGTGAGATAACTAATTATATGAATTATTTTTTGTTGATGACAAAGGGGGAGAGATATAACTTGATGATTTGTCTCTTTTTGAAAATGCCAAAGGGGGGAGCATGTTGGTTAAAGTGGTGCATAAATTGTCATCATCAAAAAGGGGGAGAATGTTAGTTTTTGATTTTATGATGTTTTGAATGATGACTAATTTAAGTATTGTTGCAGATTTCCTTCAGTTGGTAAGTTGGAATGGTTTAAAATAATTTCAAATTTGAATTGGAGTTTATTAAGGAAGGTTGGTATTCTAAGAAATATGTTTTGGTTTTAAAAATGTCCATCTATTAAGGAAACATGTATTAACAGATCTTTAACAAATCCGTTCAATCTCCTTTAATCAAGTTTAAAATATGTTATCTGTTAGTTTGGGATATGATATCTATTTGTTACATGTTGAATATCATTTTGGACTTATTTATTTATTTCTTGTTAGATATTATATCTGACTTCTTTGTTTCCCTATTTGTGATGGAAATCTTATACACATATATTTAGGGGGAGCATATAAACGGGATAATATTTTGTCATCATCAAAAAGGGGGAGAATGTTGGTATTTATAATTTTAATGATGTCAAATATTATTAAATAGATTTATGTTATTAATTGTTTTTCCAGCTGGCCCAAATTTGGTTCATCTATTCTACAGAGTATTTCATGGGTGCTAAATTTATTTAAGGATTTTCTCTTGCTTAGTGGAGCCCACAACAATTAGTGATATTTTGGTATTCTATTTTGAAAAGGAGTCTTTCAGAAGCTTTTCCTTACTTGGTAGGGTCCACAATAGTTAGTGACTATATAAGGAGTCTTCATATGCTTTTTAACAACTGGGTCTTATCTTAACTCTTTGTTGCTCCTGTTTAAAATAGTTAACTGTGTATAAGAGTTTTGTTCCTTTATTTCAGCTATTCCAAATTCAAATAACTGGCGCAGGTTACTTCTTATTTTTTGGTTATACAAAACTGCTGAAATCATGGATGGTTTCTAACGGGACTGAGATTTCTTAGCTAACATCTTTTTTAGCCGTTGCTTGTCTTGTTATATATACTCATTCTCTTCGGCTGAACAAGACAGAACTCTGAACCTGCAATCAAGTTGGTATACTACATCAGAGCACTTCAATTAATTTATTCCAACCATTTATTGTAATCTGTTATATTCTTTTGTGCTGGAAATTTGTTTAACCTTCCAAACTCATTCATTGTAAACCAAAGTACTCAAGCATAGTTTTGGCTTGAGGTTTTCTGTTTTGGTTAGTCTGTTAAAAGAAGGATGTTAGTTCCTAGTTGGCACAATAGTTATCTAGAAGGGGGGGTTGAATAAATATTTAAAAATCTTTTCGTTTTAAATTTGTTCTTTGATAATGATTAAAACTTAGCGGAATAAATGTTTGTTTTAATCTTCTTTACCAAGCAATGGAGTAACGAGGGTGAGGCAGTTATGGCAATTATAACAAATATAGCAGTTATGATATGAATATAAATGACATAGTCGTTTTTAAGTGGTTCAGAGCACTTAAAGCTCCTAGTCCACTCTTTTACTCAACGAGTAGGATATCCATTAAGGATGTCAGTTACAACTCCTGAATCACACAGATTACTTCTAGACCAGCAGTCTAGGAACTTCTTAGTTCACTCTTGAACTCTTCAAGTCCAGCAGACTTGGCTTTCTTGTAGTTCGCTACGAACTCTTCAAGTCCAGCAGACTTGATACTCTTCTTCAGTTGGTTGATAATGTTGTGTTCTTGATGGTTGCTACTCAGTTGTTGTGTAAGCACTTGTTCTAAAGAACCGAGTAGCTGAGCAAGCTTTGCAATATTTCAGATCGTAAAGTTGAGCTTGAGAGAGATGTTCACGTCATTTGTTCAATGCTTGCTTCGTTCTCTCTCATCTGTCTGATCTGCATATATGTGATCTTGAAAACTATCCGTTGGATTCATCCGTTGAGGCATTAAATGCATTTGAATTTTCTGATCTTTGATGGAGACATTTATGCACATCTTCTAAAACTGTATTCTGACCCACTGACACAGCAGACTGCTTTCTCACCTAACACCTGAAAAGGTGTTTTGTCCCTCTTACCCATGGTATTATCCTTAGCTTCTTAAATACGTTTCTTTGTTGCATACTAAGGATATTTTATATACTCTGGAATTGATGAGTACTGCAGCGTCTAGAATCCATTTCTCATATGTTAAAATCTACCTTTATACAATTCATGAGGCTCGACGTTGTCTGACATAAGACAGATGCTCTATAATTCAGATCATGACATTCTACGATTCAGATCGTAGTGACTTGTTGCCTCGGTGCTTGATCTGATGCTATCATTTAGAGAGCACTACGATTTCTCTTAAACCCTTGCACACTACGATCTTTACTTGCTCTTGTTGTTGACTCTACGTTCCTGAGAGCACAGTACGATCGTTGACCTGTAAACTCCATGTTTCCTTCAGCACACTACGATCGTGGAGTTGGCTCGGCAAATGTTGGGACCACTCTACGATTTCCGAAGAGTCCCTTCATGGCAGGCACACTACGATCTTTGAAGCTCTACGTTTATGCCTTGACTTCTGCAATGTTGATCAGATGATACACTATGATTTCTTCAAACCCTATCTATTACATGTCAAGATCAACCTAACAACTTTGACCTTTCTATATATACATTCTATTACAGAATGATACACGTTAAGATCTTAGATTAACCTAACAAATTTGTTCTATCACTAAGTCCTTGTACATATCTTACTTGGAAAGAACTTTACAAATAATCATGAGCATATACATTAAAATATCAAATCATAATATGCATTCTCCCAACAAAGGCTTCAAAGGTCTCACATGTGAGAAGAGGTGCAAAGGTGTACAAGTTGCAGAGGTGCAAAAAGGGGGCATAGGTGTCCAACATCAGATTTAAAGATTCTTTGTAACAGGGAGTAATTTTTGTATTGAGGTTTAAATAGTAATAAAAAAAGTCTCCAATCCTAGTTGGGATTGGACGTGGATTACGCCACTAGGTAGAGGATATGGGTTGAACCACGTAAAAATCTTGGTGTCCTTATGTGACGCCCCCAAAACAGGTATACATCACCTATTCTGAGTCGTCAAATACATGGTACAGAATACAAATACAACTTAATTATACAACTGTCGTGTAAATTACGACAAAACATAAACGGTGAGTTTTAATACAAATATTGTCGTCTAGATAATATACAAACTCAAATTCAATATTATTACATTTATTTTCCACAATTTCACTGAATAGTGAGGACTACTAATGCTATCATCTGGTCCATTACTCCGTTCCCCGACTAGTCCCTGCTACGTTCTCATTTCCTGAAGAGAACAATAAAAGTAAAAGGGTGAGCTCAACTAGCCCGGTAGAAAATATTATGACTAAGATAATGCAAAATATATTATCATTAGCCTTCAACAGTGTTAAACTGATACAATATAACAACCATCAAGTTTAACTGCAGCGGAACAAGCAATCCATTAAAAGAGTCAAGTAGAGAATAAAATCTGCTATCTTTTACGATTTAAAAGATTTTTCATCACTTTTATCGCTGGGACTCAGCTTAATAAATAATCCACATCATCGAATCACTCTTGCACTACGGCCAAGGATATTCTTTAGTATCACGACCATAATTATCCATGCACTACAGGCCAAGAATATTTGTATATTCAATAATGGTCATGATCATGCCAACAACTGTCCATCAATGCACTAGGGGTCAATGAAGATTTTTTCCACATCATTTTTAACATTACGATCATGATTACACCAAATAATCCCTGACCATAATCATACCAAGTCCATCTATGCACTATAGGCCACAAATGACTTTCAACAAAATATAAACATGAGGATGATGACAATGATATAAGAATTCAATAAAACAAGTTCAAGAATTAATTTATCCAGGAACTAATAACGTCCAAATTGTCAACATGATACTGCTTTGTAGAGTAAAATTCAAGAATGCTCAGAAGAATATTTCCATGAAAAGATACTAGATGAAGCGCAAATATCAAGGATATTCCACTAATTTCATGGAGTATAGAAGTCAAAACTTTAACCAACTGAGTATAAAAAGGAATGGAATAACAAAAGAAATCACCAGGCATGCGATAGACCGCACAGACAGGTTATTCCAACAGAATAATAATTAACGGAATCAGGTCCGGCGTAAAACGCACAAACAGGATATTCCAACAGAATAACAAAGACGGAATCAGGTTCGGCGTAAAACGCACATACAAGATATTCCAACAGAATAATAAAGACGGAACCAGGTCCGGCGTAGAACGCACAGACAGGATGTTCCAACAGAATGATAAAGAATGGAACAACAAAAGAATTTCACCAAGTATAGGGTAGTCCGCGTATACAGGTTATTCCAACAGAATAATAAAGAATGGAATAACAGAAGTTCTCTTCATGGATAAGAAAGAAATAATACTCTCTACCTTGGAAAAACTGGATACTGGAATAGTGAGGTAGCAGACTTCTCTTCTTCTTTTTCTCTATAATTTCTCTCTATAATAATCACTCAAAAGCTTTTGTGAATTGGTGAGAAATGAAGGAAGAATGAGCTTCTATTTATAGGAAAATATAGTTTCAATAATTGCACATTTTGGGGCTCGAAAAATTACAGTACAATACCTCCAACTTTTCTTTCATTTTTAATTTAGTCCTGCAAATATTATCAATCTTGCACCAACTTCCCTAATAGTAAATAATGTGAATTAATAGTTCAATCATGTGAGTCAATAGTATAATCATGTGAAAAATACGAATTACAGTATAGTACCTCCATCTATACCTCCATTTTTAACTTAGTCATGCAAGTATTATCAATCTTGCACTAACTCCCCTAATAGTAAATAATGTGATTCAATAGTACACATATGTGAACAAATAGTTATATAAGCATGTGAATTAGTAGTAATTAATTGCTCATTTATCCGATAAATTACCCGATTTATCAATATAACCCCTAGACATCAATTATCATCGGAATAAATATCGATTTTCACTAACACAAACAATTCCAACATAATGAAACTATTTTTATCAAAAATATAAATTTTGAAATTTTGAAGTTTGACTTTTCCCAAAAAAGTCAACTGTTGACTTTTTGACCAAATAGTGAATCCCGAAAAATTTTGTGTTTATAGACTATTTTTATTAATTTAGTCATTCCGGACTCAAATATCACGTCCGCGTCTCCAAATTCAACCCCGAACAACATTCATCATTAATATTATAACTCACAATATTTATCAACCAGGTCGTTCCCATGAAAGAGGGGGCTTTCCAATAAGGATTTCTCCCTATTGGCGCGCAATTAGGTGACCAAACCTCTCCTTAACAGAACTTCTAGACATTGTATATATTGCAGTTTATAATATGAATAACTTTGTCGTCTCAAGTATTGATTTAATAAAAAAATATTTTATGCAGATGATACTGACAATAATTGAATCCATAATATGATAGATATGATGTAGCAATTACTGTAGCAATAATTGAGTATAACTGAGTGACTTCTCACGTAAGCATCAATAATCAATACCGTGTGCTACTATGCAACCACGCGTATTACTGTACTTTTAACACCGGGTGTTTCAACAGTTAACGGTAAAACTTCCGCCGTTATTTTCAGAAAGTATTTCTGTCGTTTTCTCAATCTGACAATAATTTTGTTGTGGGGGTCCACCAATGATTGTGCCGTTGTACGAATATTTCCTGTTAAAACGAATATTCTCTGACCAATCGAAAATTATATAACAACTTGCGTACTTTGCAAAATTTGTAAATACTACCCACAACTATAACACTATATCAAATTCACACCATAATATTCAAAAATATATTTCGAGAAAATTTAATCTTTATTCAAAAAGTTGGGGTCTTACACCTTACGTTTCTTCACTTCTACTTTCTATTTGTTTAATTTTTGGGTACTTTGCTTTATTAGTTTGAAGTTATACGAATCTAGACACTAAAGCAGACATGTATAGCTGTCTGATAATATTGAACGAAGAACATAAGTTTAAGCAGACACTAAAGCAGACATGTGTAGCTGTCTGAATTAAACCTGTAGCAGATAATTTAAAAAAGTTTTCACTGTTTATCACTTTTAGCATAAACACCTATTCACCCCCCCTCTAGGTGTGCGTATTTACTGAATTACAAGGTTAATCTTATTGAATTGATCTAATAAATTGTTAATATGTGATTTGATGATTAATGTATATTTGTACCAGTAAATTTTATAAAGTCCTTAACAATGTTATGTTGTACAATGACTTAGAATAGAAAAATTAAATATGGTAGATTGATCTTATTGAATTGCTTTTATTGTTAGAGTCTAATGATGAATATAATTAATGTATGTGTACCAATAAGCTTTGTAAAGTCCCTATCTGAGATACATTTGTACAAGGACTTAGAATATAAAGAACAAGGTTGTTAGATTGATCTTATTGATGTTATATGTTGAATAGTTAATAGGTCACAATTGATCGTAGAGTCACTCTACCTATTCGTACTGTCATTATGGATTGTAGGGTTAAATCATCATTTGTAGTGCATCAGATGTTCGATCACTGAGCTCTCACATTGGTCGTAAAGAACATAATCGCTTATAAAGTAAACAGAGAATCGAAGAGCTAAGTAAAGATCGTATTGCAAAGACTGAACGTAGAGTGTACTCTAAAGATGATGAGTAAAGTCCAAATTGTAAAGAGTCTCAAGAATAGTTCAGTAAAGACTAGTTCGTAGAGTTACTCTGTCTGTTCATAAATGTTAAGTCAGTTCACAGAGTAATCTAGGTGTTCGTAGAGCATCACTCAAGTGATCATAAGTTGCAAAGAGATAGTTAAGTCCTCAGCAGTTCGTAGAGTTGTCTCTAAGTTCGTAGAGTAAAGAAGTGTTTGCAAAGTAAAAGACAAGTTCGTTGAATCTGATCAAGCATCGTAGAGTGTTCATTCGTAGAGCAGACCGTAGAGCAATTCATTGAGTCAAAATTGTAGAGCAAAACGTAGAGCTCAGACTCTACATTCCTCATCACACTACTGTTGACAGAGTTCGTAGAGTGAGTCATGACTGACAAAAGTACTGACAATGGAGCGTTGCTGATTGAAGGTCTCGAGACATTCAACAAAACATCCTTTATTAGAATCGAAGTTAAAAAGTTTGTGTCTAACAACTAGTTTGTTGAAAATGACAACTACAAATTAATAAGATAAGGCTGCAGACTAATGTGACAGGTTCAAGCCGCAAAACAAGCTGACTCAACATCATATTATATCAACATCAAGGATTTTAGAGTATCTGATCATTAAATGTACAAACAGACATCTTGCAACGGAAGTCTCTCTTGCAGACTATAAGAGGCTGCAAAGATTCAAATAAAAAAGAAGAAGGTTGTGAAAGTAAAGAGAGAAGCGATCAGAGTCAGTAAATAGAGACAAGATCAAAAAGCCAAAGCTCTGCTAAAGTTGAAAGAATTCACTCTACGAATCTGAATAACATGTTCAAAGCTGCTAAGTACTTGAGAAGAATGAGTTTAATTGTCATCTTAGCAACACATTAAATTAACAACCATTATTCAAACAATGATTTTATTGTCTTAGTGACTTTCGTCAAAGTCTAAGTGACTTGAAAAGGTTTAAGTGACCTGGTCTGTGTGACCTTACTGAGATTAAGTGACTCGAAGTAACTTAAGTGGTTCAGTTGTAATAGATCTGTGTGATCTGGTCTCAATGACCATATCATTAGTGGATATTCTACTTGTTGAAGTAGCAGAGTAGACTAGGAGTTATTCAGTCTCCGAACCACTTAAAACTTACTCGTATCATTTACTATTGAACACTATCTGTCATATTATTTATCATGTTTGTGCGACTGAAAAGCACAAGACTAAATTTAGAACTGATATTTTTCCTTAATCTTTAAAGGGGTTTTCCCTAAGTATATTCCGTTGTGCATAATTAATCTTGATTAACTAATTATTTGGTAATACGTCTTTAAATAAGCAATTTTAAATATCTATTCAACCCCCCTTCTAAATCTCTAATGTGTCTATGGAAAATAACAAATTATACAACCACCAATGCATTTTAAAAATCTTGATTCATATAGAATCTAGACAAATCAATAACTAAATATAACATGACATTAAGAAATCTTATCTTGAGTCGATTCACAATAAAATTTTGTAATTTTACCAAGTTATTTTGGTTGATGACGGGTTTTGTTTTTTCAAAGTATATTACGCAACATTCTGTTTTCATAAGGAAACTTAACGTCCGTAGTTTAATACTACAGAAAGAGACTTGTAAAGAAGGGGTATTTTCAACATTTGTCCCGTCCGCAATATTAAATTACGAAATACTAAAAATTAAACTGCAAACGGGAGCTATATCAATCGTTCAATATTCGGATGAACGCTCAAAATATGTTGTAATGCTAACCTTAAATTGACAACGTTAACTATGAATTAGTCCACATATATATAGGAGCTTCATCCACAACAACCGGTTACTGGGAGAACCCCCTTTTTTGGTCCCATGTTGTAGTCGCTGGAACAAAAAAAATTGTAACAAACCGCTACATGTTGTAGCGCATGGGCCAAAAAGGGGTTGCTCCCAGCAACCGGTTGTTGTGGATGTAACCCCATATATATATATAGGGCTATATGTATATACACAGCTGTGTATTACACAGTAGGCCTATGACGACAGATTTTTTGGGCTATAGCGATGGTAAACTGTCGCTATAACCCAGAATAGCTATGACGACGGGTGAAACCGTCGTTATAGCCCAAAAAAATCGTCGCCATAGCCTACTGTGTAATACACAGCTGTGTACATACATTTTTCCCATATATATATATATACTTAAATATGAATTAGTACCCTAAATTATAGGCCATATTCCACTTCGGTAATCCACCTTTCAATTTTGTCAATTAGATGATTGAACTATTAATTTTTTTCAATTGCAACAAATTGAATATGCCACGTCAGAAATTGCTGATGTGGCTACTTGTGTAGGGCCATAGGAAGCTGGTGTGGTAAAAAAATAGTTTTTTAATTATAGATTAAACAAATGGTAAAATGGTCCAACAATAATTAACATAAAATAAATATTAACTTAAAATATATCTTTATATCTTCATCTCGGGTCACCTTCAGTAAAACAGGTTCTCCGGTCTCCTAATCCCTAATACCTAATTTCAGTATTGTTATTCGTAAAAACTTCATATTCGATTCAGTCTCTCCCTTAGATATCTACATATCCATATATACATCTTCATCGTTTTAAAGCTTTGTAATTCTGTTTGTTTATCAATTAACAATGGTTTCTACAAAGGATTCAGACCCAGCACTGGGCTATCTCACTCGCAAGGAAACGAAGGTAAAACTCCCGCGCCCAACTAGGGTTAAGAACAAAACCCCAACTCCCATCCAAATCACCGCCAAACAAATCCTCTGGGAAGCACGAGAGCGTCAGGAAGCCGAAATCTGATAGCCAAAACAGAAAATTACAGATTCGACCAAACTCGGCGACTACCGCCTACGCAAGTGCAAATAATTCGAAGACCTAATCTGCCGTGTTCGATGGAACAAGAGCATTTGGGTGAAGTATGCAAAATGGGAAGAGTCTCAAAAGGACTTCAGTCGAGCTCGTTCGGTCTGGGAACGAGCCCTAGACGTCGATTACAAAGACCACACTATGTGGCTGAAGTACGCCGATGTCGAAATATAGAACAAATTCATTAATGCTGATATTATGATATATTTTAAGTTAATGCTTGTTTTATGTTAATTGTTGTTGGACTATTTTATCATCTATTAAATCGGACTTGTTTAATTCATAATTAAAAAGCTTTTTTTTTGTCAGACCAGCTTCCTATGGCCCCACACAAGTAGCTACGTCAGTAATTTCTGACGTGGCAGGTTCAATTTGTTGTAATTGGAAAAAATTAATAGTTCAATCATCTAATTGATAAAATTAAAAGGTGAATCACCGAAATGGAATATGGCCTATAATTTAGGGTACTAATTCATATTTAAGCTTATATATATATAAATTTGATCTATATGCATGTATATGTTTTACAAATATTCATGAAATAGTTTAGAGATATGCTTAATAATTTCTTTATACTATATAAAATAAAATATTTTATTTTTAACATTAGTTTGTGCATTATACAAGTCATCAGTCTAGTGTAATTAGTAATTACATAGCATTATTGCATTATGAAAAATTCAATGCGGACATGATAAGTGCTTTATATATTAATTTAATTTTTATGTTCAATTATTATGTCCGCTTAAAAGATGTTGGGTTCTCAATTTCTTATAAATTCCAATAAGGTTAAATGTATAAAGGTCATTATTTTATGGGTCAAAACAAATTACAAAAGATGAGCCAACAAAGCAAAAGTGGTAATAATCTTTGATTTATTTTTTCTGGCTGATAAGAAATTTTAAAAACCAACTGAAATTATCCCATTAATGCCAATTCACCTGTGTTTATGTTATTTTTCCAATTCGACAAGGGGGAAAAGAAAGGGACACTTGTGCTGTTTCGTTAGAGAAAATATTATAAAGTATTGTGAAAATATTAATTTTCTAAAATAAAACCTCTTTCAAGTTTGTTTAGAAAAAAAATGAAATTATTAAAAAGATAACGAAAGGCAAAAAAATATATTTTCACTACACATACATGCTCTGTGTATATATTGTATTAGAAAGGATTAAGAGCATGTCATTTATCTAACATACCTTGCATACCCCCCTTTAACGACGGATCAGACGACGGTTCAGTCCGTCGCTATATGTTATCCGTCGTTAAAAACGAGTCCGGATCTTAAGCTCACCCTTTATCCAATTGACCCGAGTTCACCCCCTTTGGCGACGGACCCGACTACGATTCGGTCATACAACCATCGTCTATACTTTTAGCGATGGACAACATATAACGTCACTAAAAGTATAGACGACAGTTGTATGATCGAACCGTCGCCAGGTCCGTCGCTAAAGGAGAATGAGCTCAAATGAGTTAGATAAGAGGTGAGCTTAAGATCCGAACCATATGTATTAATTCTAATTCCTAGCATTATTCTTTTACTTTCTCACTCCCTTGCAACCTCTTATTTTTTGACTATTTATTTTTCTTTTTTCTCACAAGACTCGTTATAATTGGTACAACAGCCCAAAGAAAATAAAAAATGAGAAAATAGAACCAAAGGCAAATTTAAGAGAAAATAGAAAAAAGAATCAGATTCAAATGACTGATATAAATAATTTTACACAAGCTTCAACACTTCATATATAGAAACACCCCATCTAACCAATTTGCCAACACTAGTAATTAACTCAGAGCTATACTAACCAAACACTGGGGAAATTATAACCAAAAGCGGGTATTATACAACAAGAAAACTACAAATTTTGTGAATTTTTCCAATGTATCCTTCCTTTATTATCCTCGATCCATTTGTTGCCCGTGCATGAAATGAGGAGCCTCGTCTGTTTGAAACAAGAGAAACCAACAAGAGGTTAATAGTAAAATTAACAAGTCAATATATCTGTTAATGCTTAGAAAATTAACCAAAATCTTGGCCGACTCAACGGGCGGGTACATACGAGCTATAAACCCGTATGAAAAGAAATTAGAATTTCTATATCATCGCATAAAAGGAAGAAGGCAAAGGATGAACGATCATTTATCTAAAAAAATTAATTATTTCAATTCGGAATACTATTAATAATTTAGATCATGGTGACATGAAAACTAGGACAGCCGCCCCCACTTAAATCCCCAAGTGGAAGAGCATAGGGCACATGTACCTTTTACTAGCAGAGTATACCAATTATGCCATAGGATAGGCATATTTTTCCTTTGTTTTATTTATTTATATTTTTTTGAACAAGCATATTTTCCTAAGATGGTGCTCAATCTAAAAACTGCTTGCCTACGTTTTATTAGACACGCCTATTCTGGTGGACGAATTTGCCATAAAATGCCAGCACAAAAACCGAGTGCTGCCTACCTTTTTCCTTGAAACACCAAATTAGGACCAAGTACTTCGAATCATTTTCATATGGAAAGGGAATAAAAGTAATTAAAGAATTAGCTTATGCAGTTATAAACGAAACACAATGTATCAAGTAATTAAACAACTTCGTACCACTTTCACCATCAGAAATATCTGCAAGCCTCGCAATGGCATCAGTGAGTGCTTGTTCATGGTCCTACATGATATTAAACAATAGCAGTTAGCAAAGTTAATGCACAAAACCATTTACCAAATTGAATGGTTTCTCTTTTGCTAACCTTCAGCACTTTCTTTGCTTTTTCAATTTCATTAGGGTCGGGATGACTTCCACCAAAAACTCTCTCCACCTGTCCAAATGAATATTACAGTTAACAACTACAGTAAAATTCAATATGATTTTAGATACTGGTGTTTACTTAAGTTACTTTTGCCAACCTCCTTAATAAGAGAATCTGTATGTAATAGCCGGATATCATCCAAGCCCTTCTTTCCTATGCCATTTTGTGAAGGTGGAAAATCCTTTCGGGGTTGTCCTTTTGGTAACCCCCTACCTCTTCCAGTACCTAGAGCAATATCACGCCCGGCAGATCTATGCATACCAAGACCTGCACCACCATAACCCCCTTGACGAGAAATTCCAGGGTCATCACCCACCCATTGTAAATCCTCGGGAGAAATCTACCAAAAGAAACAAAAAAATAAAAAATATATTACAGCCTCAATGGTTCGCAAGGAAACAATCACATTGTGGTAACAATTAACTGAGGATTACAGTAGGAGAACAAGGGCCGCTCAAAGGATTGACCCCTCATAGTGCTAGAACAAAGATGTCTTTAACATTATAGAGATATGTACACATGCACATATAAATACACAGTAAGTAAGCACATAATACAAAATGGTGTAGCTAATATTATCGACTAAATTTTTTTAACGCCAAATAATCAATTAAATACTGCCTAGTAACACATTCTACTAGAGGAAAATTGAAGGTTAATGTAAAATATGTAATATAAAGCTAGAAATAGATTAACACTAGACTATTGGTCTAGCGCTTGCTACTGCCACAGTTCAAACCAAAAGATAATCCGAAAATCTCACAAACTTTTTATTCCCTTATTTTCCTACCAGAGACTTCCAATGAAAACATTCACAATAGACAGATCTTCCTATAGTACAACAATCACTGAAGAGCATTTGTTTAAATTAGCCACTTGAAATTCAAATAACATAATAAGATTTGTCAGTTAAAAATAACATAATAAGAGAAGGAATATCATATTACTTACAAAGAGACATTTTTTCTCTGATGTCTCCTTCCTACTAACAGTGTTCTAAAAATCTCCGCCTAGGCGCTAGGCCCCCTTAGCGCCCCGCCTAGGCGCTAGGCCCCCCGGCACCTCGCCTAGGCACTAAGCCCCCTGACATCTCACCTAGGCCCAAGGCGGCAAAAAAATCCCTCAAAGAAATTAGACAGGGCCTAGGCGGGGACGGAGATTTTTTTTTAATTTTAATAACTACCCAAACAAAATCTTGATATATTTATTTTTCTAATGATTTACCATATTCATAATACAGATTGTACCATATCAAATAACAACAAGAAGTGAAAAATATCAAGTCAAAATAAATAATTTTATTATAGTTATAATTTTTTGAACTTGTACCAACTTTAAATTATATAAATGATGATACATTTGTAATATTTAGTTTAATTCAATATAATTCTTAAATTTATGTTTAGTTTCTTAAGATTTAATATTGAATTAAATTCTTGAAATTTTAAATTTTATTATTTAATAGCAATTTTGTTTATGAATAAAACTAATACGTTATATGTTAGAACTTTGAACAATTGTATGTTTGTGTATGAACTTTAACATTAACAATATGGATATGTATTTGAACTTTAATCAAATGCCTTTATTATCTTTATTATAGACTGTTTTGTTTTATATTATTGTTTTGTTTGGATAAATGTAAGATAAAATATTAAAATTAGCTTAAAATAAAATTTTCCCCCTAGGCCCCCTCTGACCGCCCGCATCCCGCCTCCCGCCTTTTAGAACATTACCTACTAATAAAACAATAAGGAGAAAAGAAACCCAAAACTTTAGTCAGTTGTCCTGATTATTACATTGAGCCTTGACATGCAGTAGGAACCCCTTTAGGGCACTGCATAACGCAACAATCTAAATTAACAGTAATCATAGTTAATAAGAGTAGCGACCATATACTACCCTTGGAACTCACAGGTATAACCCACTGCTGAACTCACCAAAAGAGCAGAGGCATCTCTGTCAAGTGCATACTGCAACATATTTTGACCTTTCAACCACAAGTGCAGCGGGAAGGTACTTGACAATTAAAAAGAGACTAGTTAAAGACACTACATAAGACCGGTATAGAAAGGACAATGCATATTTTACCCAAAAAGCAAAAGATTTGTTAGGCTTACTGTCCATATCAAGCTTGGATAAACAAAGATCTCAATCCAGTTAGTTATATGATTAGAAAACTGAATACTAAGATTAAATATTTTAGGACTGCCTCGATCCCTGCTGCATAGTGTTGTCATCAGTCAAATTCGTTGTATATCTGACTAGATGCAGAATGGCAAATTGAAATCTGTTTTCAAAATCAAGATCCTACATGAAACTTAAACCAGGTTCCAATGCAATTGAAGCAATCATAACCAAATGTATCTAATCATCTGATTGATAGAAATATTTAGTTAAATAAATTTAAAATGATATTTATGAAGATAATATAATCTTTGTGCCTGCTAGAACAAATAATAAAGCCAAATCTCAACATGTTCTAAAAGTTCAAAAAATATTTTTCACTTCAATGCTTCAGGTTGTGTAAAAAGGGTATCATTACCTCTGTCAGATTGACCCACTCCCATGTCTCATTTGCAGTACCTATATCATAAACAAGAGCATGTCGACCCTGGAAAAGTTTCACAAATTTCAGCATAGAACCTGAATAAATTAGAATTCATTATTAAAAATAATCCCAAATTATACCTCAGCTGGATTGTAGTCAGTTATAACAGCTTCATAGAAATTGTTATCATCAGGCCATCTGGTCCTCACTTTCCTTCCGATTAATGGAGAGAATGATGCTGCTTCAGCAGGTTCACTTGCATGGGCTCCAGGAGCGCCGCGATTACCAAGTGGCCCCCTAGGAGATGGACCAGAGGGAGGGTACTGTGCTTTCATCGAAGATACTCCTGGAAATATGTGGCCCTGTTAAATAGATGGGAACAGGAAAAGGAAATGATTAATAGAATATTCATAGCAGAAATATGCTTCTGAATTCAGTGTTTATAACATACACTTTTATGCTTCTTTCCCTTGGCTCCCGTATTAGGTCCTCGTCTTGCAGCTGATGAAGATGGCTGGTTTGATGCAGCCACCGTTGGGTGGAAAGAAGGAGATGGCCCACCAAAGGACTGAGAAGGTACTGATTGGTTTATCTTCTGTTTCTTACGAGATGCTGAGACAGGGGGGCTGGGTACTGGATCATGAACAGCTTGACTAGTGGTAAGCAAGCCAGGTTGAAGGCCACCTGCCTGTCTCCACTCCCTAATGGCATTACCCAAATACTAATTACTAAAAGAAAAAAGAGACCAAAGTTCTCTGAAAATCAAACAAAATGGATGCAACTTTCAGAAAACAACAAAGCTTGATTTTGTAACACTATTGGACCTTATCCTCCTGATTACGTCATCAGCATTAACCTTGCCAAGAAGCTCCCTGTGCTCTTCATTTGATAATCTCAACTCCTTTCTAAGCTCGGTAATTAAACTTTCTTTCTCCTGAAGAAAACATTTCATTGAGCAGTCATTCAAACTGGATTAAACAAATATAACGAAATTAGAACCATGGAAATAATAATATATATAAAAAAAAGTGTACCCAAGTAATGGCATCAGCTTGAGCTTTAAAGGCTCTTAGAACTGAACTATATGCTTCTTGCTCAAGGTGGTGAATTTGGGCTTCCATGTCAGTTTCACCATATACTCTAGAATATGGAACAGAACCTATAACCCCAGATCTGCCATTCCCAGCAACACGCCCCCCTCTCTGAATTCTATTTTGATGCGATGGAGGAAGATCGTCATCGGTTCCTGCAAGTGTTTCAGAATGAAAAACAATAGAATTACAACTGGATCTATTAATTTTAGTGTATTACTTCAAACATGTCTTATTTCAATTTTCTTGATAAGTTCCTAGCATATTCATCAGTATCTTAAAAATAAAATACAAAGAAATGTCATGAATGATACAAATCCCATGTTTGTATCTGACATGCATGTCTCCTACGACACAATGACAGATTGAACGATGCATCACTGTATTTTACAATACATACCTTTTCAGCATTAAATGTACAAACAACCACTAATTAATGAATATGTTTATCTGACATGCATGTGTCTATAACTTCTAATTATGAATATGTTTATATTTATTAGTAAGCAGTAGGTTTTTGGAAGTTGAAACTTGATTTTATATATTGAACACTTGAATTTTGGCAAGTTACCCAATGCAATTGTAATACTGAAATATCTCATTATTAGTTATATAATAATTCACTATGACAAAATTTTGAACTTTTTATGGACGTATTTAATTTTTGAACATTTCTAATGGAAACAATGTAGCTTACGATATGTAAAACATATCCCAGTACACATTGTGAAGATGAATTTATGTGATGTATCAATAACTAAGGTTATTACAAATGCATCTTGTAACATTAGTAAATATTTGAGGGGAAGATGTAAAGACCTCTATGGTTATGATTGTTACTGCAATTTATACAAGTTGCCTAACAAGGAATAAACTACTCCATTGCACTTTTGCTTCTAAAAACACTCGGATCAAACTAAGATTACTTTGCATCCCACGCAACAATAAATGGAAAATAAATACTATTGGTGCTGCAAGAAGCACACAGCTGTCAAACATTGTGCCCAGTATCTAAAAACTGCAGCCAGACTTTCCTTTTATATTTGTCCTATTCTCTCTGCTGTCTTGGTTAGAATATTTTGCTCCGCTACAACATACTCCACTGAACATGTAATAGCAGATGATTCATAGAATTGAGGAGTTGATGATATGTACTTTTAACTCTTTTCCAACTCAATAAAATTACAATCACAGATACCCAAATTCAATAAATTACTGTGACAAATACCTAAAATTATTATAATGACATAAATACGAATTCTCTATGTGAACCGAAAAGTCAAAATCCAAACAAACAGATATTATGCCCAAATAACATTTTATTGCATCCCTTCAGTCCCCCTCCCCACAAAAACCGATTAAGGAAAGAACAATATTCACATGCCAAGTATTCTATTAGCATATTCACCAAAAAAAATTGTATAACAATATGTTGACATATGTTCTCAATAACAGAGTCGGCTTTAAAATATATTCTATTGACATATTCAACATAAAATATTAATTCTCTACTCTGAAATCTAGTTATTTTCATAAAAGTTATCTAACTATAGACGTATGTAGAATTAAAAAAAGGTATCCATATCACCATTTTCTGAATAAATTCAAAAGGTTGATGGAGCAGTTTGATGGTAAACCACAAACCTAAGTTTTTATCACTTTTTTGAATTCACGTCTAATCTATAGCTCCTCATGAATTGCATCAAAAACTTACAAACTTCCTGAAAACACAGTTTTGCTTAGCAAGTCTCTCCTAAGACAATGTGAAGGACATTTGAACTTTTACAATTGTATACAGAAAAACATTAATGCATCTGCTTATTAGTCAATATAATCACTCTCAAAATTTGTCTCCAGAACCAAATTAATCTCAGCAATCTCATCAACAAGTACATTGTACTAATTACTAAATAAAGCATGTTTGAGCTCTACTACAGAGCAAAAATAGACAAACCAGATTATAAGTCCAACAATTAAAGAGCGGCCCAAGTATAACTTCAGTCATAATGTGAACCAATTGACCACAAAAACCCTAAATTAAACATTCAATTGCACTCGCAACAATAAGCAAATTTAGTTCTGAACTAAAAATTCAAAACTAATTACAGGTTATAGCTAACCCAATATAACCAAAAATATAATGCACAAAAGAAATTAAACAAAATTAACCCTAGTTCATCATATATCAGTAAAAAACCCTAAATTACGACAAATTGTACTAAAAATATAATCTTTATCAAATAAAAACTCACCACTGCTATCAAAAGGCTCGTAGTCCATTGCCAGCTTGTAATCCCCAACACCTCAAGAATTCCAATCAGCCAAATAATAAAATAAAAAACAAGGTTTTTACTCCAAAGAGACTGGAATCAAAACCTTCTGGGCACGAGAATCGAGGAATCGAATCTTCGAGAAGAGAGAGAAAGAGAGGGACGAATGGAGGAGCGATTTGGTGTCCAGAAGAGAGGGACTCTGAGGGAGAGTGTGCGTACCAGTTGGGGCTGAAGAAGTGGCGCGGACTTGAAAGTTGTTTTTAAGGAGTTTTTGAGTTTTTTGATTAATTGTTGTTTTTGAGTTCCGCCTGCTTTCGGTGTTTGACTTTTAGTCATTGGGTGCTAATTAAGGGCGCACGTGCCTATGAAGAATGAGGTAGACACCACTCCGCATCCAATCATTTGTGTAAAGAATAATGTTACACACAAATTATTTTATAAATTATTAACTTGATATATTTTATCTCAGTATATTATATTGTGTGAAATCGAAAATTACATTAAAATAATTTATTGATCAATATACTAAGATAGAGTATGTCACATTAGCAGTTTATAAAATAATTTGTGTATGTAGTATTACTCTTAGGTAAAAGAATTGGAGTGGTACGGGAGTGGTAGGGGTAAATTCGGTAAATTAATAAAATGTTCGGTTTGGTACATTCAATTCAATATTTTTATATTTTGGTTTGATATCGATAAAAAAATCGGTATATATCGATATTTTGATAACAATATATATTTTTTTATCGTACCGAATTGAAATACTGTTTATTTCATTTTATTATATATTATATATAAATTATATTTTTTTTAATAAAATACATTACTTAATATTAGTACTTTGTACAATTTTGTAATATACATTATTTACAGTTAGTATTACTAAATACTAACTGTAAATAATGCATATTTTGATGACCCACGTGCATATATGGAAAAGGACACAAAGTTATGTTCATTTCAAGGTTGAGTAATTTAAGTTTATTTTTATTTTTAAATTATCTAAAACATTGAGATTTATTAAAATTGTAATTAAATTTAAATAAAGAAAAGTTATAACAATAAAAGGAACCTAAATAATAGTTCTTTCAAAATAAATAAATTCAATCTTAATAACTAGTTAACATCACAAATATGTGAATATAATCGAACTTCTAACATATCAATATAATATACAAATTTAAACAATTTTTTAACATGAGAGGAAAATAATAAATGAATTTGTTTATTTAGGGAATCGATATTTTTCCGGATAAATTGATACTTTCACAGTGAACCCCATATCTTAACTGAAACTCATTATATAATGTCCAATTTGCCCCCTTCTCTAGGCAATTTCTTATTTTTTTTTGAAGTGATTTATCATGTTAGATTTATTGAAAGAGGACAAGGGATGGTGGAAATATAGTAATGTGTAATAGACTAAAGGGTAAATTGGACAAATGATTAAGTGTGAAATGATTTTTAATTTATTGAGAATATATTAGTCACTTTCCAAAAATTGTTCATATTTAAATTCTCATTTAATTGCATAGTTTTTTTCACATTACTAGTGATGCTCCATAAATATAACAATTAATAATAAGGGTATGATAGGCAAATTATTGTAAAAAATAGAACATTTAAAGTAAGTAAACATTTAGCTTAGATCTACCTAAAATAGTAATAAAAAATTTTATCCTAGACGGATGGAGTAATATAAAAAAACATGATCTTAATAGTTAATGCGGAATACTAAACATAACACGTTAAGAAATTTTTGGTAGGTTTAAATCTTCAAGGTATAAAGGCAAAAAGTTGTGAACAATGCACATAACATAAAGTTAGGAAAGTATATCGGGTAATTAATATGGAAATCATGTTCATAATTTCTTTAATTTTCCATCTTTCCAATTAGAGATTTGCCCTCTTGTGCTCTATAAATACATAAAAGCATGATCAAAACTACATTTTTTCATTCCAACTTTTTTTTTCTTGTGAAAAAATGTCTTCTTCCCTAAGCACTAGAATCAAGAAGCTTAGGAAGAATTTCAATAAGATTTTCAAAGGTTTTAAGAATAAAGTTCACGGAAACTCAGCAGTTCCTCAGGGTTACGACGCTACAAAAAGTCTAATCGAATGTAATTGTAGGTATCACATCAGCCTTCGTGAGCAGAAGCAGAAAGGAGAATTAAATGCGTTATGGACGCGTCCCCGGAATGTCATACCTTGATGTTATGAAGTCTGATGATATAGTGGAGGACGAATCCATTTAATATGAAGTGAACTTCATGGTAAGTTCATTTCATGTCTAATACAGTACTGACACACATGCGAGAGGGTGATCTCTCCGCCTGCGTAATACATATTCACCTGCGTGCCAACACTGTATTGGGCATGAAGTGAACTTACCATGAAATGAATTTCATGCTAACCACTCCCGTGGAGAACTTTCTATATGCTCTTGTTGCATAGAGGTTTTGCTAATACAAGTTGACTCCAAAATTGGTGAATTTTTTAAAATAAAATTATTAAATATATAAATTATTATGGATTTATATTTGAAGATATTTTAAGGGTATGCATTAATGGTTAATTAACATAAAGTACTATCAGTATTTATAATTCACGTGCATAATTGTGTTAAGTTGGTGCAACGAATGTTTTCAATTTAAGTTTTGAATAATTGTTACTCATATGTACACAAATTATGCACACACAAAAAGATGAGGGGAAATTATTAGGCATTGTGTGTTTTGAGATACTATACAATCAATTGAAGGGGTGGATCAAATCCAATCAAAAAGGGGAAATGATTTCTTTTTGGAAAGTGATTAAGAAAAACAAGATTCAAGATATAAGTTCAGAAATCCAACCCTAAACAATAATTTTAAAAGAACCTCTTTCAAATATGAATCTATCTGATTCAGAATGAAAAAACTCACATCAGTATCTCAATTGCAATTCAAACATGGTTTTGATTCACACTTCACGTTCTAAGAAATATTTACCATCCGAAAATAGAAAAACAAAAACAAAGAATTTGTCTAAAGAAATGAATTGAGAAGCTTCTCGACTGCCCTATCGAACACGAGATGGGAGTATACAATACGCCAAAGAGACCTCAATTACCACTCTAAAATAATTTATGATTGAATCTCATTATACATCAGTCCTACAAAACCCACATAAATATTTGTAGTATAGTTTGCCTTGGTAAAAAGTTTTTTTAACACTTGAAATGGTAATCTCACACTATTTTTTCTCAAGCTTTGGAAGACTATCATTTTTAGAACAAGATTAAAACAAGCATATGATATTTTTTGTGAAAGTGGGAGGTCAAACAACAAATTCTACATGATGAAACCAATTCCTCTATTTGTAACACCACCAATTAAGCAACAAACTTTTCAACATGATGTTGTCAGTTGTCAATTAAACCATACCATCCTTCTTGATCATAACAAAAAACCAAGTCAAGTGAATAGAAATTTCCCTAGAAACCATGTATTAACCCACAAAACAAGGCACTTTTTATTTTGAAAAAGTGATCCTTAGAAAAAAAAAATCAAAAATTTCTTTTCCCATGAGAACTTCAAGCAAAAATTTTAATCATACTCAATGGAAATATTTAAAGTTTCATGCTCTCTTCCTGATTTGATATCTGTTATGAAAAATAATATATATTGTGAATGTTTACGCCGACTTTTTGATTGATAATTACGTGATAAGTATTAGTAGTAATAGACATGTAATAACTGACTGAGATCCTCCTATAATTCTTACTAATTTTATGTATTGATAAGTTTCGCAATTGTAATTCAACATAAATTTATTGCAATACATAACATGACTCATCTGTTATTTGTTTGAAAGGGTTGTTACAATCTTTATACATTTTTCGTCATTTTGACTGTTTCACACTTGAGAATTGACCCCAAGGCAGCCATTGTTGAGTGACCATTCTTCAACTAGGTCACTCCAGATGGCTAGGTTATTATGCAAAGGATGACCACTTCACCATATTAACTTATAGGCTAGAAAATACTTCATCTATCCCAAAATGAGTCATATTTTAAAGAAAATTTCATTCACTCTTAATTCAATTTACTCCCTCCTTCCTAATTTAAATGCCCAATTTGAACTTTTTAAAGTTTAAAACTAATTTTTGTACCATCTTTTACAAAATATAAATGAAGATATTATAACCTAAAGAAAGTATGTACAATTTAGTACAATTTTTATAATTCTAAAAATAGTCAGTTTGACTTTAAAAAAAAATCAGAACTAAGCATTTAATTTGGGATTGAGGGAGTAAATAACAACATGATACAATATAAAAACTAGGTTTATTTAGCAACTCATGTAACTTTTTTAGTCTATTTCTTGGAAATGGGACTTCCATTTTTAGAGTGCAAGAAAAGAAATACAAGCATTTTGAATCTATTTTAATTTATTTTTAGTCAAATTTTAATTATTATTTTTTTTTGACAAAAATAAAGCTTAAAGGTGCCAATGTCACTAATATCAATCAAAGGATCTTCATCAGATGTGTTGTACAAATTAGAGTTGCCTTGCCTATCTTTTTCCTACTTCATCTGAACAAAACATATAATGCTAGCTTTTTGGCCAGGACTCTAAGTCCAGCTTTCTTTGGGAGAGTTTTCATTATCCTGCTGACACCATTTTGCCAACTCATGTACTGGACTTTGGTGCAGTGTTACCTTCTAGGAAGGCAAATAATAATTACTCAAAAGGCTGTTTAAGCTACGCTTTTTACAAGAAGGTGATCTTGTGCTTAATACAATTACCCTTCCTGAGGAATTTGTTTATGATCCTCCTTACTATAGTAGTAAAACTTTGGATTCTAGCAATAGAATGAACTCTAGCTATAGGGTAATATTTAATGAGTCCGGATATATTGAGGTTGTTAGGAAAAATGGAAACAAAGTAAATCTCACCTTGGGAAATATAGCTTCCACTAGACATTTTTACCACAGGGCAACACTTGATTATGATGGGATCTTCGCGCAATATGCTCATCCTAAGGCTCCGAAAAATGGGAATTGGGATGAAGCATGGAGAAGTGTTTGGTATGAACCTGAGGACATTTGCTTTTCTACGACTGGGGATAGTGGTAGTGGGGCTTGTGGATTCAACAGTTTCTGCGTGGTTGATTCTGAAGGAAGGCCAACTTGTGAGTGCCTTCCTGGATTTTCACTCATAGATCAAACTATTGAGTATGGTGGCTGCAAGCAAGATAAAGTACAAAAATGTGAGCCAAGAAGTTCTAAGCCAGAGGAACTCTTTGAGATGCATGTGATGAATAATGCATTTTGGCCATCGTCTTCAAACTATGAACGCTTTCCTTTACAAAAATGAAGAAGTTTGTAATAGTTCTTGCTTAAATGACTGCAATTGTGTGGTTGCAGTTATTAAAGAAGGCACCTGTTGGAAGAAGAAACTACCACTCACAAATGGGAGGGTAGAGCGGAATACTTATGGAAAGGCTCTTATTAAGATTCCAAAAGCTGATGGTTCCTCAAGAAACAAAGTTTCTGAGGGAAATAAGAAAGATCAGTCTACCATTGTTTTGGTGGTATCACTTCTCTTAGGTGGTTCACTGCTTTTCAACTTTATATTTGTAGCAGCAACGTCGCTAGTAGTTTTTTGTTCATACAAAAGAAAGCAAAGAGTTCATAAATGTTCAACTCTTTTGGAAATGAATCTTCGCCTTTTCACATATGAAGAACTCAGAGAAGCAACAGATGGATTCCGGGAAGAAGTTGGAAGAGGGGCTTTTGGCATTGTGTATAAAGGGATCATATCGTCGTTAACTTCAACAATTTTAGTAACAGTCAAGAAGTTGGATAGGCTGGCACAAGAAGGCGAAAAGGAGTTCAAGGCAGAGGCGAGCGCCATAGCAAAAACCCATCACAAGAATCTAGTCAGATTGCTTGGATTCTGTGATGAAGGGTCTAACAGGCTTTTGGTTTATGAATTCATGAGTAATGGCACATTGGCTAGCTTTGTGTTTGGTATTTCAAGGCCGGATTGGAACAAGCGCTTACAAATGGCATATGGGATAGCAAGATGGCTAATCTACTTGCACGAGGAATGTAGCATACAGATTATACATTGTGATATTAAGCCTCAAAATATCCTTCTGGACGATTCATTCACTGCAAAAATTTCAGATTTTGGATTGGCAAAAACAAATACAAGCATTAGAGGGACTAAAGGATATGTTGCACCAGAATGGTTCAGAAGCACACCGGTTACTGCCAAAGTGAATGTTTATAGTTATGGGGTAAAATATTGAAATGGAAAAGGAAAATGAAGAGGAAATTATATTGACAGATTGGGTTTATGACTGTTACAAAGAAAAAATGTTGGCGAAATTAGTAGAGAACGATGAGGAGGCGAGAAATGACATGAAGAGGGTTGAGAGGCTAGTGATGGTGGCAATTTGGTGCATTCAAGAGGATCCTTCTCTAAGGCCCTCCATGAAAAAAGTTATACAAATGCTTGAAGGAGTTGTCGAAGTTTCAATTCCTCCATGTCCTTCCCCCTTTAATTCATTCTGTTGATACAATGCTTAAAAGGGGAAGAGATTCATTGCCTTGGAATATGTTAAGTTAGCAGCTTTATAGCGTTTGTAATGAGTGTAATCAATCAAATTGACAACTTTATCTTTGACAAATTCCCATACAATGCAGTGCAATATTTACTATATATTGAAGTTGAAATTCAATCAAGGATTACTGTAGAAGCTGGAGATGAAAAATATAATGATATTCCTTGCCCTAGAACAGGGGCATTGCAAAGTATAAACTTGTAAAAAGCTTGCCAAAAGCCATAAAACATCAATTATCCCTCCACTCTACATCCAAATCTGCATATTCATGACAAGCTCATGCGGCAGTTTATATTCTCTTTTTCTCTTTCTTTTTATCTTTCAATCAGTACGCAAAAAAGATAAAATTATCTGGGTAAATTTCACAATGGACTTCTCACATTCACCAGAGCGTATACTAGAAACCAGCCCAACCTGCAGGTTGAGAAGCCGACTTGCTTCCGTTGTTCATTGAGTCACCAAACCGCCGAGAGTTGTTCATCTCATTAGCAGGCATGGATATCTGAGAGCTGGCAGATGGAATTGCTGTAAAATTCTCTGTTCCGAAACCCCATGAAGTTGCTCCTGAAGTAACTTCAGCAGCCTGTTTATTCGGGTGACCGTTTCTTGTTCTGACGGATTTGGGAGTGCTGTCCATCGATGGATTGAGATCATGAACAAACTCAAAAGGCTGCCATGGTTTAGTATCCGGGCTTGGGGAACTCTTGTCAAATAATCCTTGTTGTAGTTCCCAAACTGTTCCTTCAGTCTTCTCTCTCTGCTGCTATGAGAATGAACACAACGATAGTTGGTGAATAACTGTTATAACAATGAAAACAACTACAGGTGCAAAGTAGAATATTGACAGGTAATGGAAAGGGGGAGAGGAACACAATACCGGTGGCGTAGAAGATAACAGAATGGCAGGAGATGTTTGATTTTTGGGGGCATCTTGATTTGGTGGTGGAGTTCTGGAAGCAAGAGCTTGCTTAAGTTCTTGGAGCTCTTGCCGTTGTGATCTGCATATGGCAGATAGCTTTTCATATTTGGAGGTTATTTCAGCTTTTTCCACGTTAACTTGCTTCAACTGTTCCTTCAGCCTTTCTACCTCAGCCTCTAACAGCTCTTCATTGCCTGATTTTTTACTGTTACTTACGGGGCTGATCTTATTGGTATTAAATTCAGTAACAAAAGCATTGAATGCATCTCCTTGAAAGGCAGGTGTGGTATCGGATTTCGATGATCTTGGCCTTTCAGTGATACGGTCTGAATTGTCGAAAAAGTTTATTTCGAAGTCCTTTGAAGGGCCAATTTTTTGGACTGGCCTATCTGGCCGACTCTTATCATGTCTGGAAGAGCTGTTGCTGGTGGGTTCTTCATCAAATTTGGGCTTCGTGTCATCGACAACTACTGAATCCTTTCCGTGTTGTGTTGTCCAGAAAGCACCTAGTGGCCCCCCTCCTCCACCTGTCCTTGAAGTAACAGGAGGCGGCACTACATTGTGATGTGGTTCAGTAACCGAAGGAGGAGGTGGCGGACTTCTACGAAGCATCGGACTACCCTTATTTGCCGGCTTTGAAATATCTTCTAAATTAATAATCAACATTAAGCATGAGAGTAGTCATTATAAATTCAAAGTACCTATATATATTATATTTCAAAAACTGACCTTTGACATAGATATTTCAAAAACTATCTATTTCAATTTTGTCTTGCTAAAGTGTAATCACCTTGATGTGTCTCTGTACCATATTGCTGCGTCTCTGGTGGTCTATCAGGTAAAGACTTCTGTAACCCATCAGGTAATAAACCATTAACTCGGAACCACACCTGCCATAAATAAAAATAACAATGCAAAAGGAAAAGGGCATCAGTAAGCAAATAATCAAGGCACACTCAATAACTGTTTTCACTTCCATGATTTTGCTTTCTTCTGTTTCTGCTTTACTTGCTTTCACTGATAAAAGCATAAGTAATAAAAGAATGTTAGGTAACCATGTGCTACCAGAAATAAATGATAACAGAAATTAAAAATAGGTTTGATGTTCTTGAATGTCTTATCTTCAAGTCAAGTTATGAATTTTGTTCCTACGAGAGTTCGATAGCTAGAACTCATTTAAGTTGGAAGCGGCATGCGTGTTGCCAAAATTTAAAATTTTAAAAAAACATGATTTTTGGCCTTCCACTTTTTTGCAACCAAATAGATTCTGCTTCCAGTTTTTAGACGCAAAAACAGTTGTCAAACAACGTTTTTTGTAGTAGTAGATTTTGAAAAGGAAAAAAAATATAAGCAAAAG
This sequence comes from Panax japonicus, assembly GCA_020205505.1. Classification (NCBI taxonomy): domain Eukaryota; kingdom Viridiplantae; phylum Streptophyta; class Magnoliopsida; order Apiales; family Araliaceae; genus Panax; species Panax japonicus. Next base: position 8,879,007 of record CM035105.1, read on the forward strand.
CAAAATCCTGGAAGCAGAAGTGGTTATAAAACAGGCCCTTAGGTCCAGCAACAATGACTGCCATGGACACAAATGATCTATGACTAACCTAAATTCATGGAGATGAATGGCCAATCAAGCAAAGCGCTTGCCTGCGTGATGTCTGGTCTGTCATCTGGTGAAGATTGAAGCATGTCTCTAATTAAGTCTGTAACGTCCAAGCTGTATTTTGGCATCTCTGGAATGCGATAATTCCCATTCAAAATTTGTAGTTTTGATTCACCATCAAATGCAGACTTCAAATAGGATATGCGGAACAGGAGACAGCCAAGTGCCTATAAAAAGAGAGCAGGGGATTTTAACCTCAGCATGTTTTTAATTCCCTGTTGTCATACAAATTTAAACAAACCAGAAACTGTACCCAGTCTCTTCAGACAGATACACGTGCACTTAACTTACCCATATGTCAACCTTCTCATTTAGTAGTTCCCTCCTGAATAAATCCCACATCTGTATGAAAAGAAGGGGAGACATTAGTAAAATTTATACAACTGAATATTCACATCACTTGTCAAAATTAAGGTCCTTTGTTCAACCTCGGGGGCTCTATAGGCAGGAGTAGTGTGCTTCCTGATGTTGTCTTCTTCTATTCCCATTTCTTCAGGCTTCTCAAAGCGTTTATGATTGGTGGATATGCTACCAAAATCACATAACTTCCACAATCCATCAGACCCCAGCAGAAGATTCTCAGCCTTCAAGTCTCTACATAAAGTAACACAGAAGATGAAGGGATAAGTTTGTGATATTCTGAAAATGCACGACCAAGTCTTATCTCCCCAATAGTAGGGGAAAAAAAGAAAAAGAGGTTTGGGTAAAGCAAAGAAGAGTTTCAGTAAAAATATTTCTAGAAAAGCGCACAACAAATGGAAGAGGGAAAACTAAAAAACAGTTTGTTGCAGTTACACCTTGGTCTCACTTTGGCCCTTGACGTTCAAATTTTTGCAACACTCCCCTCAAAGTTCAAAGTTACAATGTAATCCAAAATTAAGTAAATTTTCAAATCAAGGATGGAAATGCAGATCAGCACATCAAACTTCCAAGGTTAGATTAGGTAATCATACTTCTTAGTTAATGTGGCACTAGCTTGTACTTTGTTGAATTAGAAAAGGGCCAGAGGGTAGATGAAAAATGAAAAATCCAAAAAGAAAACATGAAAAAAATTTCTCTTACTTTTCATTCTCTATTTCTTCCAACATCCTAGCCAGCAATCCAACCTGTTTACCACCACCACTTACACCACTACCTAGCTCGGACCCATTCCCCACCATCTATCAACACCAAAATACCCCTACACAAATGCTTCTACTATCATCAAACCCATCAGTTACAAACTCCACCACCCTCCACATTTGAATACTACACGATTGAGCATTTTACAAAAAAAATGATGATCCAAATCCATTTTTCCCAGGAAAGGAATATAATCATTTCTTCACTTGACAAGGTTTCAATTCTTTTACTTCAAATGCATATGAGTTAAAAGATATAAGGAAATCTGGAATACATTGCAGGTAGAAACATAAGAGATTCAACATATGATTTTCCCACCACATTTCCTCTCTACAGAGAGAACCGAGAGGGAGGGCGAGAAAAATAATACAAAATGAAATTAAGATTGGAAGTAGAAGAAATAAATTGAAATTTCCCTGGAAAAGTACCATTCTCACAAGAAAACACATGTTTTAATTAGTGATTGGGAACTTTATAAGAATGCTATTAAAGCAGAAAAGAAATCAATAACTACAAAATGCACTCCAGTGACAAGATCAATAGTGATTAGACCACATAAAGTTGTAATCGTTCCAACAAAAGAAATGCTAAAGATAGTATTAACAAAACTTTTAGGAACAGATATAATTTCTCTTCACCTGTGAGCAATTGGAGGGGACTGGCAGTGCATTGCAAAAACTGCATTACAGACATCCCTGAACATTGCAAGGATCTGTTTCTCATCAAAGTACCCAGACCCTCTGCTCTCAAGCACATTAACCAGAGACTTCTCACAGTACTCCATAACAAGAAGAGCTTCATTTGTGCGCGCCATGTCCAGGATGGTATGTGCGTATAGCGTGACAATATTTGGGTGCCCTCGAAGTGATTTCATTACAGAGATTTCATTCATCACCAGTTCCATAGATTCATCATCATTACAAATTATGTGCTTTACTGCATACTGCTGAGAACCATTTATAGCATCTCGAGCTAGGTAAACACAAGAGAATCCACCCTCAGCAATGACATTTCGAATCTGAACTTTCAGATTGCCAATGTCAATCACACGACCTTCAAGTCCAGTTTGCTCTTTAGGCATGAAAGGTTTAAATCTCCACATGATTAATGGGGGGATTTAAAACAGAAAAAGTTCTACAAAAGGGAAGGATATAATAAAGAAAGAAAAGTGTAAGTGACATATAATGACTCGAATATCAAAAATTATATGAAAGCACCAATATTTAAAAACCCTGTTAAATCTGAATAGAACACACACAGAGACGAGTATGAAGTATCACACACAGAGAATAAACTTCTTGGATTTCAAATTGGAGATATGTTATTAAGGTACTATTTGTTTGAAAACTCCTCCGCATTTGAAAAAAGTACCAGGGCACTTGGAGAAAGTATCACCACTGACCAGAACTTAATTCTAGACATGCCTATTAGCTATATCTTTACATTTCAGTCACATGGCATGCCCTTCTACTGAACTAGAGACATGACTAACAAACCTTTGGTGATGGTACATAGTGTTTTGTTTAAAGAGAGTAATATTTGAAAAGGTAACAGCGAGTTGTATAGATGATAATGTAAGCTAAAAAGTTGACTTTTGCGTATCAGATCACAAAAAAGAAAAGTTATAACTAGGATTTTATCAGAGTTAAATTGGAGGAGGTAACAACAGTCAACATTATGATAATATTTCTCCTAACTAAAAGGTACCCACTCATCCCACCAATGGATATTGCTTGGGGATGAAACTAAATACAAACCAGATTTTTAGGATAAATGCCAATTTAGCAATAACCACTCTTAACTAAACCCTGTGCTCTAACTCTTGGATGGTCAAAGGTTCTGGTAAACTATTCCTAGTCCTCCAACAACAGTTTGGCGGACTAGTAAAAAGTTTAACCTAAGAGAGCGAGCTTTTTGGGTATTTAAACATAAAAGGGGCAAGAGAAACTGAGAAAGAGTCAAGACGAAAATTACAACATTCCACCCAAACTATTTGCACCGCTGTCAAACTGTCGGGCGGACTATTAAATAAGTTTCGATCACATGGATGGTAGGAATTGGGTTTGCGGACTAAGTCATCCCACCCAACGTTTGTCAAGTATCATTCCCCATATATATACATATACATATATATAGGTACATTTATTATTTATATATATATTATAATAATAAATGTACCTATAGATATTATATCCATCTCCCTTACGTAGCATAAACATGTATATCACGTGCAGTTGTACACCCACAATTACAATAACTAAACCAAGAATTACTCATAGCTATGTCATTTATTTCTCCGCCAATATTGGCCCATTGAGTACGAACATGATACAGACCTAACATTTCATTTATTATCAGTAAAACTTTGTTGTTTTAGAGATCTCTCATATGCAATCCATTTCATCAACATTTTCAGCTCTAGCTTCTACCACCCAATAACAATAGCACTAATCAAGTCCCGCGATGAAGCCAGAATGGTTTCCCAATGGGGTCAAAATTATTATTAGGCTATAAATAATTTGGTAATTTTTTTGGATACTTTTGTACTTTCGGATCACATATATATAAAATGCATATTATATTAGAATGACAATATAATAACTAGTAACATATATATATTACAATGGAAACAATTGACGCCTAATAGACTTTTGTAATTACAATTGTTCATAAATAATTGATTCATTAATTGTTTTGAAAAATAATATAAATTAGATTATTATTTAGTTTAAAAAATTATAGACATGTACAAAGGGGTATGAGTGATGTGGAGTTGAAATTTGATCTAGAAAGTTATAAATTTTTAATTTGACCCCATATAGTAGAAAATTTATAAAATTTTAGTGAGGTCAATTTATATATTACACCTAAATTTTTTAAAATTTACCATACATTATAAAAACAATTTTTTCCACCCCACTCCCTTGTATGTAGCTTCTCCCTGATCAAGTCCAATTGATGCAGCCATAAAACCAAAGTCTGCAAAATAATCAGACTTGGACTGGATTGAACGACATCCTAGTATGTTCCGTACTAATATTAGAAGATCTGATAATCCTACATATCACCACATCCTGGATCTGTTAGTTTCTGGTAATTCTACCCCCAAACAGCCCCTGACAATATGGATCTATAAACTATTGGCCAATTACCATTGCATGCAATAATTGGATATCCATAAATACAAACAAAGACATAATACGAAATCAAAAAAGACATAAAATTAACATAAACACAAGAGAGTGAACAAATAAAAACACCATTTGGAACTAATCACTAAGTATATCACAAGCTCCACACTCTATAATTATCAAAAAAATAAATAATTCCACAATATCTAATCCCATGATTTGAATTAAACAAAAAAACAAATAACACATGAATTAACATAAGTATAGAGCATTTAAAGGCATACCCAGATTATAATTCCGGCAACAGATTTGATCTGTTTTTAATTTGGGCTTTCTTATTAGATCGATAGAGACCCAAAAAGGGTATCAGAATGAAGATGGGGCTTGCATAAGAGCTTTTTCTCTTTTCGATTTTATTAAAGGTATTACACAAGATCTGAGAAAAGAGATATTTGGGGTTTGAATTTTCTTCTGTCTCTTCTTGTCTGTCTTTATCAACTTTAGATTTCGTAGCTCTGAGGTGAAGAAAGTGTAGAGAGAGAAATGAAATTTGGAGAGAGAAAGAAAGTGGTGGAGGAGGTAGTGATGGCTGACAAATGGATGAAGGGCGCTGATTGCGTTTATATAAGTTTTAATGAAATGAATTTAGAAATATGTTACTTCATAATCAAATTCTATTGATCCTTCATTTACGACATCTCATGTGCTATTTTGGAATTAAATAATGTTGTTTTAAATTTTTAAAACGACATTATTTAATTTTGATTAGCCCCCAATGACACGTTACTACGCATAAGAATCCAATTTTTAATAAATAAAACTTAATTTTTTGTATAAACATTATTTTAAATAATAAAATATTAAATTAATAAAAATATTAAAGTTAAGATCAATGTACAAATATAAGAAATAAAAAATATGTCAATGAATAATCGGTAGGTCATTCGGTATGTGGGAGAATGTTCGGTAAAGTTCGATGGCGTTGAAATTATCAATCATTTGTGGACTTTATAACGATATCAGATATAAAAATGACAGAAATAATATTTTTAATAAAAATTATCGACTGAACTATTACCTTTAACTGTTAAAATATTCGGTGATAAAGGAACAGTAGCACACAGTACTTTACGGTAGCACACGATATTCCACACTAACACTTGGTATTATACAATATTTTTTGTATTATTTAACCAATAATTGTCACAGTAGCAGTTGCACAGTATTTTATATTATTGAACAAATAATTGTCACTCTAGCAAATGCACTGTATTTCACATTATTGAACCAATAATTATCATCGTAGCAATGGTAGTAATTAAAAGTTACGTAATTAAAAGTTAAAAACAGACTCATTATTTGAAGAACATTGATATCTGTAATATTAATGCATTAAGATAATAAAACAGAAGATGGATAATATAATAATAGTTGTGAATTAAAAAAAGTAATCTGAAATGTGAAACATATGGATAACTAATATGTGATATATTAAAGATAATCTTGAAATGTGGAACGTGTGGATAACTAATACGTGGTATGTGACGCCCCCAAAATAGGTATACATCACTCATCTTGAGTCGCCAAATACATGGTACAAAATTCAAATACAACTTAATAATACAATTGTCATGTAGAATACGACAAGACATAACTGAGAGTTTTAATAAAAATATTGTCATCTAGACAATATCTACACTCAATGGAGTTCTCATTACATTTATTATCACACTATTTAATAGAATAGTAAGGACTATTAATGCTATCATCTGGACCGTCACTCCGTTCTCCGACTAGTCCCAGCTACGTTCTCATTTCCTGAAGAGAACAATGAAAGCAAAAGGGTGAGCTCAACTAGCCCAGTAAGAAATATTATGACTAAGATAATGCAGAATAATTTATCATTAGCCTTCAACAGTGTTAAACTGATAAAATATAACAAATATCAAGTTTAACTGCAGCGGAACAGGGAATCCATTAAAAGAGTTAAGTAGAGAATAAAATCTACTATCTTTTATGATTTAAAAGGTTTTTCATCACTTTTATCGCTGAGACTCAGCTTAATAAATAATTCACATCTTCCATGCACTATGGCCAATGATATTCATTAGTATCACAATCACAAATTATCCATACACTACGGACCAAGGATATTTGTGTATTCATCAATGATCATGATCATGCCAACAACTGTCCATCAATGCACTACGGGCCAATGAAGACTTTTTCCTCATCATTTGTAACATTACGGTCATGATTACATCGAATAATCCCTGGTCATAATCATACCAAGTCCATCTATGCACTACAGGCCACAGCTGACTTTCAACATAATATAAACATGAGGATGATGACAATGATATAAGAATTCAATAAAACAAGTTCAAGAATTAATTTAACCTGGAACTAATAACGTCCAAATTGTCAACATGATACTTCTTTGTAGAGTAAAACTCAAGAATGCTCAGAAGAATATTTCTATGAAAAGATACTGGATGAAGCGCAAATATCAAGGATATTCTACTAATTTCATGGAGTATAGAAGTCAAAACTTTAACCAACTGAGTATAATAAAGAATGGAATAACAAAAGAAATCACCAGGCGTGCGATAGACCGCACAGACAGGTTATTATAACAGAATAATAAATAACGGAACCAGGTCATGCGCACAGACAGGATATTCCAATAGAATAATAAACAACGGAATCAGGTCATGCGTAAACGCACAGACATGATGTTCCAAAAGAATAATAAATAACGGAATCAGGTCATGCGTAACGCATAAACAGGATGTTCCAACAGAATAATAAAAAATGGAATATCGGAAGAATTTCACCATGTATACGGTACTTCGCATAGACAGGTTATTCCAACATAATGATAAAGAATGGAATAACAGAAGAATTTCACCAAGTATAGGGTAGCCCGCGTTTACAGGTTATTCCAACAGAATAATAAAGAATGGAATAACATAAGTTCTCTTCATGAATAAAAAAGAAATAACACCCATTACCGTAAAAGAAGAGTATTCTGACTGGTAGGGCGAGAATATTCTTGAAGAAAACTTGCACTACGCTCAAAGCTTCTTAAAACTCTAAAGAAATACGTTTAAGATTATAAAAGAATTCTCTAAACTTCTAGTGTGCTTTTCAATTCTAACTAAGCATCCTATTTATAGGAGAATGGAAGGATATTGTTTGATCACGGGTGTGCCAGATGATAATTTCACGGATGAACTTTAGCAGTCACGAATGTTATACACAACAATCGAATTTGCAAATATCAAGTAAAAAACAAAATATAATATATATATATATATACACACACACACGCATATAAGCACATAGTGCTTAGAAAATAATACACCTCCGTGATAATTTTTGTAAGCTTTCCCCCCCTACCCCACCTTACTTGTTGTGACGCCCCCAAAATAGGTATACACCACCTATTCTGAGTCGCCAAATACATGGTACAGAATACAAATACAATCTTTCATATACAACAAGAGAGCTGTGAGTTTTAATGCAAATACTGTCTTCTAGAAAATATCCACTCTCAGAATAAGTCCTCATTACATTTATTGTCACACTATTTAACAGAATAGTGAGAACTACTAATACTATCATCTGGTCCATCACTCCGTTCCCCGACTCGTCCTAGCTATATTCTCATTTTCTGAAGAAAACAGTGAAAGAAAGGGTGAGCTCAACTAGTCCAGTAAAAAATATTATGACTAAGATAATGCAGAATAAATTATCATTAGCCTTCAATAGTGCTAAACTGATAAAATATAACAAACATCAAGTTTAACTGCAGCGGAACAAGCAATCCATTAGAAGAGTCAAGTAGAGAATAAAATCTACTATCTTCTATGATTTAAAAGGTTTTTCATGACTTTTATCGCTAGGACTCAGCTTAATAAATAATCCACATCATCAAATCACCCCTGCACTACGGCCAAAGATATTCTTTAGTATCACGACTACAACTATCCATGCACTACGGGCTAAGAATATTTGTGTATTCATTAATGGTCATGATCATGCCAACAACTGTCCATCAATGCACTACGGGTCAATGAGGACTTTTACCACATCATTTGTAACATTACGGTCATGATTACACCGAATAATCCCTGGTCATAATCATACCAAGTCCATCTATGCACTACAGGCCACATATGACTTTCAAAAATATAAACATGAGGATGATGACAATGATATAAGAATTCAATAAAACAAGTTCAAGAATTAATTTATCCAGGAACCAATAACGTCCAAATTGTCAACATGACACTGATTTGTAGAGTAAAATTCAAGAATGCTCCGAAGAATATTTCCATAAAAAGATAATGGATGAAGCGCAAATATCAAGGATATTCCACTAATTTCATGGAGCATAGAAGTCAAAACTTTAACCAACTGAGTATAATAAGGAATAGAATAACAAAAGAAATCACCAGGCATGCGATGGATCGCACAAGCAGGTTATTCCAACAGAATAATAATTAACGGAATCAGGTCCGGCGTAAAACGCACAGATAAGATATTTCAATAGAATAATAAAGACGGAATCAGGTCCGGCGTAAAACGCACAAACAGGATATTCCAACAGAATAATAAAGACGGAATCAGGTCCGGATATTCCAACAGAATAATAACGAATTGAATAACAGAAGAATTTCACCAAGTATAGGGTAGCCAGCGTATACAGGTTATTCCAACCGAATAATAAATAATGGAATAACAGAAGTTTTCGTCATGAATACAAAAGAAATAATACCCTTACCGTAAAAGAAACTGGATATAAGAGTAGGGAAGTAGCAGAATACTTTTCTTCTTTCTCTTTATAGTTTTCTCTCTCTAGAGTTTCAGTGAATTCGTAAGAAATAATGAAGGAATGAGCTTATATTTATAGGAGAATGAAAAAAATACTATTTAGAATTCTCACGGACTGCACAGTAGAAATCAGACGAAATCATTTGTAGAATCACGGGTGAAAGGAACTTTTTTCTCATACGCAACTTAATAATATTCCCTCAATTCATGGCAACCTAAATATATATATTAAATATACAATAAGCTGGCCACTTATATATAAATATATATATTATATATCTCCACCATTGCAATTTTGCCATCCTCCCGTGACTTAATGTCACTCCCCTACCCATGTTGTTTTCAAGATATATATATATATATATATATATCAAATAACGTGAGATACTATGCAGCAATTACTGTAGCAATAATTGAACAAAACTGAGTAACTTCTCACGTAAGCATCAATAATCAAAACCGTGTGCTATTGTGCAACTACGTGTATTACTGTACTTTTAACACCAGGTGTTTCAACAGTTAACGGTAAAACTTCCGCCGTTATTTTCATAAAGTATTTTTGTCGTTTTCTCAATCCGATAATAATTTCGTTGTGGGATCCACCAATGTTTCTGCCATTGTACGAATATTCTCTGTTAAAACGAATATTCCCCGACCAATCGAATATTATATAACAACTTGCATATTTTGTAAAATTTATAAATATTACTCACAACTATAACATTATATCAATTTTACTCCATAATATTCAAAAATGATATTTATAAAAAAATTCATCTTTATTTATAAAAGTTGGGGTCTTACACTTGTCAACTTCCATTATCCTTAAATAATATAAACACTCCCTCCCCCATACGTAATTCACATATACCCACCAAATTCATCACCCACCACATTCATCACCCACCATATCCATTATAATATATATATATATATATATATATAATACTTATATATATATATATATATATATATATATATATATATATATATTTATACTGAATAACTTTTCACCGATTATTTTGAAAAATGGTTAAATGGGAGGTCCAAATAATACGCCAAACTTCATAAAAATTACCTCCATATATATAAATATATATGTATATACAAACTGAAATAAAACCACGGACCAAAGTCTGGGCAAACACACGCAACACGACTCTCAACGTGAAGAAAGGTGTGTGCAAAGATGAAGAGATATACTTTAAAGTGTATGATAAGGCTTACAGTGGGCTGCCAAAGAAGACTTCTATATCTTTAAAGTGGATGAACACTCGACTCTCGTCGGTACAAAAATAGCTATATGTGAGCTCACAAGTGTTTAAAATGAGAAAGCACTCAGTATATTGTAAGTACGGAGCAAATTGGACAGGGCTTTCTCGCCTTTTTTCTCTTACAAATGGCCACCCCAAGCCCTCGCAATACCTGCACACGAGCACTGTAATATTCGCTCAAACTTTTAGAATTGCAATCCGGGCATCCGATTGAGGTATGTAAGACCTATTTCGGACCGCCTGTTATCGAGAGTTACGCAATGGCATGGGATTAGAGGTTGTACGAAGTCAGGAAGATGGGATGGTGCCCTCCGGTCTTTAAGCTTCAAATTCTATCCGTTACCCTGCATAATAGTCACTCGGGATTGGTTTTCCTTGATTCTTATGGGACATTATTGTATAAAAATGTATGTATGAGATGTTGAGACGACGTGATATGGCGTCAAGGTGGAGAGATGACGACTTTGCCCCTCACCGGGGTTATCGCCGGTTGGGGCTGATAAAGTAAATGTTGCTCAGGATTATCGCTGAGATTGGACAACTGCAAGTGTTGAAGGTCCTCAATGTCATCTCTGAGGTGTGTCTGTCTTTCCGATGTTATCTCCGGGCCTTGTACTGAGTGCCTAGGTGTGCATGCCGAGGTTGAAGTTGATTGTATGTATTTGAAACAAGCATTTCCGGGGTTATCGTCGGAACTGCATTCCTTGGGGTTATCACCATGGTTGGTAGCTGCTACTCCCAGTGTTGGGACTGAGACTAGATACCTCGGGGTTATCTCCGAGATTAATCGGTATTCTCCGGTGGAATTTCCGGTATTGGAACTGCATGCCTCGGGGTTATCTCCGAGATTGGAACTGTTACTCCTGGTGTGTGTTGAGACTGAACTTCCGGTAGTATCCGGACTGGATTTGAGCTATTTTCCATGGTTATCACTGAAAGATGAATCTGCATTCCTACAAAGTCAGTGACAGGTGTGCAAAAAATTTCGAGTGTCTACAGATGCCCCTCTTTATTATATTCATGCAGTGCAATGCATGGGTAGGATAAAGAATCCTAGACACTTGAAATGCAACATGATGCAAATGTATGATGCATGTGTATGGGGTTGTTGCCCAATATGCGGGGGATTATTGCCAGCTCTTTGTAGCTTCTACCGAGGATTGGCAACTATGACCCGATTGGATGTGTGATCCAAATCTTTTAGGATGTTGACATTAAGGTTGTCACCAAAGTCTTTAATCCTTGACACAGACTTAATTCCGAAGAGGTGCCTCTTGTGTGTAAGAGATCTGTGGGGAAACAGCTTTGTCTGTTTGAGGATATGTATAACATATTCCATCATTTATCCTCTTCGATGATGCTGACCTTTCCTGGTTTATATCGCCAGGATCTGTCAAGGTTCTGTTGGATTTACTGCCAACAACATATAATGTCAGGGTTGCCTGACCTTCGTTGATGTGTACTTCACCGATGTGTAAATCAATGGATGAAAACCCTATGGGGTAGACCGTCAAGGCTACTTGACCTTCGCTGACGTGTGAATCAACGACTGATATGCGTTGTAACCCCCGTCGGGGATCCGCTGGGGAATATGAATACCAAAGTACGAAATCATCGAATAACTTTCGATGCCTCGATGGGTTTACTTGCCATCAGCTGTAATAACGTCAAGGTTGCTTGACCTTCATTGATACGTACACCAATGGATGACAATGCGTGGTGACCCCCGCCGGGGAATTTCTTGAGAATGCGTGATTCCCCCGCCGGGGAATGCGTTGTAACCCCCGCCTGGGTCTTGATTGAAAATTAGGGCGACGACCCTGATTTGGTGGCGTTGGACCTGTGCAAGGTATTGCCGAGTGTGACTTGTAACATTTGAGATCATTGGCATAGTGTACCTTGTGTTTGGGCGAATACCAATGAGTGATGTGCAGATCCAAGGTTCAATCTGAGAAGACCAGGATTTGTAAGCCATTTTGTTCAATCGCGTAGCATTTTTATTCCTGATTTGACTTTCTCAGTCTGTGAGAACTCCTTTGCAACTCGAACTGGACCGAGCCGAAGGGGTGGGACCCACATAGGGGTACTGCAAGTACACATGCTTCAGCCGCAGATGGACCTACGGCAAACCGTGGATATTAAAGTCCTGTAGGTTGCTTTCATAAGTCATTTTCAAGTTGCGCCGTGAAGGAAATTCGAGAGCTCTTCTTCAGATCTGCTAAGTTCAGGCGATTTTCTGTAAATTATGTCACCGTACAAGTGTTCTACACTAATCTGGTAACGTATGCATATATTTTTTCCAGTTTTTATCCGCTGGAAAATGACCTATCACATGAAATGCATCTAAACACATAGTAGTGATTATGTATGCTCAAATGACTTGATAAAAAATATTCAACATAGTAAATGTTAATATTAAACCATGCTGAACATAATGATGTGAAAAAATTTGTCTTCTGAGACAGTCAAATTGGCACATTTTTCTGCTATTTCTTATCTTATTTGAGGATAAATGAGTAAAAGATAAAAAGACAAAGTACTCTTGGTATTGAGGTTAACCTTATGTATTGATGACTTTGATTTTTAATGCATATGTTTTGTATATGACTTTGGGCAGGTGTGATACTGAATGGCCACCTAGTCATGCCTATGTGCATGTGGATAGTCCTATTTACAAAGGGGACTATGACAAAAATTTTCTAAAATGTAGGCATTTAATTAACCATGCATTTTTATCTCTACTATAAACATATGTTAAAGTAGTGCATGCATGCAATTAGTCATAAGATGCATTTTGAAGAGCTCTCCAAGTTAAAAAATACCACACCCTTTCTGAGGTGATTTGGAGACTTGTTGTCCAAATATTATGGATCCGGATCAGCCGAGTAGTTCCCCTAGGACCACTTCTGGTGTACGGAGGAGGGCTTCTGAAGTGCCTCGACCCCGTTCTATTAGACAACCTCGTTCGTTGGTGGAGGCAGTGATACGTCCAGTCCGGGTTGATGTGCCGGACGTTGAGGACGATGAGGAGGATGTTCTAGTTGCGGATCCTGCTCCTGCTGCACATGCTCCCCGTAGGGACCTCCCGAGTATTCAGCTGGCAAACCCAGAGCTTCTGGGTGATTTAAGCAGACATCCCTCGATGTATTTGCACGCCAACGAGGTACGACATTAGATCTTGATCTTCCTTCTTTCCTATTGATGAGGAGTATAGGATTTTGATGTTGATCTCTATTTTATGTAGGTTCCTGGCTTTACACAGCCTCGAGAGAACTAGTTTAGCATACACTCCATGTACCAGGCTCTTCATCCTGACTATAGAGCTATTGTGCATAACTGGGGATTTGGAGCATTCTTTTCCATCCTTCCCTGTCGTTGTCCCTGGGGTTATCTCAGGACATTGTCTGAGCGATGGTTTCATCAGACTCAGTCACTCCATTTGTTGGACTGTGAGGTAACAATAATGCCGATGGATTGGCGGTTTATCACATGTATGGAGTTTGGAGGGGCACCAATCCCTTATATGATGAATATTACCCCTACTACCGTCAAATCTTTGCTAGGAGTTCCGACGGAGGCGCTCAAGGGCAGGATAGTCTGTACGGGTCTTTTGAACGTGGATGCTATGAGTGTGCTTTTGAGTGAGCCCATGCCAGATGATGTTAGAGTCAGGAATCGCATTCTTCGGCGATTGTTCCTGATGATCATTAGAGGCTGCTTCATAGCAGATAACTTTTCTACGGTGTCGTTTGCTTTGGTCAACGCCACGCGTCATTTGGACCGTATTGGAGAGTATGATTGGGGTTCCTACACCTTTGCCTATTTCCTCAAGGCGTGCGTATGCGCTCGTAGGGTTTGACCAAGGCTTGGTTAGGATTCTACCCATTTTTGCTGGTGAGTATTTCTCTTATTATTTCCCAAGTATAGGTTAAGAGTGTTTACTGACAGTAGATATTTGCCTTTGTGTTGGCAGTTTTGGGCCTATGAGAAGCTTCCATGTTTGCGCTATGTGAGCGTGTTAGGTTTAGACACATATTCACAAGGACGACGATGACATCATTCCATATTGGTCGAGGTCCATGTAGCTGAGGGTTTCCCTCATTGCCGTCTACAGCTGGAGTTGTTGACAACTGATATTATTACATGAATTCCCTATTCTGGGGAGCACTTGGCCATCGGTTTTGAGGATGGGTACCCGACTAGTGTCGAGTATATGATTTCCACCTGGAGAGTTCCTCTCTTTACATATGGAGGATGAGAGCTCTATTTAGGAGAACGTGCTATTAGGAGCACCACAGGAGAGATTCATATGCCGATCTTGCCTCCTTTCAAGCGTCACTGGCCTGTATCGCAGTCACCCGTCACTGACATCCCATTGTTGGGGGTTGATGATTTTGCATTATCAGAGGGCCCCTACACTCGGGAGATATTCCAGCGTTGGTGGTTCCCTCGCACTATTGGAGCCCAGACCCGCGCCACTCAGTTCATGGGGGATATGGTTCTAGGATCTGTGATGATGACGAATTGGCTAGCCTGTGTCCGAGATCCGACTCATGTTACACAGATTGACAGTTTGACCTAGCGACTGGACTGGGCATATTTCTTTATCCGACATTTGGGCAGAGATCCGGCAGAGGTAGATTCATTTGATCCTTTCAGCTCAGGCGCTGGCCCCTCAGATGACCCATTTGGCTTTATCGGCGCATATCCTCTTTTGTATAGGCCTGGCATCCTTGTTGATAGAGATCTAGTGACTCAGGAGGAGTTATATCAGGTGGACATGATTGATGATGTAGATATTGACATCATAGTCTTCTTTTGATGTGTATTCTCATTATCTCTTTTGATAGGCCTATGTTAGTTATTAGGTGGTTGTGCTCTATTCTCGCTATATCTTTTGATAGGCCTCTGTTAGTAGTACGACGTTTGTGCCCCATTTCATTGTATTTTCAGTTGTACAGAGATGATGTATGTAGATGATGATATACTTAGGAATGTATGTACAGTTTTCCATTCCCTATATCATATTGCCATCTATTACCTATAATGCATGTATCATGTTATGCATGTATATGTATTTCCAGAGATATTCAGTATTGACCCCTAGATGGTCTTATGACACGGCCCATACAGATGTCTTCTTCGACAGTTAGCCGTATTGATCATACCCCACCATTATTGGTGGCATCTGATATGCGATCATGGTATGACAGCATGTCACCATCAGACAAGGTGACCGTAGATCACTTGTTGCAACATACTATGACCATGTTGATGTTTTAGGTTCCCACAGGATTCGTGGATGACATGCTGGCATATTGGGTATCGGAGAAACAGGTTTTCCGATTTGGGACCCAGGAGTTGACTCCCACTCTAGAGGAGTATGCACGATTGACGATGCTGCCACTAGACAGACCTTACGTGCATATGGCTCTGGGGGACATGAGTCGACGGTTCATGACCTTCACTAGATTGAGGCGTAGGGTGGTGTGGGATGAGCTTACATCTGGCCACGTTATATCCCATCATTTTCTGTTTGACAGATTTGGCTCTGAGGATAGTTACACACGACATTCCGGGGATTTCACCACACTGGAGGATCATTGACGTCTAGCTAGGGTGGATGTACTGCTATTGTGCGTACTGTCATATGTATATATGCCATGATATATAGATGAGTTAGACATAGGAGTTATAGTGGCAGTGAGAGCTCGCAGGGAGGGTCATACCATCATACTGATGATTATAGCAGAGACTCTGAGGTCAGCTACATACTGCTGCACTTATCCGACATGAGTGTTTACGGGCAGCCCGGTCATGCTGTACATGTGGTTTATGTCACACTTGAGACCGATCGACACTTTTAGACGGCGTGGATGTTGTTTCACCCATGATATAGCCATGTCATACTCCTTTTAGCCCGCGGAGTGTTTGGACACTATGTCTTGGTCAGTATTTTTGACGAAGATCAGCGATCCGTTTAGCATATTGTCGTGTTCGGGGCTCAGCTCACCTTACAACTTTATTACTCATGCTCCGGGCATGGATTACCTCCCTCTGGTTGGTTTGAGGGACATGACTACATATCACCCGATGGCCATGATGTCGCAGTTTGATCAGTTTCAGGTTTTTCATCCTTTTGAGGGGGCGCTGGGCCAGCGTTTAGCTTCTCGCTATCTTTCAGCAGAGGATCGATCATGTGTGTATGCTTGTTGGGATCAGCGCGAGGTAGCTTCTTTCTCTGTTAGCCATCCGAGATGTTTGCCCGAGTATTCTGCGTGGATGGAGACAGAGATTTCATCGGCTGCGGTAGTTTCCACAGTACCGGATATTGATTCAGACGATAGAGAGCCCATGGAGGACCTTGATTCCCACATCGAGGAGGAGCTACTTGCCGGGTTGCCAACATCTCCTTTAGATTCTCCCAGTACTAGCACTGTTGTGATATAGCATTCGGCACAGTACTTCGAGCAGAGTCTTCATCTGATGACCTTTGAGAGAGACCAGGCTAGAGTCTTGATGTTTGACAGCCCTTGATGGGAGAGACGCAGTTCTGCTAGAGAGAGAGAGAGATGATGCATTAGCTCGCAGAGATGCCGCTGCTGTCGAGCGAGACGTTGGAGGTGTAACCGTGGTTGCCGAAGGAGTTAAGATCGCGACTGCCGACGAGAATGAGGAGATCGTGGGGGAAATGGGTATACACAGGCTTGCAATTTTTTTTTATATATAGTCAGCCAAAACGAAGTCGTTTTGGATAATTTGTTTTAAATTTTTTTTGCAATACTTCCACCTCCCACGTCTGTATAAGGCTTCTCTCCTCCTAAATCGCGCATAAGGGCTTAATGCTTCTAATTCATGTCGAAGAACTACCAAAGAATGCACAAATAAAATAAGAAGATGTATACACTGCTAGTATTTTAAATATTAAACTATTTTATAATTAATTTATTAATTAGTATTGTAAATTATTTAAGAAATATTATTAAGTATAAAATATTATTTAAAAAATGCACAAAAAAATTTACGTGTTAAAATTTCACAAAATATTATTTTTGGGACTGAGATTATGAACTAAATATTGATAAGCAGACCAAAACGAGCCCAATCCAACATATAGGCCTTTTCCCTCGATATGCCCAGTACCA
Source organism: Panax japonicus (assembly GCA_020205505.1). Lineage (NCBI taxonomy): Eukaryota > Viridiplantae > Streptophyta > Magnoliopsida > Apiales > Araliaceae > Panax > Panax japonicus. The sequence goes on from CM035105.1 coordinate 8,896,665, forward strand.
ACTTTGTTGTTAACCTCGTACTCTGCGTGTGACACAAAGGAGCGGAAAACTTAAACCCTAAATTGTCCTGAATCAATTTTTTAGCTCAAACTCTCTCTCTTCAATGGTGGAAGAGAATGAAGAAGCAGCAAATTCGAGAAACTGCTCGAATCCCAAAGAAACGGCTTTATGTGAAGACTGTAAATCAAACCCATCAAAATATAAATGCCCAGGTTGCTCTGTACGTTCTTGTAGCCTCCATTGCGTCAAAGCTCACAAACAAGCCACCGGTTGTACTGGAAAGAGAAAACAGACTCAGTTTGTTCCTTTGTCCCAATTTGATGACAATATTCTCATCTCTGGTAATTTTCCCTAGTTCAATACATAATTGAAGTGTTTTTTTTGTGGGTTTATACTCCCTTCGTTTTGCAATAAAAGCCCCATTTGCAAATGAAAAAAAATTGTTCCATAAAAGAGTCCTTTTTTATTGATCATAGTATAAAAGATGTCAAAGTTAACAACACAATTTCAGTACATGCCGCCACTACTAAACTAAACTAAGCACTGATAAATATGGAAGAAAAATATATCCTTAAAGGTTGTAAATATTTTCTTTTCGAACTAATGGAGTATTTGTTTTCATGTGTAAGTTATTGTATTCTTAAGAAAGTTTTTTTCTTTCCTCTCCAACATTTAGGTTATGTTTATTAATCCCTTGTTTGTTTTTCAAATTTAGTCTTGGGACTATTAATCTAGAAATTATAAAAGACTTAATAGTCTTAATAGTTATAATCTGGGATTATAATCGTAGAATTAATAGTCTATAATCCCAAGCTTGCAAACAAACAGAGCCTTAGATCTTCTATTGTTGACTAGGAATTGATTACCATTTTTTAAGGATACGGTCACGAGTCTTTTTATTTTTTATTCACTTGTTTTCTTTGTATATTAAATTTTGTGTAAGATACTTTTTTTCTTCCTTTTTTTTGTTGTGAAAAATGGGTTTTTGCGAGACTAAACTTTAAAGACTAAAATTTATTATTAGAAAAAATATTGGTAAATTGTTTTTACGTGTTTTGAAAATTGGGTAAAAAGAAAAATCTCTCATTTTCTGAGGGAGGGATAGATTTGACCATCAAATTGATAACTTGATTAGGGAGGACTCAAAATGCATAACAGACATTTTTGCCAAATGTAGAAAGACATAAGAGAGCCTTCCAACCGCTCCCCCCCTCCCCCCCAAAAAAAACAAACACTAAGTACATGTACCTTGTTAACTATTAAATAAATCAATTCAATTTTGGAAGATCTTTTCACTGATCTAGGCAGCGCCTATGTAATGCCAAAAGTAATGAGCACGATTGAGGATGTAGCTACACAATGTCAACCCCATGCCGTGAAGCACCAACAGATGCACATGTTCTTCCTTTATATGAAATTATTTCCTGTTAAAATGGTCTATAGACTCTAGTTGCCTCAAAAGCAAAAAAGAAACTGCGTACATGACTTTCCATACTATCAACAGCTCTAGTAGCAAATGCATAAACAGAGTTCCCAGGGAAAATCCATACTTTCTCTTCTTTCCAATCACCACATTTCCCTCAAATTCATTGCATAAAGTTCGTCTAGAAAAACATTTATTGTCCAACTACAAAGCATGAACAGTGTTTCTAAAACGTAGGATCCAGAAACGTTTAATGCTACAGAAAGTTCATTGCAACTATTGAGATTTTGAACAAGTTGGGACTGGCCTTACATAGTTCATCCTCTCTGCATGAAGTAGGCAACTTTAAACCTTTGTGTAAGCTGTCTACAAGTGGTTTCATGCTGGGTGGGGGTTCAAGAAAGCAATCATTATGGTTTAGTAAGGCAGGAAGGGATATATTTTTGGGCTCAAACAGGTATTGAATTGGTGAGATTTGGAAAATATCAAGTTCTATGTTTTTAGAAATATGTGTGCATGATATTTGGACAGCTAAAAATGCAGAGGGGTTTGAGTATTTATTTAAATGGCTATTGTTTTGGGTTGATTAGGAATTGATTTGATAGGGTATGGGGTTGATTGAAGGGCATTTTAGGTCTGCAACGAGTGTTTTAAGTTTTTTCATGAGTTTTGGTTTCTAAGACAATATTTAATAAAATGAAGATATTGTTTGTTGGATGGCTGGGTTGGAACTTTAGAGACGGGAAGGGGAGGTGAGAAGCAGCAGGGACCACAGCTAGCCACAATTGGCCCCCTTGACAATTTATATTTTCATATAGACTCTTACTAAATCGTAGAGAGTAACTATTTACCATAATTTTTTCACCCATTTATTATGGCCCCTCTCTCGAGAAGGTTCAAGGTTCTTCTCTCTCCCCTCCAATCCCCCATCCCCCGCCCCGAAAAAAAAATGACAAGAAAAAACCCATCCTTTTTTCTGAGCACATGACAACTTAGTAGAGAAGTAAAGGAAGAAGAGATTATGTCACACCATCCTCAGCACATAAGAAATATTCTAGGATCGGTGGACATATGTAGAACTTCTTTGGTCTTTACAACAAATAATTTTTTTGTAGATCAATATTTCTGAAAATCGTTGACACCTAAACAAAATGAAAAGAAACTTGCCTACAAACTTATAAATCTAACATAATTCACAAAACGAACTCAAAACAATTCCATTCGACTTAGAAATCTGCTAAAATGTTGTGGAGCACATAATCCTTGTTTTAGGTTTCCAAAGTGGATCTCTCTCGTCTAATTATGTGAGTGCCACTACATCACAGCAGTGCACATGCCGAGATTTTACCCTTGAACAGTCTTTAATAACCATCTTGAACTACAATTCAACATGGTTCCTCAAGATCCCCCATGGCCAGTCCCTGATCACCTTTTTTTTCTTTCTATTTTCTTTTCTTTTCTTTTTCTGGATAAGTTTCAATGCTATCCTGAGAATTTTCCTAAACTATCTACATGAGTTATAATTTGGTGATGAAGGTAGCAACGATGTTTAACTTTCAATTATTTTGTTTGTGTGCTCATTGTTAGATTATAATATGCTTGAGGATGTGAAGAGGGTTGCTGACTCTGCTCAGAGACAGAGACTTAAGATGTGCGGATATTCTCAATTTAGGCTTCCTTTCCCTCTTAAAAGTCTTAGGAGTGCTGCAGCAAGCCGGAGGACAAAAATCTTATTTCTCTCGAGTGGAATGTCAAAGAGACAAACAAATCAATCATTTTACAACAACAGGTATTAATTAATCTTATGAGAGACATTCATATTAGACTAATGTGACTTATGTGGTCTAGAATCTTATTTGGTAGGTCACTAGGTCTACTATAAATTGTTGGATGCTTTAACTGCTGAATATGATTTTCTCTTTTGTGTTTGTAGATTTGCAATATGCAGTTGGTTTTCCTCATGTTACCATTTTATGGTCATGTTTTATGCTACTTTCTGTTTGTATGATGGCTTAATGGAAGCAACATTAAGTACCTCAAATCGTCTCTGGTAAATAGGTTCCAACATTTCATTTATGGGAAGTTGAACAGCAAATTGTTATGATGTATGCTTGCAACTTGAAATCTATACTGAATTGTGCATGCAATTATTAAGATATTACGATGGCTGCTCTTTTCTTTTTAGTCTAAATTTTTTTTTTTGAAAAATATTGGTCAAGAGAGATTTAGGGACTTTTATTTTTGGGATTGACACTAGTTATCTTAAATATTTTGGGAGCTTTGTATTTGGAGAAGAAATTGAAAAGGTGTTTAGAGTTCTACGAGAAGGCTTAGGGGCTGTGATATCCCATCAACTGCTTGTAACCGAAATTAACAGTACATTAATTCTAATTCAGTGACTTTTGATAACACAAGTTAACTAGATCTTCAAATTTCAGAACAATTAAGATAATTTGACATATTTATTCAGAAAACATTCTGAAATAACTGACAAGTTATTTTCTCATAGTATTTTTCTCTTAATTAAAATTGCTAGTTTGTTACTTAAAATATGCGGTACTTAAATTTTTCCCTACAAGGTCTTAGTGTGTTGGGAGAAGGTTAGGACTTATGGAGTATTGATCTCCAAACAGGTACATGTATCTAGTTGATACTGTTACTTATACTTTTATGGCGCTTAATTGTAACTTCTAAATCTATAAAAAGCTAATCTGAATTATAATCTAAGCCAAAGATGTAGGTCAGATTGTCAAAGTAAGGCTTTAGTCATTCTCGTTGATATCTGAATCTCTTTTTGCAGGTTTTTACTTTTAGAAAATGATGCTTTTTGTTCGTGTTGGCCTCAATTATTTTATACATTCTTATTGTTATTGAAAATTGATGTATGGCAGAATTGCATAATTAGTAAGACAAAATTTGTTACCTCTGATGCATGCTTGAATTTTTTGTTGTTGTCCAGCATCTAGGTTGTGTATTTCCTGCTGTTACAGCTTCAACGCATTGCTTCTTTTTGTGTTTCTCATGTACGGGCACCAAGGATAATGTGGTTTCTAATGAATTTTTATTTCTAATTATGTTCCAGGAAGAAGTATATTTCATGGACAATTGAATGGAGGTTTCATTCAACAGATGTTGTATTGCTTGACCATGGGTGAGCATCGATATAAATCCGGAACGACCTATTCTTCTCCCCTGTCATTTCTCTTTCTTTATCTGAAATATGTTTTCCTTTGTGCTTTTTGAGAACTTGTAAAATTTCATTTCTCATTAGCACATGCTGGGCATACATGTTCACAGATCTCATGCAAATGTTTTTGTTCCAGTGTGGATGAAAATACAAGCCTCTGCTCGGTTATTGAGAACCATCTTATACCTGGCCCTTGGAATCATCAGTTGAAGCGATTCTGCGAGGAACCACTGCAGTCTCTCAAATTTTTCATCCGAAAACATCTGAAGGTGTTCACATTTTACATTTCTGTTTGGTATGATAATTTTTATTTATTTATTTGTTTATTTCTGTATGAAAACTGATATCACTTTTCAAAAGTTGAGACCAGCATGAATGTCCCCTCGTATGGGTGAAGAACCTTTTTTGAATATGTAGTACTGTGTCCTATTTCTTTAGCTGAATTTTCAAATATTAAGATTTTTATTAGACACGCTTTAGTCATAATTTTGTTTGTTGATTTTTTGTTTTCAACATTTATATTTAAACACCAATACTCATAATTACAAATGAATCATTGAGAAGAAAATTATGTCCAAGTGAGTCCCATGCAATTCTTAACATTGCAAAATAATTTAACAAAAAATGTAGGACTCTCATTTCAGATGGAGGAATCGGTCTTCTATCTCAAATTAAAATGAACTTGGGATAATTTTCTGATGTGTAGTCATACATCTATTTGCAATTATGGCTGTCCTATTTTTTAAAAATTGAATTATTTGACCTGCAGGGCTCCAAATCATCCTTCCTTGAGTTGGACATAAATACTCCAATACGTGAGCAACTAGCCAATTTGGTTCTCATCGAGTACCCTGTTATTCATGTACTTCTACCTTCACACCGTTACGATTTTGAAGTTATCAAAGCTGCTAGTCGTTGTAAATTTGATCTTAAGGAGTCTGTTAGCCATCAAGAACAGTCTCCTAAGGGTGTTTACTTCAGGGAGGAGGAAATAGAAGAGGACAACTCCTCGAATCCTCAGGTTCTGGATCTAATGAAGCATGCAAAATTGGATGGAATTTTCCACAGTCCCCATCAATGCAGAGGAACCGAGAAAAAATTAAATAACATGGTAGACAGCCCATTTTTCTTAAGAATGACACAAAAACCAGTGATAAAGAATGATTTCTGCTGTGAAAAGGCTGAGACGGGAGTTTCTGAAAGCATGGATTTGGATATTGATCAAGAATTAATAGATTCATACTTGGATTTGATTTCAGAAGCGAATCCTGACGTCTTTTTTGATTTTGAAGGGGTGTTTAAGAAGGATGTGGAACTAGAGAAAAGAAATGATAAGGCCGATTTCTGTGAAGTTTTCGCGGTGGAGGAATTAGAGGAAGGAGAGATACCTGCTTAGAACTGCATTCAAGTGTGATTTTGCTTCATGACAACCACCGCAATGTTCTTGCTGATAATGCAATTAAAAACATAGACTGGATACATTTCTTTAGTTGCTTGGTAGAGTATGTATATATGAAAAAAGTGGCCTCTTATGTTTTCTTGTTCTGAATTCAGCACTACTTTGATATCAGAATAGCCACTTTTAGATGGGTTTTCGCCTGCCTTTGTGTATGTGTACCGACTTTCTGATGGCGATACGGTTGATGGATGCATCTTCACCGTCGATTTCTTGAAACTTCTTGTTGTTCTTTGTGGCATTAACATGATATAACTGCAGAAAATGAATGTTATAGAGGAAGGAATGGAATAGGGGAGGTAATGGAATAGAAAAGGGAATATAATGATTCTAAGGTATTGTATTTGCATGTTTGGTTGGTGTTGGGGAATGGATTGTGGGGTATATCTTGTTGCTGTAAAGAATGCCATTGAGAATTCCTTTCTCATACACATTCCATCAACACGTCAAGTGTTTTTCCCTCGTACACGACTCACCCCCGAAAATAATACCTCTCATGCATTTACTTATATTGAGGTTCCACCTATGTTAACATTACAAGTTGGAGTTTCACATCGGATACATAATAAAAAAGTGAATGATTAATATACATGAATAGACCGGCCAAGACTTAATGACTTGAATTTTTGGATTAAGTTGGATTTCAAACATGTATTTTAATGCTTTGTGTACCTGCACGTGAAGCGCAGACTCCTCGGTTCTTCCCCTAACAACACTCGAGAAATACTCCAAATATTCAGCATATTGGTTCAAGAAATTCCTCACTAAGTACCGATCAAATGCCTCAAAATGGTTGAACACAAGAATTGAAAATGGTTTGTTCGTTTGAAAAATAACTGGAATGGCTTGGTTTGTGTCAAAGTCTTGTCAGAGCTCTTGATGTAAATTCTTTGACCTCTGTTGCTGCGGGAGATACATTGGCAGTAAAGGAATTTATTTGGTATTTAAAAATAGTATTGAAATGATCATGTCCAAGTATATGGAGCAATTGAAAGAGTCTGAATATGACCGATTAATTCAAATTGTTTGTTTTATAATTTTTAAACTTTGAATGCGTCTAAATATAAGTAATGTATATGTATGTAGGGGTGAGCATGGTGCGGTTTGAAATCTAAACCGCACACGAAATAACTTAGGTATAGTTTGACAAATGTAAAACCACATATGAAATCGCTTGTGATTGGTGCGGTGCGGTTTTGAACCGTGCGGTGTGGTTTCATTTGATGTGGTTTCGGTTTCAAAATCAATTGAAATAACAAAATTTTATGCAATTTAAATTAACAATTTAACATCACACGATATTAAATATCACTTTTATAATACACAAAACTTTACTTATAATGTTTTATCTAAACAAAAGCTAAATAGAACCAAACCCAAATCGTATAAACAAAAGCTGGTATGTATCTATATAAACATAGTGGTGGATAACAATGAATAAAGTTTGTTGGTGGACGTGTTCTTATAAATTATTATTGTTATTATAATGATGATGATGATGGTAAGCTCAATCATATTCCCATTAAAATTTATAAATCATTCTGGACAACTTCAATGTTTATCTTGTTGGTGTATGGTACGGTTTTGGTTTTTATGCATGCGGTTTTGGCCAATAACCAAACCCAAATCGTAATTTCGGTTTTTAACCCACCTAAAACCGCCACATACGTCGGAACTGTTGGTGCATTTTAATTGGTGCGATTTTTGATACACTGTCAGAGATAATTTTGTTTCTTACTCAGCCCTATGTATGAGTTAGTACTCATGGACTTTGAACACACCATCTAAAGTTTGCATATGGATTGAGGAACATATTTGCAGCTGCTAGAAAGATCTCATCAATGTCTTTGAAACTTATGTTATTTGCGTATTAATAAATTTTATTTTACCAGCCAAAAAAAATGAGCTCTTGAGGTATCACTTATCATTTTTGATCGCGCAAATCATTTACCCTATCTTAGACTTAAAGAAATTGAATAAAGATCAAGACTGAAATAGGAAATTATATGCAATATCTAGGAAAAAATAGCCGCAGCACCAACTATATATTCATTAATTTTTCTATGGTGTTTGAAAAAACAAACAAACAAAAACTTTTGTTCTTTGAATTCTTAGTGAAACCTTTTATATTAGATGTGCATTCTATATTTAGAATAGAACAGGGAATTGAAATAAGGATTATTGGTTAACGAACTAGTTAAATCAATCGTTCAAGTAAATGTGTAAATGAATCGAGTCGAGCCGAGTATTGAGTTGCTCAGATTTGGTTCACAAAATTTATCGAGTATAAAATAAAGTTTGATTAAGGCTCATTTACTTGAGTAAAACAAGATCTTGAATCGAGGCCGAGTAGTTTGAACTTTTCGAACGAATATAATCCGAGTTTTAATAGAAAATTACAATTTGAGGAGGTTCGAGTAATTTATCGAACTTTAAAATTTACTCATATTTAACTCATTTATATTTTGAGTCGAGCGAGTACGAATCAAACCCGAACTGTTAGCTCATTTTACCTCCTTAGTTTTAAGTTTGTGATTTATCTCTCTCTACTCCTTACTATTACTATTATTTTAATGACGAATTGAATAATGTTAGTTGTACACAACTATCATCTTATTTAGATTTTGCCCTAAAAACTAGAAGTCTAGAAGGGTTTATAAATTTTCACTGCAAATAACTCTTAAATTAAATGTTTACTTTAAGTCGATAATAATCTACTCCAAGTTTGGATGATGGATCCGTTCGGATCTCCACTGCCGTCGCACCCGCGGCCATCGTGCCACCCACATCGTCTTCTACGTCGACCCTAACAACCCCAACGTCGCCGCTTCTGCTTCCGTCCCCACGCGCGGCCTAGACGCATCCTTCCTTGCCTCCCTCCCGATCTTCGTCTACTCCTCGCTCACCCACCCTGACGGCCTAGATTGCGCCGTATGCTTATCGGAATTTGAAGACAATGAAAAGGGCCAAACTTTACCGAAATGCCACCATAGCTATCAGACTGAGTGTATTGATATGTGGTTTCATTCTCACTCCACGTGCCCAATTTGTCGGGCCTCGGTTGAGGCCGTAGCTCCGGTTGAGGCTCCTCAAAATAACAATAGGTCCGAATTGGTGGTATCTGTGACGCCCCCAAAATAGGTATACATCACCTATTCTGAGTCGCCAAATACATGGTACAAAATATAAATACAATCTTTAATATACAACAAAAGAGCTGTGAGTTTTAATACAAATAATGTCTTCTAGACAATATCCACTCTCAGAATAAGTCTTCATTACATTTATTGTCACACTATTTAACAGAATAGTGAGGACTACTAATACTATCATATGGTCCATCACTCCGTTCCCCGACTCGTCCCAACTATATTCTCATTTCCTTAAGAGAACAGTGAAAGAAAGGGTTAGCTCAACTAGCCCAGTAAGAAATATTATGACTAAGATAATACAGAATAAATTATCATTAGCCTTAAACAGTGTTAAACTGATACAATATAACAAATATCAAGTTTAACTGCAGCAGAACAAGCAATCCATTAAAAGAGTCAAGTAGAGAATAAAATCTACTATCTTTTATGATTTAAAAGATTTTTCATCACTTTTATCGCTGGGACTCAGCTTAATAAATAATCCACATCATCGAATCACCCCTGCACTACGACCAAGGATATTCTTTAGTATCACGACCACAATTATCCATGCACTACGGGCCAAGAATATTTGTGTATTCATTAATGGTCATGATCATGTCAACAACTGTCCATCAATGCACTATAGGCCAATGAGGACTTTTACCACATCATTTGTAACATTACGGTCATGATTACACCGAATAATCCCTGGTCATAATCATACCAAGTCTATCTATGCACTACAGGCCACAGATGACTTTCAAAAAAATATAAACATGAGGATGATGACAATGATATAAGAATTCAATAAAACAAGTTCAAGAGTTAATTTTTCCAGTAACCAATAACGTCCAAATTGTCAACATGATACTGCTTTGTAGAGTAAAATTCAAGAATGCTCAGAAGAATATTTTCATGAAAAGATACTGGATGAAACGCAAATATCAAGGATATTCCACTAATTTCATGGAGTATAGAAGTCAAAGTTTTAACCAACTGAGTATAATAAAGAATGGAATAACAAAAGAAATCACCAGGCATGCGATAGACCGCACAGACAGGTTACTCCAACAGAATAATAAATAACGGAACCAGGTCCGGCGTAAAACGCACAAACAGGATATTCCAACAGAATAATAAAGAATGAAACCATGTCCGGCGTAAAACGCACGGACAAGATATTCCAACAGAATAATAAAGAATGGAACCAGATCCGGCGTAAAACGCACAAACAAGATATTCCAACAGGATAATAAAGAATCAAATAACAGAAGAATTTTACCAATTATAGGGTAGCCCGCGTATACAGGCTATTCCAACAGAATAATAAATAATGGAATAACAGAAATTCTCTTCATGAATACAAAAGAAATAATTCCCCTTACGAGTACAACAAATAATATCCCTTACGAGTACAACAAATAATATCTCTTACCGTAAAAGAAACTGAATATAAGAGTATGGAAGGAGCAGAATACTTTTCTATAGCTTCTCTATAATTTTTCTCTCTAGAGTTTCAGTGAATTCGTAAGAAATAATGAAGGAATGAGCTTCTATTTATAGAAAAATGGGTTGCATAGTAACTAACTCATGAACGGTTCAGATTGATTTACTTTAATCTGACGGTCCATATTTAAAGCAAAATCTTTTAAATAAAATATAATATATTCTATTTATAATCTAATAAACCGAATAACTTTATAAAAGATTTTACTATGCAAATACTATGCAGGCACTATGCATAATAAAATATATTATATTCTAATTATTATCTAATAAAACAGATAATTTTATAAAAGTATTATGTTTTATATAAAAAGGTTTTACTATTAGTCTAATAAAACGAATAACATTATAAAAGTATTCTGTTTTATATAAAATTTTTTTCTGTTTTATTACATTAATAATACCAATAAAATAAAACTGAGTGACTTATCACATAAGCATTAATAATCAATACCGAGTGCTACTGTGCAACTACGCGTATTACTGTACTTTTAACACCGGGTGTTTCAACAGTTAACGGTAAAACTTCCGCCGTTATTTTTATAAAGTATTTTTATCGTTTTCTCAATCCGACAATAATTTCGTTGTGGGGTCCACCAATGATTGTGCCGTTGTACGAATATTCCTTGTTAAAACGAATATTCTCCGACCAATCGAATATTATATAACAACTTGCGTACTTTGCAAAATTTATAAATATTACCCACAACTATAACATTATATCAAATTCATTCCATAATATTAAAAAGGATATTTATAGAAAATTCATCTTTATTCATAAAAATTGGGGTCTTACATTTTTGTTAGTCCCGAATCAACGCAACAGTTCAAGTTTGATGACTCGATAGTCTAAAAGTATTTTTTTTAATTTTTTATTTCTTGCTCAATTCTTAGTGACAAATAAAGGACACATTCTATCTTTTATAGTAAATGTGTAAATTTTTAAGAAAAACTTGACTTTTGAGTTGTTTGAGTCTTCTTTTGAGAATACCAAAATTTATGACCAAGAAATCATAGAATAAAAATAAATAAATAACTTTTCAATTACGGAGATATCAAACTTGAATTGCTAAATTGACTCGGTACCAACTAAAATAACTCCATACTTGTCTCGTTTTATTTTGATATAAATTTAGGATCATCAAAATTATGTTTAGGTTTATGGTTGGCAAACATTGTTATGGGGGTGTAAAAAAGTCAAATAAGTCAATAAAACTTTCAACTTGGTGGTGGAGATAGAATTAGACTACTACTCCTACGTTTTAAAATTAAAATTACTTGAAAAATATATTCTCTTATAGATATTTCCAAATTTAAATATTTATTTTCAAATAAAGACATCATATATGGGGTTTTAATGTTCAAGTCAGAATACTAAAAGTCCTATTCAAAAGGGTAAATGGAATGGGTATTTCATGCATGCAATAACTCTTTAATTGCATTCAATTATTGTGAAGTTTAATTATAAATATTACTCAATTATTATGTCTATGTTTGTCATAATGGTAATGTTATGAATATAAAAAAAACATTTAAATCTTGTCACAAATAATACGACATGATCAATACAATATATTAATTTGTGTACTTGATTATATTATAAAATATTATTTCTCTTGTTTAGTACTTCCTCCATCTCATAATATATGATGTTTTAGATGATTTCACTGTTCTCAAATTATTTGTTGTTTTATATAATTTAAAAGAATTAATCACAATCTTTCCAAAATTACCCTTCATGGAAAAATGTTACAGATGAGAGCGAGAGTATGAAATAAGTCTATGATAAATTGTATTACAGACAATTAATATTATATTTAATGATATACAATCATTTCTTTAATTCTTGTGTACAACTCTAAAATCTATCTAACAAAATACAATTTGTTAACGTGAAGTTTCGTCGGCGCGTCCAATCACAGAATCTACGCGCTAGAACCTGCACAATAACAGATCACACAGAAGCTTGACGGCTTGTGCCGCCGGGGGATAGCTCCGGTGTGAGAATGAGTACATGTCGTTACAAGGTTTTAACAATGGAGGTTAAGTGTTTAGTGCTCAAAAGTATGAATTACCTCTTAATTGTAACCCTGGCCTGATATTTATAATAATCTCTCCGCCTTAGAATCCTTCTCCTAATCGGTTAAGGACTCCTAGCTATGGTAGTTACCATAACTTGGGTCCAACACAATCTCCTTAAAAGATGCAAGTAGAATTCAATCTAATCACTACATTTGGAGCAACCGTATTTAATTGTAATTGGGACGTCCGACTCTGCACGTAGGAAGACCCACTGTACAGGCCCAAATTATCCCACTGTCAGGTCTAGGCTTCGGCCCAAAGGACCCGAAGGCCCAACCCCCAATAGCACACAACAGGATAAGGCTCCGGCCAAAGGGGCTCGGATGCCGAACCCGAAGAAATCCACCAAAGTGAGGGTCCGGCCAAATATGGACAAAAGCCACAGCTTTTGAGGACAAAGTGACCCAAACCCTAGAAGGGTCCAATCTACAAGTCCCCTAAACAGGGTGGACTTTGAGGAGGTGCACAAGGAACCACCTCACATGACCCTCAAATTCGGAGGGACCCCGAATTTTTTTTTTGTGGATATGTATATAGGTTATAGCTCATAGGTATAATATATTTTATATTAATATTGAAAACGTTGATATAAATTGTGTTTTATATATTGATGTTGATAAAAAAAAATTAATATTTTTATATGCGAGAGGGCTCTAATTTTTTTGTCGCACGGGGCCTCCAAATTTTTAGGACCGGCCCTGCCCTTAAAATAGTGAAAACCAAAAAACATGGGATGCTGACTTAGGGGAAGGGATATAAAGGAAGAGAAACATGTAAATGGCTAAATGCACATGGGAGGGGGACAATACTCACATGTCATAAACATGGGCATCTCTTTTTCTTTGCTACCTTAATGAAGGGCATTCTTTGTTTGATCCACCTTCATTATTTAGTCAAGTACTTTTTTCTTAGGAACAATTATCTCACTCTAATCCAACTTGAGGTATATCTTTATTCTTATTATTATCTAATCATTATTAACCCAGTATAAAAGGGTAGAGCTAAATTATTCCTCCCGTTCTAAAAGTCTTTAGGCGAACGTAAGCATTGGAGGGGCGCCTAGACCTTAGCCGATGTTTAGACGTTTTTTAGGCGTTTTCTTAGCGCAGTCTCACTGGAGGGGGCGCCTAGAGCTTAGCCATGAGTCACTAAACCTTTTTTTTTACATTCAACTCATTTAACTTTAGTTTTCTTACAAACCGTTACAAAACCAATTAAGACTTTCGACTTTTAGTGAAATTTGACACATAGAAGTAGGACTGAGCAAAAAACGGGTATAACCGAAAAACCGAACACAACCGAAATAATTTAACCGAAATATTCTAACAATTCGGTTATTTTTACTATTTCGGTTATATCCGAATTTTTATACGGTTTTCGGTTAGTTTGTACGGGTATTACTTTTGGGTTATTCGGTTTAACCGAATAACCGAATAAGCCTTATTAAGTAAATAACCGATAAGCCCTTTCAGATCTATTTCTATTCTCACGAAATACCCTTCTCATACGTCTATTCTATTTCTATTTCTATTCTCCAGATCTATTTGATATAAACCCTTCCTTCTCTTTCTCCTGCCTTCTCTCTCCACTAATCTGTGCTTATTGTCCTCTTCCACTAATATGTGCTTGACTGCTTGTTGTAATCTCTCCACTAATCTATTTCAGACAAGTCGATGATGAAGATTGAAGACAGAAGGCGTATGAGTTGGGGTATTCCTAGCTTGACGTCAACGGGTGTCACCGCCATGGCCTAGCTTGGCGTCGAGTATGTAGGAGCGACTGGGGTGACTGACAGCGTACTTGATGCCATCGGCGGTGGCGGAGTCGTCCAAGATCTCAGCCATTTCCCCCCTCTTTTTCTACCACCATGACTGAATGCAAATGTAAAGCTATTCATATATATAAAATTTCTCAGATCTGTTTGTTACCTTGTGGTCTTGTTTCAGATCTGATATATTGTTTTATCTTTGCTGCTCTGATTTTATGCAAAGTTGCAAACCTTCATATTCGGTTATTAACCGATTAACCGAATAACTTATTCGGTTATTCGGATATTCGGTTATTCGGTTATTATATATTTCGGTTAGTAATTCGGATAGTTAAAACAGCTGAATTTCGATTTTCGGTTATACCCGAAATACTTATTCGGTTCGGTTAATAACCGAATGATCACCCCTACATAGAAGAGAGAAAGCTGACATGGAATTTTTATGCATGATGTAGCACGCTTAAGTGGAAATGAACAAACTTTATGGAGAAAATGAAAGAAATTCTTTTAAAATAAAATATACAAAAAACTTAGTAAAAAATATATAAAATGCAATAACATAAATCAAAAAAATATATTTTATTATTTTATAATTAATATCAAATAAATTTTTATGTAATTATTAGAAAATATAATTAAGGAAATTATAAATATTATTATTATTATCTGTATTATTATTATTAACGATATTATTATTATTATCGGTATTATTATTATTACTATTATTATTATTATTATCGGTATTATTATTATTATTAATATTATAAATATTATAATAATAATTATTATTATCAGTATTATTATTATTACTATTATTTTTATTATTATTATCGGTATTATTATTATTACTATTATTATTATCAGTATAACCATTGCTATTATAATAATTTTTATTATTATCGGTATTATTATTATTATTATTATTATTATTATTATTATTATTATTATTGAAGGTCACGTTGGATCATTTTTGACACATCAACTTTTTTTTTTCCAACTCAGCATCATGTGTTAAATTCCGTTAAAAGTAACGATTTTTGTAACGGTTTGTAAGAAAACTAAAGTTCACTGAGTTAACTGTAAGAAAAAAAAAAATTAGTGACGCATTTGTAAGTTGACCTAAAGTAGAGTGACTAAAAAAAGCATTTATCCCCATTACTATTATTATTATTACTATTTTTAATTTTACATGAAACATTACTAAAAAAATAATCTTTTTAAACTTAACAAATTCATTTTAAGTATTATAGATTTTTAAAGTAGAGGTCTGATTCTTCCTAGTAAAATGTTAGGCATCTAGTCAAATTGAAATGGTAAAAGACCGCCTATCGCCTAGACAGAAATTTTTAGAATACTATAATTTATACCCACTGTAGACTCCAAGTAAATACAATTAAGATTCTCTCCTATTTATACAAATAATGAACCTAACTTAAGTACGTTTTAGAGACATCTTTTGTATTATATATTAAAAGAAAAATTGATACTTCAATGATCTTTTGTGAGACAAAGATTATCTTGAGAAAAAAATAAAATCCAGTTGTGATATTTATTTACAAGAATTATAATTTTGGAATTATAATTCATGATATTATAATTTTGGGATTATAATATTTTTTGTTGAACATGGTATTAAATAGTTTCCCATATTAAATTATTTTATAATATTTGAATTAATAGTCCCAAATTCAAATTTAAAAATATGCAAAATAATTAAAATTAATAATCAAATCTCAAATATAATATTTACAAACAAACATAACCTAACAAATTAGAATTGTGAATACCAAGTTGGCCTATAATGATTGATTGAATAGGGATGTTTTACTACATGGGAGGCCCATTACCACTTCACCAGCCCCTCCATGTTGCCCCATCAATACAAATGTCTCCTAGCATGATTGGCAAAAAATGAAGAGTAATTAACCTCAGATGTCATGTGTGCGCGTCTCTCCCTCTCCCTCTCTCTATCTATCTAATAAAATACAAATGATTTTGAATTTTCCGCTCATTTAATAAATCATATGGACCGTCTAAAGTTTGGGATAAATCTCACCGTTCATACATCTATCTAATAAAATACATCTATCTATCTAATAATTTAATAATAATTTAATAAAATACAAATGACTTTAAATTTTCCGCTCACTCAATAAATTATTTTGATCGTTCAAAATTTGAGATAAATCATATTGTCCATACAGTGCCGGAGGCACGGGACCCAGCTAGTATATATATAGAAAATTGATCAGGTCCGGATGATCAAAATCCGGACCCCAAATTTTTTTTTTGTAGAACAATTAAAAAAAAATTATGGAACTAAAATTTTTCCATAATACAGTATTTTGGGTGTGTTTTTAATACCTACACCAACCAATGTATGTACAGTCTGCCCAGACTGTACAGAAATATTTTGGTATAGGCATCCAAATCACGCCAAAAATACTGTATTATGTAAAAAATTTAGTTCCATAATTTTTATTTTTTTTAGTTGTTTCAAAAAAAAAGCAAAAAAAAAAAGTCCGATTTTTAATAGAGTCCGGGATCCTGGACTGGATCCGGACTCTATATATATATATATATATATATATATATATATATATATATATATATATATATATATAGGGCTATATGTATATACACAGCTGTGTATTACACAGTAGGTCTAGGACGACAGATTTTTTGGGTTATAGCGACGGTAAACTGTCGCCATAGCCCAGAATAGCTATGACGACGGGTGAAACCGTCGCTATAGCCCAAAAAATCGTCGTCATAGCCTACTGTATAATACACAGCTGTGTACACACATTTTTTCCATATATATATATATATATATATATATATATATATATCATAGTCGGTCCTGGATTTTGTAAGGCTCAGGGCAAAATATTTTAAGTGTGCCCCTTTATATAAATTAAACAAAAAAATAAATAAATTATCAATTAATTAATTTTATTAAAATTATAAGAATTTACAAAAGATAAGTAAGAATACTTTGGGGCCTCGTTAAAAAATTTGTTTGGAGAAAATCTAATGGGACAAAACCCCAAACGAAGAAAAAAGAGTACCCCGAATTGTAAACATTGCATTAAAAATGAAGAACAAGAATCTCAGCCAAGTTTTCTGTTGAATTAAATAATAAATAAGAAAAAATTGACAAAAATATATATTATAATTTACAAAATTTATATATCTAGATTCTATATATATCTTTAAAAAAAATTACCTTCAAAGAAAGGCATTGGTCTAGCTGGTGGATGATTTATTTTTCAACTTTGTTGGAAAAGAGGAGAATCATTGGAAAAAAATATTACTTTCAAATATTATTTTTCTTTCTTTTTGTGGCTAAGAGTCTATTTTGATTCTCCATATTTATTAATTTATTTTATATTATATTTTTTTATTTTTTTTAATCACATATATACATATTTTTTATAAAAAAATTGGGTCCTCCTCAGCTTTGGGCCCTGAACAGTCTCCCCGATAGACCTGACCCAGGGCCGGCTCTGATATATATATATATATATATATATATATATATATATATATATACGGCCAGCCTCTTCAGCAAATTATAGAAAATGAATTAAAAATTAATCGATTATAGCGACGTTTTTATTCGTCTCTATAACATAGAAAATCTATAAAATCTGTTTTTTATGCTATAGCGACGGATAAAATCGTCGCTATAGTCGATTCATTCGCTTCTTTTGATTCGTTGAAGAGAACCAACATCTCTCTCTCTCTCTATATATATACACACACACACACACACAAATGGGGCTGGATAATCAACTTTATTAGTTAGTCTTTCTACGATGACATTGGTTTTGTAATTTTTTTTTAATAACTCTCAAAAAATGTACAATATTTATTCTAATTATATAATTTTATTTTTTGTATGTATTCAAATTACACATAAAATACTATTTTTATTAAAAAAAATCAATTAAAATAAATACTATATATTTTTTTGAGAGTTATTAAAAAAAACCCGGGTCGCTAGACCGGTCCCTTCTCGGTCCCCCTGGACTTTTTTTGTACTCCCTCCGTTCCAGAATAAAAGTCCTGGTGGATTTTTTACGCATATTAAGAAGATGAATAAAATGACAAAATTACCCATAATAATGTTATTAAATATGGAGAGAGAATTATAATAAGAAAAGTATGAGATATTTAATGCTACGTGTATAATAGGAAAATGTGTGTAAAAGTTTAGTTATTAAAGAAAAGTGGATATTTAACATGAGACTACCCAAAATAATAATAAAGACTTTTATCATGGGACGGATGGAGTATTAATTAATCCAGACAATTGGATATCCCATCATATCCTCTAACAAAGTGAAGAGTACCTTATCCAAATTTAGTTTAGCATTTCTTTGTATTGGGAATGTCTTTTGGAAATAAAAAGGAGTATTGATCACCATAATCAATGAAAACTTGATTTTTGGGATCAGAGTTAGACTGAGAGTAGAATCAATGAACTGAAATGTGTACAGTGTCATATGGGTGATTTTAATCCTCATGTGATTCTTTTTGTATCTTAAAATAATGCATTATAATTAAGATAAGTCATCAGTTTTTAAGTTTGCCTCCTAACTCAATTTAAATGAAATTAGTATTAAATGAAAGGTATATATACTTTCTATCACTATTAGCTTAATTTTTTTTTAAATGAAGACACCATTTTAGGGAAAATGAAAATAAAATAATATATTAAAACTCACTATTGTTTTTAAATATATTAAAATTTTAGTCTTTGTTGTACCTTCTTCAACACCTATACACAAGAATCAAATCATTAATTTCTATCTCAATAAAAGCAAATTTTTATAATGTCCCACTTATTTGAGAAATAATATAATTTTATAATCATTATTATTATAATTTTAATAACCAATTAAATCTCACTAAAAAGGAAAAATAAACTCACTAATAAGTCTGACTTAAAGAGGAAAAACAAGAAAAACATTAACATTACATTTGAATATTTGATACTAGATTTGTAAGTGAATAATTGTATGTGCATTAATAGTTATGCACTAAATGTGCATTGATATATAAAAAACTATACGTGAGTCTTACTTTTTAAATTGGATGTTATTAAAATATGTAAAAAGTAATATTAATTAAAATTTCTATTCAAAATTATTTCAATAAATTACATCAATTTTAAGTTTGTAGTTGTCTCTATTTAACTTCAAAAAATTAAATTTAATCATATATTCTAACACCAATGAGTAATACTTCTTTCATACCAAATTATGATATCAATATTGACTTTCTAAAAATCAATTTGAGATGTTTTTAAATTTAAAATTGGTATATATGATTCGTTTAATTTTAAAAAACAATAAAATTTATAACTAGTAGTGTTTTTTAGACAGTTTATTCATCATTGTAATTATATAAACTAAATGAATTCATTTAAATTTGAAAATGACTTTTAAAAAATCAATATTGTTGGAGTGTGATTATTTGGGTAGTGAGAGAGTCCTTATTAAAGTAAGATTGTATTTTCTTATTTGGTGGGATAAGGAGGTTTAATTTGGGAAGAAATCTATTAGCCATTAATTGCAGTTATAAGGTGATTCTGAAAAGGACTCCTACTCTTATCTATAAATACAGCAATAAGCAAGGGATTCAAGGAGGAATGACACAAGAGATACAACACAAATACACAACTTGTACTCCCAATATTATTATAGTGAATTACTCTATCTCTCCGTGATTTTTTTTCAATTGGGTTTCCATGTAAATTCTTGTGTTCATATTTTATATTTCTTTATTTATGTTTATATGAGTATATTTCGTGAGTTTGATTTCACAACAATTACTCCATCAACCGTTGGCGCTATTTTGGCCTGTCCTTTTGGGTGATTTCGTCAGGCGTACAAAATTAGGCGTTAACTTTGGCGCCATCTGTGGGAAACAAGACACTTGTTCTAGTGTCGATTTAAAATCACTGATTCAACGAAGGAGATAAGTGATTCTTTTTTATTAAATTAAATATATACTTGTACGTGTATATATATATATATATTATGCATGTGGTGGTAGTATTCACATGATGCATGTAAAATCTAAATATTAACACTTTTGTCCAGGTGATGATAAATTGGTGCTGAGTCACTGCACTAGTAACGAATTCAGCTAGTGCAAAGATAAAAGTTTAAGCTTTTATATCGTTGAATTCCTTTAAAGGCGAATTCGATTTCATCATCAACCACAGACTGAAGGAAATTCGGAGGATATAAATTCGGAGGATATAAATTCGGATGATAAAAATTCAGAGGATATAAATCCAGCGGATATAAATCCAGCGGATTTAAATCTCGCGGATAAAAATCCCACGGATAAAAATCCCGCTAATATAAATCTCGAGGATATAAATCCCGAAGATATAAATCTCGATGATAAAAATCCCAAGGAGACTTTTTGTACACTCTCTTATTTTAAGTTATTTATAATTCATCGTAAATAAAAGATGGAGGTAATGTTGAAGTGTGATTATTTGGGTAGTGAGATAGTCCTTATTAAAGTAAGATTGTATTTTCTTATTTGGTGGGATAATGAGGTTTAATTTGGGAAGAAATCTATTAGCCATTAATTGCAGTTATAAAATGATTCTGAAAAGGACTCTACTCTTATCTATAAATATAGCAATAAGCAAGGGATTCAAGGAGGAATGACACAAGAGATACAACACAAATACACAACTTGTACTCCCAATATTATTATAGTTAATTACTCTATCTCTCCGTGATTTTTTTTCAATTGGGTTTCCATGTAAATTCTTGTGTTCATATTTTATATTTCTTTATTTATGTTTATATGAGTATATTTCGTGAGTTTGATTTCACAACAATTACTCCATCAATCGTTGGCGCTATTTTGGTCTGTCCTTTTGGGTAGCGTACAAAATCAGGCATTAACATTGATGCCATCTGTGGGAAACAAGACACTTGTTCTAGTGTCGATTTAAAATCACCGATTCACCGAATGAGATAAGTGATTCTTTTTTATTAAATTAAATATATACTTGTACGTGTGTGTGTGTGTGTGTGTATATATATATATATATATATATATATATATATATATATATATATATTATGCATGTGGTGGTAGTATTCACATGATGCATGTAAAATCTAAATATTAACAATTTGGTTCAGGTGATGATAAATTGGTGCTGAGTCACTGCACTAGTAACGAATTCAGCCAGTGCAAAGATAAAAGTTTAAGCTTTTATATCGTTGAATTCCTTTAAAGGCGAATTCGATTTCATCATCAACCACAGACTGAAGGAAATTCGGAGGATATAAATTCGGATGATAAAAATTTAGAAGATATAAATTCAGCGGATATAAATCCAGCGGATAAAAATCCCACGGATAAAAATTTCGCGAATATAAATCTCGAGGATATAAATCCCGAAGATATAAATCTCGATGATAAAAATTCCGAGCAGACTTTTTGTATACTCTCTTATTTTAAGTTATTTACAATTCCTCGTAAATAAGAGATGGGGGTAATGTTGAAGTGTGATTATTTGGGTAGTGAGATAGTCCTTATTAAAGTAAGATTGTATTTTCTTATTTGGTGGGATAAGGAGGTTTAATTTGGGAAGAAATCTATTAGCCATTAATTGCAGTTATAAGGTGATTCTGAAAAGGACACCTACTCTTATCTATAAATACAACAATAAGCAAGGGATTCAAGGAGGAATGACACAAGAGATACAACACAAATACACAACTTGTACTCCCAATATTATTATAGTGGATTACTCTATCTCTCCGTGGTTTTTTCCCAATTGGGTTTTCACGTAAATTCTTGTGTTCATATTTTATATTTCTTTATTTATGTTTATATGAGCATATTTCGCGAGTTTGATTTCACAACAATTATTCAATCAACCGTTGGCGCTATTTTGGCCTGTCATTTTGGGTGATTTCGTCAGACGTACAAAATCAGGCGTCAACAAATATTAATCTTAAAATTAGGAATGGAGGGGGGTATATATATAACTATATTCGATTTTCTCACGATTGATAGGATAGCATAAATAATATAAACACACACAACATAGTTTTTACACTAATAGTCCTTTAATTCAAATAGTGACAATTATTTTTTGGGAAATAATCAAAACTCGCTTGTAATATTATTTTTCTAGGACAAAGGGAGTATACATATTCTTAAGAAGGTGCTAAACCTAATCATTTTAGACTAAAACTAACTCAATTTGTTATAGAATAATTACAACTTTAATGGTTGTTCCAACCTTAAATCCTTAATTAGATAATCATACAAGAGGGAATTAATTATAACCAACCCCATGTTTTTGCATTAATAAGTCTTAAAACAGATCCATAAGCCGAGGGATATAAGCCATCCAACCAAATGCTAATCCGTACACCTAACTTCTACCTAAGAAATGATTAATTAGTTTCATTTAGACACCAACAATATATATAGTTGTTGGGTTTAGTTGGTTAATTATATTCTAAAATATAATTAAGTTGTTGGGCTACTATATGCACATGGTTTTACAAGAAAAGAAGATTTTTGAGTGTTTGTGCGATCAGGTCATCAATTTTGTGGAATATATAGAGATTAAAAATGGTGATGTGATGTTAGAATTTGATCACACACACGCACACGACAGTAATGAATTAACACATAGATTTACGTAATTCTTGTTCGGGAGCGTTTTACCGACCTCCATAGGGGCTAAAGGCCTGACATCAGAAGGGCTTTATGAGACCACTGGGCCGAAGCCCATAGAGAAGTTGGAGGTGTTCGGGTCGGCGTTTGAGCCATCTTGGGCCGAAGCCGAACTCGTCTTATGGTGTTCGGGGTCAGGTCTTCGAGTCCTTTGGGCCGAAGCCCAGACCAGGTTATGGGACCGGTTGGGCCTGCACAGTGGGCTATCTTGCGTGCAGAGTTCGCATTCCCAGTCAGAATTAAATAAGGTAGCTCCAAAGGTAGTGGAGGGATTGGATTCTACTTGCACCTTTTAAGGAGATTGTGTTGGACCCAAGTTATGGTAACTACCATACACTAGGAGTCCTAATCCGACTGGGAGAAGAATTTTAAGGTGGTGAGTACTATAAATACAAGGCCTAGGTTATCATTATGAGGTAATTCCTACTTTTAAGCACTAAACACTTAGCCTCCATTGCTAAACCTTGTAACGGCCTGTACTCATTCTCACACCGGAGATATCCCCCGGCGGCACAAGCCGTCAAGCTTCTGTGTGATCTGTTACTGTGCAGGTTCTAGCGCGTGTATTCTGTGATTGGACGCGCCGGCGAAACTTGGTGTTAACATTGGCGCTAGAAGGAGGGCTTAGTGCTTAAACAATCACAATCAGATTCTTTTCTAGCGAGAAACGATGGCGAGTGTGGAATATGCAGTTTCCGACCGTGAAAAGGTCAAGACACACCAGACCACTCAGGTGAGAGGGTCGGTGAAAGACAGACTGGGTTCCAGAATTCAGGACAATCAGAGGGAGCAGACTGGCTCCCCCAGACGACGACTCTTCCATGAAAGCCAGCGTACCCCCAACCAGGCTAGTCGGATGGACGAAGCTAACTCACGAGTGTTGGAGGCGCATGAAAAGAGTCGTACACAAGGTAGTTGAGATCAAAGAGAATTCATCCTGCAGAAAAAGATGCAGTAAAACATAGATGCCATGACGGCCCTACGTCTTCAACAGGAGGAGCTCGAACTACAGATGGCTAACATGGCCGGGGAACAGGAGGCATCCTCCAAGAGGCGCAGGCACCATAGCCAGTCTCGATCTCCCCAAAGGCGAGAGGCTGATAGGGAAAGGAGCAGATACCGGAGTCGTTCGAGGGACGGCCGAAGCCGGAGGAGGAGCCGTTCAGCAGAGCGCCGATCAGAACACCCAGGCAAGTCTGGACGGAGGAGGGGAGACGAGATTCCCGAACGTGAGAGGGACAGACCCCGATCGTCCCCTCATGAAGGAGAGTCCGACCCCCTCGCTCAAAGGGTAGCCGAGTTGGAAAAGCTTCTATCGGCCAAAAGCATAATGGGGGAGCCTTCGGCCTGTATAGGGTAACCCTTTTCTGTGGAAATTAATCGGAAGACAGTCGACCCCAAAAGGAAGATGCCTCCAATGGAGACTTACGACGGGCTGGGAGATCCTTATGACCATTCTGATGGGTATGATAGGTTGATGACGTATTATGGCCATTCTGATGCGGCCAAGTGTCACATGTTCGCCACCACCCTGAAGAAGGGCGCCCGGGAATGGATGGGGACCCTGGCGTCAGGGTCAATAAGCTCGTGGAAGGACCTTTGGGAAAAGTTTCATGAGCGATTCGGGAGTAATAAGAGACGGGGAAAGATCACATCATCCCTCATGCAGGTTAGGCAGAGGTCAGATGAGAGCCTGGGCCAGTACGTTAAAAGGTTCCGAGAGGCTGTGGGGTCGATAGCAGAGTTGAACTCTCCACAAGCCTTGGGGTTCTTCACAACCGGACTAGACATCGGGAAATCAAAGAAGCTGATGAAGGACCTAGTGATCAACCCTCCGGCGGATTTAACAGAAGTGTTCCACAGGGCCGAGGGTCACATAACAATTGAGGAAGCGATGGGGAATTTCAAACCACAGTCCCACTCATATGATAAGTCCAGAGATCGGGACAAACAGAGTTATCAGAAGGCAGACACCCAGGGTAGGTCGGACAGTTACAGTAAGAGGAACTATAACGGAGGGGGGTCGGGCAATGGAAGGCCACCCTTCCCAAACAAAAATGTCAATAAAGTGTACACTGCACTCACTACGGATCGGGCCAAGATACTGGAGGAGATACGGAACAAGCCCTTTTTTGAACCATGCCAAACGATCACAAAGCTGGGGAAAAGGGGTCGGAACAAGTATTGTGCGTACCACCAGAGTCGAGGCCACACGACAGAAGATTGCAGTAACTTGAAAGGCTTGATAGAAAAGAATGTATAGAACGGGCAGTTGGTACAGTACGTAGTTGGCAGAGAAGGATCGGAAGCTCCCTGAGAGGACATCAGAGAACCTCCCCTAGAAGCACAACCGCAACCGAACCCACAAGCCCGAGGAGTTATCGATGTGATATCGGGCGGGTCGGTAGGGCGTGTAACCGGTAAGAAGAGGAGTGGGCATCTCGAAGCCGTACTGTCACTAGCTGGCTCCTCGCCCAGGAAAGACATGCCATACTCAGGCACGAACATCTCCTTCTCAGATGACGATTACCTTACTGATCACATTGAACCGCAAGACGGGGCACTGGTTATAATAGCTCAGGTAGGGCCAGTTGACATGAAGCGAATGATGATCGATAACGGGTCCTCAGTCGACATACTCTACACACATGCCTACCAGAGGATGGAGTTGGGAGGAAAGAGGATGGAATTGGGAGGAGAAGGCCCATTATATGGTTTCAGTGGCGAACCGGTTCATGTGTCAGGCACGATAGAGCTATCAGTTCGATTCGGTACGGCCCCTCAGCAGACATAAATTATGGTAAAGTTTTTTGTTGTATAAGTGGATTCGGCTTACAACGCCATCTTAGGGAGGCATACTCTAGCAGCACTACAGGCAATAACATCTATACCCCACTTCAAAATAAAGTTTCCGACACCGAACGGGATAGGGGAGGTAAAAGGAGATCTCGATATTGCCTGAAGGTGTTATCGAAATTCTTTAATATCTTCAGGAGTCGGGGTCAGTAAACAGAAACAGACATTGACCATCGAGTTAGAGCCGTTCACCGAGGGAAGTACTGAACCCATGGCTCTACCGGCAGAAGAAACCGAGGATTTCGAGTTAATACCAGGGAATCCAGACAAACTGATCAAGATTGGGGCAGGATTAACTGAACAGCTGCGAACGGGTCTAGTGGAATTGCTTCGGGTATACGCCGACATCTTTGCTTGTGAACCCAGCGACATGCCCGGGGTAATCAAATCAGTAGCACTACATAGGCTTCATACCGACACGAAGAAGAAGCCAGTGATACAGAAAAGAAGGATCTTTGCCCCGGAAAGACAGAGGATTATAGACGAAGAGGTTGCTAAACTGTTAGAGGTAGGGTTCATCTTCGAGATCGACTATCCCGAATGGCTGGCGAATGTGGTACTGGTTCAGAAGCAAAATGGGAAGTGGCGGATGTGCATCGACTACACGGACCTGAACAAGGCATGCCCTAAAGACTTCTATCCCTTACCCAACATAGACCAGCTGATTGATGCCAGTTCAGGGTACGAAATGCTAAGTTTCATGGACGCTTTCTTGGGATATCACCAAATCTTGATGCATAAGGAGGATATCCCGAAGACTAGTTTCATCACCCATCGGGCCATATACGCGTATCAGAAGATGACCTTTGGACTACTGAACGTAGGGGTGACCTATCAATGGATGATGAACTTCGTGTTCAGGAAACAGATGGGGCGTAGTATGGAAGTATATGTGGATGACATGATCGTCAAGAGCATGTCAGCCCAGGATCATCTGGAGGATTTGGCAGACTGCTTCGAAACGATAAGGCAACCTAATCTGAGACTGAACCCGACCAAATGTACCTTCGAATTAGGTTCAGGGAAATTTCTGGGATATCTGGTCAGTAAAAGAGGAATCGAAGCCAATCCAGAAAAAATCTCGGCGATCTTGGACATGAAATCTCCGAAGACATATAAAGATGTCCAGAGGTTGACGGGCCGAATTGCAGCCCTACGGAGATTCATATCAATATCAACTGAAAGATGCCTACCCTTCTTCGACACCCTCAAAGGACCGAAAAATGACAAAAGTTTCACGTGGACTTCGGAATGCGAAGACGCGTTCCAAGAGGTCAAAAGGTATTTAGGTTCGGCACCATTATTGATGAAACCGGTTCCCTCTGAACCTTTATACTTATACTTAGCTGCCAGCCCGATGGTAGTAGGGGCGGCACTGGTAAGGGATAAGGGAGGCAAGCAGTTTCTGGTGTACTACGTCAGCCATGTTCTCGGGTAGGGGTGAGCATTCGGTTATAACCGAACCGAAATGGCTATTCGGTTATAACCGAAAACCGAATTAATGATAAATTCACTATCCGAACAAATAACCGAATTTTGAGGTAACCAAATTACCGAATAATCGAATAACCGAATACCAAATTCGGTTATTCGGTTAATAATCGAAATGAAGGCTAAAACAGAAAAACCCTTTTTCTAGCAGAGAAAGCCAAGTGTAGACCCTCTGACAAATCTCTGTCATACAAAGCCCTTGTATGTGGATCAGATAAAGTCTCATATGCCTCCTGTACAAGAATGAATCTTTGTGTACTCCTCTATCTGGTCGATCAGAGAAACGTCCGGATGATATTTTCTGGCCAATTGCTTGTAAGCTTTCTTGATTTCAGAGAGGGTTTCGCTCACTGATATACCCAATAATTCATAAAAGCTCACTGCGGTTTGAACTGGGGCATACATGTTGTTAATGGCGACCTTTGTTCTTGATTTATATGACGACCCAGACGAGGAAGAGAAGGTTTTGGTGGAAAAGCCTGAATTTCTGAGATGGGTATTGAAAGAAATTACACCGCAAGGCTTATGGATTGATTTTCTTGAAAATTTATTGGGTATTGGGGAAAGATGGTAGGTTAGCTAATGTTGTTTGATGATATCACTTTACAGTTCATTTTCTTGATTCTTGATTCTCTCTCTTACTTTTCTGCTGGATGAAGTTGTAGATATGTATGTGTCAATGTGTGTATTTATTGTATGTTGGTGACAGTAGTTACGTTGTCCATTTTTTTAATTCGGTTATTCGGTTAACCGAATAACCAAAAATTGAAAACCAAACCCGAACCTGAAAAGCAGAAATAAAATTGGATATAACCGAATTACGAAAAAAAACCGAATAACCGAAATAATTCGGTTAAAAAATTTTGGTCCGGTTCGGTAGTTCGATTTTATCCGTTTTTTGCTCACTCCTATTCTCAGGGACGCAGAGACGAGATATCCGAACCTGGAAAAGTTTGCCTACGCCGTCATCATTGCTAGCAGGAAACTCAGGCACTATTTCCAGGGAGATCCTGCACAAACCCGAGGTGTCAGGTCGGCAGGCCGCATGGGCGATGGAGTTAACACAGTTTGCTATAAAGTATCACTCACGATCGGTAATCAAAGGGCAGGCTTTGGCATATTTTGTGGTAGAGTGCTCTTTCACAGAGTCGGAGATGAATATAGTGGCCGAAGCACAACCGGGTCAGACCTCGTGGACTTTATACGTGGATGGGTCGTCAACTTCAGATGTCAGCGGAGCAGGGGTCATTTTGACAAGTCCAGAAGGGTTCAAGGTCCAACAAGCTATTCGGTTCGGCTTCAAGACCACGAACAACGATGCGGAGTATGAGGCCATCTTAGCAGGGATACGATTGGCCCGAAGCTTAGAGGTACAGAGGTTGATCATCTACAGTGATTCACAGCTGGTGGTCAAGCAGTTATCGGGTGAGTACGAAGCTCGGGGGGCAAGGATGACCAAATATCTGGCCGAGTTAAAAGATAAGCTCACATACTTCGCATCGCACAGTTGTTTGGGGGTAGATCGATCATACAACACAATAGCAGATGCCCTGGCACGATTGGCAACTACCGAAGCGAGCTCTTTCGATAGATCAGTGTACTTAGAGAAATCCTGAAGACAGAAATCCTAGCTTTGGACCGACTCAATTGCTGGCTCACTCCTTATATCTCATATTTGGCCGATGGGACCCTCCCCTCGGACCGAATCCTATCCAGGAAAGTCAAACATCGAAGCTCGAACTTCGTCCTCATAGATGGAGACCTATACCGAAGGGCCTTTAGCTCTCCACCGCTCAAATGCTTGACTCCTTCAGAGGAAGACTACACACTTTGAGAGGTGCATGAGGGGATCTGTGGGGATCACATGGGAGCAAAATCACTGGCACATAAAATTTTGAGGTAGGGATATTACTGGCCGACTATCTACACTGAAGCAAAGGAATTTGTCAGGAGGTTCCCCAAGTGCCAGCTGAACAGCAACATCCCACATCAACCTCCAGAAGAGCTGTACTCGGTCCTATCTCCAATTCCCTTTACTGTATGGGGAATTGACATCCTAGGCCCTCTACCAAAAGCTAAGGGACAGGTTAGCTTTGTGATCGTAGCCATCGATTACATGACGAAGTGGGTCGAGGCCAAACCACTGCAAAATATAACCGAGCAGGAGTGTTTGAAGTTTGTTAAAGAAGGAATAGTCTACCAGTTCGGTATCCCGGTGTCAATTGTCTCAGACAATGGCAGACAATTTATGGGGTCGAAATTTGAGGGCTTTCTAAAGGAGTTAGGGATCCAACACCGAAAGACTTCGGTCGCCCATCCTCAGTCGAATGGACAAGTGGAAGTAACCAACCGAACCCTGCTCAATGGGATAAAGTGTAGATTGGATGAATTAAAGGGTCGGTGGCCCGAAGAACTGCTATCTATTTTGTGGGCATACCGAACTACTCCAAGAACTACAACTGGAGACTCTCCATTCAGACTGGCATTTGGGACCGATGCTCTCATTCCTGTAGAAATCGGATCCCCCACCCTTCGGGTCAGCCAATACAAAGAGTTATACAATGATGAAGGCTTGAGAATAAATCTGGATCTGCTAGACGAAGTCAGGGATTCGGCTATAATAAGGTTAGCGGTTTATCAGCAACGGACAGCCAGACACTACAATCAGAAGGTAAAGCCCAGGAGGTTTGCAGTGGGAGATCTAGTCCTCCGGGAGTCGGAGGCTTCAAACCCCTAGAACACCAGCAAGTTAATGCCTAATTGGGAGGGGCCTTACGAAGTGGTAGGAGTGCCGAAGCCAGGAACATACCGTCTTCGAGCAATAGACAGTTTGGAGGTAAAGAATACATGGCATGCTGGAAGACTTAGAAAATTTTACCAGTAATAGTTATGTTATTCTTACTTTTATCTATGTAATCGATTCCATTTAAATGATATAAATAAAAGTTCTTATTCCTATCAATGTTTAACTTCATCTATATTCATGTATTTCATTACTACTCGAACAGACACGCTTCGGGCACTTCCGATCAAGAGGTTCGGAAAGACACCACTGATCGAGATAAGTCCCGAGCATAACTGACCGAGAGTTTAGTACGTTCTTAAATTACAGATCTCGGGTACTGTCCGATCAAGAGGTTCAGAAAGACACCACTGATCGAGATAAGTCCCGGGTATGACTGTCGGACCCTTCAAGATCAGAAAAACTCTAAGGACAATTCGATTAGAAGGTTCGGGAGGACATAACTGATCGAGATTAGTCATAAGTAAAACTGACAACAATCATTCATGGGCCAAAAATGTATCTCATTTATACTTAGAAATTTTTTTACAATTTCTGATCAGACAGGATTCGGGTACATACACCGTCAACCTCACTGATCGGGTAAGTTACAAAACTAAAACAAGAAAAATGCAAATAGGAAGAACAGGGTCAGGAGGGACTAAGGAGAACCCTCATTCGCACGGACTCTTCGTCGAAAGAATCAAGTACCGAAGCATCCAGGCCGGCGTCAACAAGCTTCGCTCTCGCCTTCTCTCGATAAGCTTCGACCCCTTCAGCAAACTGGGCCATAATCTTATCAGTCAAGGCAGGCGATTCTTCATATTCCTTGACGGCTGCTTGTTTGATGACAGCCCGTTCTGCCTCCAAGGTACTGTTCGCAGCGATCACTGTCCTTACTTGATTGTGCATCCGGTTGATATGATCCTCGACGGCGTGGAGGTTCCCCACCAAGGTCTTATTCTCCTCGACCAGAAGCTCCTTGTCCCGCACCAACTTTTTGGCATGACCGTCGAGACCGACGAACTCTTGTTGTACTAGGGAATGTTGGTCTTCGAGCTCAGCGATCCGACGTTCAGCCTTCGTCACTTTGTTTCGAGTATCGGCATGAAGGTCCCTTTCTCTCTTCAGCTCCGAATCCCGACCCCTCAGCTCGGCCTTGAGAATGTCCACGTCGGTTCTCAGTTGAAGCTCTCTCTTTGTAGACCGAGTAAGAGGAGCAATCGCACGAGCAAGGATAGCATTGGCCTAAGTACAGAAGACATATCGGTCAGATAAAATCCAAAGAATCAGTAAGGGAAAATATATACAAATGAGAGTAAATACCTGAGTCTGAACCTTGAGATAGGTAACCAAAAAATCCTCGGATGAAAAGTTCTTGAACCGATCATCGTCACCGGAGAGCCTGAACTGATCAAACAAATAGAAGGGGAATTTATCAGAAGCATTCTTCGGCCAACAGGTAGTCGGCGACCCCTCGGATGAACTAGCTTTGGATGTCGGGGTCGAAGTTGGGATTGGGCCAATAACCTCCTCGACAGGGAGAGGCCCCTCGATCAGACGAGGCTTCTTCGAGGATGGTTCAAGGGGCCGATCCTCGGTATCATCCGAATCCTCGACCACCGTTACTAGGGTAGGCGGGGGAGGAGTTGGTTTGGGAGCAGGCTTTGGCTAGGCCTCAGGGATTGCCTTAGGGGGAGCTCGGACAGAAGAAGGCCTCTTCTTTGCCTTTTTTAGCAAGGCCATCTTATCAGCCCCTTTCATCTCCAACACGTTTTTTGTGGAAATGTCAGCCTTGGATGAATCAGGAGGAGGCCCCATCGACGAACCAACAGATAGTTCAGTGATGAGAACAGCCTCGTCTGAGGGAGTATCATCAGCGGCAGGAAGGTGGATGGGCTCGGCTATGATCGGAAGAGGAGTCAAAGCCACTTCGGCATCATCAGGCTTGAAGATGGTTACTACGACATAAGACAAAAAGATCATTGAAAAGAAACAATAGTTGAAACACTGGAATATAGACACATGGGTTCGGATATGACTACTTACAACCGTGTTCATAGAGCCACGATTCGTTGGAAACGATCCCCACACCCCAGCTGGTCTGCTTCAAAATGGCATAAAACTTTTTGAAAGCAGCCGCACGACCCTTCGGGAATTTGGTAACTTTTATTGGGGTGTCGTCGGGACCAGCCCAGTCTGGCAGAAGGTTGAGGTCAGTACCTTTCATGAAGAACCATTGTGAGTGCCATCCCTTATTTCTCGAAGGGGTCTTCACGAAAGTCTCTCGGCCAGGAACACGGTTTAGGTGTTGTAGACCAAGCTCCTTTGACCAACAGACAGAAAATAGGACAAAGAAAAAGTCCAGCCCAGGTGTAATACCAGTCTCTTGGCAGAGGGCTATAAAGCTGACGAGTTGGATATAGGAGTTCAGCGCCAATTGTACGAACCCGACCCTGACCAGACAAAGAAAAGAGGAGATGAACTCGTGTAGGGGAAACCGAACCCCGTACTTCAGGGCGTAGAGGTGGACGGCTACCCAACCACCTTCGGGACGGTGATACATCCTCTCGCTGGCCTCGGCCACCCGAAGCTTATACTCTTTGGGGATGTTGAACAAAGAACGGATGTCTGATAGTTGGGAAGGTATAATGGACGATTTGGTGTTGATAACTGCGTAGTTGGTTTCTGAAGCATAGAAACGACGAATTCGGGACTCGGCGTTCTCCACGGACACTTCGGTCGGGGCAGGCGGTAGTTCGACTTCCAGAAGTTCGCCAGTGGTGACGAGGGTAGGTTCAGTGGCTGGAATAATGCTGGAATCAGCCATTTTAAGGGAAATGTAATGAAAACGAGAGGTTTAGAAGAAGGAATGAGCAAAAATAGCACTCAAACGCTAAATGAGGAGAGGAAAATGGTGAATACGGAGGGGCAGTATCTCACCGGAAATCGCCTTGCCAAAAAATTTAAAGTTAGAGGATTTGAGAAAGAGGAGTCAGTAAAGGTGATAATGAAGGGGAAGTGGGGTTTTTATAGGGTGTACGGCACGGAGTCCCAGGGCGGCTACTAAATGCTTAAGGTGGGTCCAGGCATTAAAAGGCGTGTAACATTTCAAATATTTATAACAGACCGTTGGATTTCCCCAGACAGCTCATCATTGGCTGTCATGACCTTTTGATATCCTGACCTTCCAAGTCTCTAATTATAAAAATGTTATAATCAGAGAATGGGGGGCAATGTTCGGGAGCGTTTTACCGACCTCCATAGGGGCTAAAGGCCTGACATCAGAAGGGCTTTATGAGACCACTGGGCCGAAGCCCATGGAGAAGTTGGAGGTGTTCGTGTCCGCGTTTGAGCCATCTTGGGCCGAAGCCGAACTCGTCTTATGGTGTTCGATGTCAGGTCTTCGAGTCCTTTGGGCCGATGCCCAGACTAGGTTATGGGACCGGTTGGGCCTGCACAGTGGGCTATCCTGCGTGCAGAGTTCGCATTCCCAGTCAGAATTAAATAGGGTAGCTCCAAAGGCAGTGGGGGGATTGGATTCTACTTGCACCTTTTAAGGAGATTGTGTTGGACCCAAGTTATGGTAACTACCATACACTAGGAGTCCTAATCCGAATGGGAGAAGGATTCTAAGGTGGTGAGTACTATAAATACAAGGCCTAGGTTATCATTATGAGGTAATTCCTACTTTTAAGCACTAAACACTTAGCCTCCATTGCTAAACCTTGTAACGACCTATACTCATTCTCACACCGGAGCTATCCCCCGGCGGCACAAGCCGTCAAGCTTCTGTGTGATCTGTTACTGTGCAGGTTCTAGCGCGTGGATTCTGTGATTGGACGCGCCGGCGAAACTTGGCGTTAACAGTTCTCAATTTGGGTAGTCCACGGGAGCGGTGTTCTTTTTATTATTCACTTAGTACATAGAATTTGACAACAGAGAATATATATATCTGCTACTCATTTTCCAACCCTAATTCACATTATAGCCAAAATACCCATAATGTCTTTTTCAACACCGTACTGTATCATGGAAGAGGGGGGGAGGGGGAGGGGGAGGGGGAGGGGAGGGGGGGCTACGCATGGAAAGTGGGGGAACAGAGCATAGTTGGTAGATATGTGTATTAAGGTTTAGGCAGCATGGTTGGAAATTGTTTGTGTTACAAAGTCTGTTACTCTTCCAATTTGTATGATTGCAGGTCTTGTGAAAAATTTGAACTAAACTCATTGATCCAAGTCTTTTGGATTAAAGTTTTATCAGTACTAAAATCTTTCTTTACCGTTTGCTAAAAAAAATGTAGACAAACTATATACAAAAAGTTGTGCACAAAGAGTAGGACTTATGCCGGCTTGTGAATTTTTGATTCCAATCTCAGCCTTCAAATCAATTGATCAACGGTCTGAAAAGAGGTTCTTGACACAGTGTCCATGACAATCGGTTGACATGGATAGATTCCCATATATATATATATATATACGGTCCCGTTCAAAAGCATCACGCTTAAGTAACATTACTCCCTTAAAAAGCATTCCTATTTAAATGGTTCACTCCGTGTTTTTTCGCTCTCTCCTCACTCTCCTCACGACTGAACTCTCATCTAATGTTCCCCTCCAGATAATCTAGGGCTGCAAAATCGAAGCTGCTATAATAGATTTCTTTGAAGGAAGTAAGTGCAACATCGAATCCTATTCTTCCCTTCTAATATTTTAAATCGTTTGCTGTAAGCCCTAGAATCCTATTCTTCCCTTCTCTCCACCGCCGCCTTCGCCCGTCGTCTCAGCTCTAAGGTATGTTCTTGACTTCTTATGTTCATTTGTCAGACGACTTTTAAATGAAATTAGTAGTTTTATTTATTCAACCTGTGACGCCCCCAAAATTAGGTATACATCACCCATCTTGGGTCGCCAGATACATGGTACAGAATTCAAATACATCTTACTAATACAACTGTCGTGTACAATACGACAAAACGTAAACTGTGAGTTTGAATACAAATATTATCTACTAGAGATTAAACAAACTCAAAAGGAGTCCTCGTTACAATTATTATCACACTATTTCACAGAATAGTGAGGACTATTAATGCTATCCTCTGGACCATTACTCCGTTCCCCAACTCGTCCTAGCTATATTCTCATTTCCTGAAGAGAACAGTGAAAGAAAGGGTGAGCTCAACTAGCCCACTAAGAAATATTATGACTAAGATAATGCAGAATAAATTATCATTAGTCTCCAACAATGTTAAACTGATAAAATATAATAGACATCAAGTTTAACTGCAGCGGAACAAACAATCCATTAAAAGAGTCAAGTAGAAAATAAAATCTACTATCATTTATGATTAAAAAGGTTTTTCATCACTGTTATTGCTGACACTCAGCTTAATAAATATTCCACATCATCGAATCACTCCTGCACTACGGCCAAGGATATTCTTTAGTATCACGACCACAATTATCCATGCACTGCAGGCCAAGAATATTCGTGTATTCATTAATGGTCATGATCATGCCAACAACTGTCCATCAATGCACTACGGGCCAATGAGAACTTTTACCGCATCATTTGTAACATTATGGTCATGATTACACCGAATAATCCCTGGTCATAATCATACCAAGTCCATCTATGCACTACAGGCCACAGATGACTTTCAACAAAATATAAACATGAGGATGATGACAATGATATAAGAATTCAATAAAACAAGTTCAAGAATTATTTTATCCAGGAATTATTAACGTCCAAATTGTCAACATGTTACTGTTTTGTAGAGTAAAATTCAAGAATGATCAGAAGAATATTTCCATGAAAAGATACTGGATGAAGCGCAAATATCAAGGATATTCTACTAATTTCATGGAGTATAGAAGTCAAAACTTTAACCAACTGAGTATAATAAAGAATGAAATAACAAAAGAAATCACCATGCATGCGGTACTTTGCATAGGCAGGTTATTCCAACAGAATAATAATAACGGAACCAGGTCAGGCAAAATTTGCACCGACAGGATGTTCCAACAGAATAATAAAGACGGAACCAGGTTCAGTGTAACACACACAGACAAGATGTTCCAACAGAATAATAATAAGACGGAACCAGGTCCGGTGTAAAACACACAGACAGGATGTTCCAACGGAATAATAATAAAGACTGAACCAGGTCCGGTGTAAAACACACAGATAGGATGTTTCAACAGAATAATAGAAGAATGTCACCAAGTATAGGGTAGACCACGTATACAGGTTATTCCAACAGAATAATAAGAAATGGAATAACAAGAATTCTCTTCATGAATAAGAAAGAATAACACCCCTTACTGTAAAAGAAACTGAATATAAAAGTAGTTAAGTAGCAAAATACTTTTCTTCTATCTCTCTATAGTCTCTCTCTATAGTTTCTCTCTCTAGAGTTCAGTGAATTCGTAAGAAAATAATGAAGGAATGGGCTTCTATTTATAGAAAAATGTAATGGATACTATGCAATAAAATATTCTAATAAAATAAAAACTTTTAAATAAAATATATTATAAATTATATCTTATATATATTTAAACTTCACGGGTCATTACTCCCGTGATACTCCCATCCCCACCTTTTCATCATCATATATATATATATATATATATATATATATATATATATATATATATATAATATACCAATTATATAATATATATTATCACATGTCTATATATATATATATGTGTGTGTGTGTGTGTCCTTTATACAAAAATCCCTCCTGACACTATCAAAAGCTTACCCGTGAGATGCTGCCTCCTTTTCAAATTCATTTTCCACACGGGGGCCCCACATGTGGCTCCACTTTTATTATATTAAAAAATTTCTACCGATTATTTTGAAAAATGGGTAAATAGGGGTCCATAAAATAAACAAAATTTACAACAATTACTATAGTAATAATTGAACAAAACTGAGTGACTTCTCACGTAAGCATCAATAATCAATACCGTGTGCTACTGTGCAACTACGCGTATTACTGTACTTTTAACACCGGGTGTTTCAACAGTTAACGGTAAAACTTCCGCCGTTATTTTTATAAAGTATTTTTGTCTTTTTCTCAATCCGACAATAATTTTGTTGTGGGGTCCACCAATGATTGTGCCGTTGTACGAATATTCCCTGTTAAAACGAATATTCCCCGACCAATCGAATATTATATAACAACTTGCGTACTTTGCAAAATTTATAAATATTACCCATAACTATAACATTATATCAATTTTTTACTCCATAATATTCAAAAATAATATTTATAAAAAATTCATCTTTATTTAAAAAGTTGGGGTTTTACAGGATCCTGCTAAGACATATCTTAAATTACTTTTTTTTTCTTGTATTTTATTATGATTTTGTATCCAGCTACTGGGCATGCCTCTTTTTTATTATTATTATTAAACCGTTCAAAAGACTAAAATATATTAAAATTATGATTTGTTACAAAAGATGAAAGGATTACAAACAACGAACTCATATATTAATTCTTTTAAATAAAATAATAAATAATCAGAAAAAATGTCAATCGTAACAACAACGCCAATGGACACCAAATAAACTCCTGAAATACAGTTATATTCTAAAAATAATAATAAATTACGCAGATTCAGACTGTTTTTAGCACGAACAACGAAGAACAAGTCGCCATGAAAGCGCCACATTCAAATTTAAATAATCTATCTTTAACAATTATGCACTGAAAAAAGTATCACGAACAAAAAAAATCTCCCAAGCGGCGGAGAAAGCCAATTCTCCCAAGAGATAAAAATGAAATATCCTCATAAAAGAAAAAGAAATCAGTCATCTCATGGGAAAAACATGTCCCACAAAAAGAGAAAACAAATCCCACAAAACGGGAAAATAATTTATTGGATTAAAATAAGAGAGATTTAGATTAAAACAATTTATTAGATTAAAATAAGAGAGATTCGGATACGGTAGTATCCATATATGTTTATTTGCGAATATCTTTAAATCGAATACAGATAATATCTGTTATTTTCAAATACGATTAATATCCGTTTTTTTTCGAATACGGATGCGGACGGATATGATTTTTTCGGTTACCATTTATAGCCCTAACTATAACTAAAATAAAAAAATAATGAGTTTTAAAATATAGTTTATTAATGTTAATTTTTTTATTTTTAATAAATATTTAAATACAATAATCAATGTTCTAAATTACAATTCAAATAAGTTTTTATCATTTTAGAAATCCTAAATTTTAAAATGAATGTTCTACTTATTAATGTTTAGATGTTTATTTTATGTGTGTGGAGCAATACTGTAGTGTGTATGCATATTTATAATTTATAATTAGATTCAAAATATTACATTGAATATTTAATTTTTTTTCAAATACTTGATTAAAACTTTTATAATATATTTATGGGAACTTTTATTTATAGTTTATCCTCAATACATAAATTATAATTTACATAGTTATAAAAAGATAATTTTATTTCATTATATTTATGGAGACTGCGAGTTATAATGTACAGTATATGTGACAACTGACAACTAGTTAATCCAACTTGATCCAAAATTTACTTCGGACTTACTTTAAATATTTGGACTTCTAATTTTTTAATAATTGGGCAAATGAAAGTGATAAGTACTCCCTCCACCCGAAAATTCATAAATGTGAATTAATTATTCAACCCCCTTCTATATTAATTCAGACTTTACACATTTTAATAATAAAATTATATTGTTCATTGTTCCCGCCTCCCAACATTGCAAGTAAGTTTTGAAAGTAAAAAACTTATAACAAACTAATAACTATAGTTTTGTTCTTCTAGTGTATAATTTTCTTGGTAAATAATACATTTTAAATAATTTAACTTTATAATAGTAAAAATATATTAACTATACTTAAATCAATTTATTTCAGTTTATAAATATTAGAATAAAAGTGTTATTTCCTACTTTCTAGAAGTGAAATGATATATTTTTAAAATAATTTTCTTATGATAGTGAAAACTAATTATTATATAAGGAATGTCACTTTTAAAAAAATTATTTTGCTTATTATATAATAATTAATATATATATATATATAAATTATTTGGATACGGATCCGGATATCCGCTATCTGCCGGATATATTTACGGTCGGATATTAAACGAATACGAATACACCTATATCCGTATTTGTATCCGTTTATTTGCGGATACCTTTAAACCGAATACAGATATATTCATTTTTTTTTTCGAATACGAATGCGGACGAATACGAATTTTTCGCTTACCATTTACAGCCCTATTTAAGATGGAGGTCTATTTGTGTTACATTAAGAAGGATTAATTAAACAATAAAGATAAGCAAAACCATCACTTTTTTTATGGGTTTAGTTAACCATGATGGCGTTTTATATAATGTTTATAGTAATTTTAATTTTATTCAATAGTTTTATTTGAGGAACGTATTACATTAAACTTATAAATAAACCATTGTTGACCATGCCAATTGTCACCAGTGATTCCATATCCAACTGCTAATTTTTCAGGTATTGACTAACACCAAATGTTGCACGATATACTTACAACCATAATCAAATGTTAGTTACCAGAAATAAGAGGCGCGGCAAGTTTTAGTCCCTAATTTAAAGTCTGAAAAAATATCGAGTGGATGGGTTGTTGGTCCAATCAGTGATCGAACCGTTATTGATTAAGAGGGTGCTTGATAAAAATTGAATGAATATGAATCTGAATGAGCTGAATTTCAATCTGAATAAAAAAAGTTGTTTGATAATTAACATGTCTGAAACATCTGAATGACAAAATTTTATTATTTTACCTCTGAAAAAATTCAAAGTTGTTGTAAATTTATTTAATATTACTTAATATAATAGTTAATATTTTTTTAATTTTTTTACTCTATTCGGCTGCTAATTCAATAAAAAAATCTGACTTAGCCATTCGACTCAACCATTTGACCGATTCCGCCATTCAGCTGATTTTTTTTCAAAACAAACGCACTTAATGGCTGACCGATTCAATCATTAAATCATTCAAATGTATTCAGTTGTAAACAAACAGTCTTTAAGTGACGTCATTAATATATAAATATATTATTAATAATTAATAAATTTTTTAAAAATTTATTTTTTATAAATTAAAATATAATAAAATTAATTATAATATTACTAAAAGTGGTTATAACCATGGCTCTCGTTACCAAATTTCAATTCCATGTCAAGTCAATATCCTTGTCGATTATTGTTTTCTCTAGTGGATATGTATCGCACCGCTTTAACCTAAATATTACTATTGAGCTTGGATCTATTTGATGTGAGCAGGCCATTTGGGTCTATATCGTAACACAATTCATGCATTCAGAAGAAAAAAAAATCGAAAAAAAATCAATAAAAGGTTGACCTCCCTAATTATACAATGTGAGTATAGTTCTTATCAAAAAGCTGGAATTTATTGAAAATGAGGATCATGCTGATCTCTTTTTGTTGTCGAGTTAATTATACTCGTTTGAGGATTGTTTAGTAGCAAATTAAATTGCTCACCAAGCTCTCTCTCTCTTTAATATTTGCACAACTTTAGCCTAAATTTAGCTGTTGAGTTCAATAATTGCATTAATTAAGAGTGGAAATGTGGAATCCAGTTGTATCTTACCAACAAGTTTATTTTTTTGAGTCCTTTACATTAATATACAACAATTACTCCATCCATCCCAAATTATCTGCTGTTCTAGAGTTTTACACACATACCAATATGTATGATAAAAATACTAAAACACCATTTGTGCATTGGAATGATAGTATATTAAAGAGAGAGAAACAATGATTAATTGAAGAGAGAGAGAGAGAAAGTAGTTGATTAATTGAAGAGAGAGGGAGAGAAACAAGGATTAATTGAAGAGAGAGGGAGAGTATGATTAATTGAAGAGAGAGAGAGAGAGGAGTGAATGTGAAGAGAGAGAAAGTTTGATTAATTGAAGAGAGAGAAAGTATGATTAATTGAAGAGGCATGAATGAGTAATGATTATCAACAATTAGGGTAAAGGGGCAAATTTGGAAAACAAATGAAAAAAATGCATTGGAATCTTAAAAAAGCAGATATTATGGGACAAATTTTTTTTGCTAAAACAGCAGATAATTTGGGACGGAGGGAGTAGAAAGTAATTACAAAAATAAAATATACACAACATAATTACAAAAATAAAACATACACAATATTACGTGCTAAAATCACGTGTCATTAACTCCTACACGTCAGTTACCGAATTTCATATTTGCAATTAACCGCCCCTAAAATCATACAACTTTGAAATCGGAACAATAGATCAACGACAAATCTATCGGAGAAGACAAAAACTTCTGTCGCGACTCTCAACTCGAAGAAGACGAATCATTTTGTCACGGCGCTACTCTGAAATCGAAAATAGCATACAACATCAACAACTTCTTCAAGTTCAGTAACCGAAAACTTACGACAACTTAGTGATTGTTTATTACAAGATCAACAGCCCGTTCGATACAAATTTGAATATTGAGGTCTGTGAATTCAAAAGTTATATGCATATACTACCTATGGATACTACGAATTCCTATATTGGTTACCTTTCTTAGGTTTTTCGCAGTAAAAAATGGTCACAAAGTAAGAATACGGAATGTTTTGATTCCAAAATGCATTTGAACATATGTTTTATATTATGGTTACTAAGTAGATATAAATTGGTTACTGTCTAATGCTTCCTTGGTTATTGTGTAGCATTTATGCTGTATTGGTTACTGCATAATATTACTGACTAATTATGAATTGGTTACGGACTAATGCTTAATTGGTTACTGCCTAACATTATATTGGTTACCGTCAAACGCTGGTTTGTATAGGTTACTGACTAAACCCCTTATATTTTTCTGAATTGGTTACTCTTTAACATTATATTGGTTACTTACTAATGATGAATAAGTTATTGTCTAATGCTGGTTTAGTTACTGCATAATGGTACTAACTAATGCTGCATTGGTTACTGACTAATAATGACTTGGTTAATGTGTATCATTATATTGGTTACTGACTAATGCAGACTTTGTTACTGTGTAACATTATAATGGTTACTGACTTGGTTGCTATTTAAAATTATAATGGTAACCAAACAAATATTACTGACTAATGCAGGCTTGGTTATTGAAAAATACTGACTTGGTACGGTCTAATGCTGGCTTGGTTACTGTTTAACATTATATTGGTTACTGACTAGGTTACTATATAAAATTATAATGGTTACTCATTAGTGATGACCTGGTTACTGTGTAATAGTATAATGTTATATTGTTTAATTATTGTTTTTTTATATTAGAGGTTACTTAATGACTACATTGGTTACCATCATGCATTTGAAAATGGTCAGAAAGTAAGAATAAGGCATGTTCTGATTCCAAAATGTATTTGAACATATGTTTTATATTATGATTTCTAA
This sequence comes from Panax japonicus, assembly GCA_020205505.1. Taxonomy (NCBI): domain Eukaryota; kingdom Viridiplantae; phylum Streptophyta; class Magnoliopsida; order Apiales; family Araliaceae; genus Panax; species Panax japonicus. The sequence goes on from CM035105.1 coordinate 8,939,551, forward strand.
ATAGAGATAAATTGATTAACATGAAATTTATTTTTAAGTAAGTTGAGCAATTGGTCAATAGAGAGTTGACACGCAAACAAAACTCTATGTGTGTCTGTATAGTTCTTATCAAAAAGCTGGAATTTATTGAAAATGAGGATCATGCTGATCTCTTTTTGTTGTCGAGTTAATTATACTCGTTTGAGGATTGTTTAGTAGCAAATTAACTTGCTCACCAAGCTCTCTCTCTCTCTCTTTAATATTTGCACCACTTTAGCCTAAAATTAGCTGTTGAGTTCAATAATTGCATTAATTAATAGTGGAAATGTGGAATCCAGTTGTATCTTACCAACAAGCTTATTTTTTTGGGTCCATTACTTTAATATACAACAATTAGAAAGTAATTACAAAAATAAAACATGCATAACATAATTACAAAAATAAAACATACACAATATTACGTGTTAAAATCACGTGTCATTAACTCCTACACGTCAGTTACCGAATTTCATATTTGCAATTAACCGCCCCTAAAATCATACAACTTTGAAATCGGAACAACAGATCAACAACAAATCTATCGGAGAAGACAAAAACTTCTGTCGCGACTCTCAGATCGAAGAAGACGAATCATTTTGTCACGGGGCTACTCTGAAATCGGAAATAGCATACATCATCAACAACTTCTTCAAGTTCAGTAACCGAAAACTTACGACAACTTAGTGATTGTTTATTATAAGATCAACAACCCGTTCGATACAAATTTGAATATTGAGGTGTGTGAATTTAAAAGTTATATGTATATACTACCTATGGATACTACGAATTCCTATATTGGTTACATTTCTTACGTTTTTCACAGTAAAAAATGGTCACAACGTAAGAACACGGAATGTTTTGATTCCAAAATGCATTTGAACATATGTTTTATATTATGGTTACTAAGTAGATATAAATTGGTTACTGTCTAATGCTTCCTTGGTTATTGTGTAGCATTTATGATGTATTGGTTACTGCATAATATTACTGACTAATTATGAATTGGTTACGGACTAATGCTTAATTGGTTACTGCCTAACATTATATTGGTTACCGTCAAACGCTGGTTTGTATAGGTTACTGACTAAACCCCTTATATTTTTCTGAATTGGTTACTCTTTAACATTATATTGGTTACTTACTAATGATGAATAAGTTATTGTTTAATGCTGGTTTAGTTACTGCATAATGGTACTAACTAATGCTGCATTGGTTACTGATTAATAATGACTTGGTTAATGTGTATCATTCTATTGGTTACTGACTAATGCAGACTTTGTTACTGTGTAACATTATAATTGTTACTGACTTGGTTGCTGTTTAAAATTATAATGGTAACCAAACAAATATTACTGACTAATGCAGGCTTGGTTATTGAAAAATACTGACTTGGTACGGTCTAATGCTGGCTTGGTTACTGTTTAACATTATATTGGTTACTGACTAGGTTACTATGTAAAATTATAATGGTTACTCATTAGTGATGACCTGGTTACTGTGTAATAGTATAATGTTATATTGTTTAATTATTGTTTCTTTTATATTAGAGGTTACTTAATGACTACATTGGTTACCATCATGCATTTGAAAATGGTCAGAAAGTAAGAATAAGGCATGTTCTGATTCCAAAATGTATTTGAACATATGTTTTATATTATGATTTCTAAATAGAGATAAATTGGTTACTGTTTCTTAGAAATTTACTTGCAGAATAATGTTTATTTGATTTTTTCATATTTTTAATTGAGTTCTACTGATTGTTTTTATATTAATGGATACTCATCAAATACATTGGTTACCTTCATGCAACATGCTGGTTACTGTCTAATGTTTCACTGGTTATTATGTAGCATTATGTTGTCTTGGTTATTGCATAATATTATTATGGTTAATGATGTATTGGTTATTGGTTATGCTGAATTGGTTACTGCTTAACATTACATTGGTTACTGTCTAACTATGACTAGGTTACTGTCTAATGCTGGATTGGTTAATGCATAATGGTACTAACTAATGCTGCATTGGTTACTGACTAATAATGACTTGGTTATTGTGTACCATTATATTGGTCACTGATTAATGCTGACTTTGTTACTGTGTAACATTATAATGGTTACTGATGAAGACTTGATTATTGACTAATGCTGACTTGGTTATTGTTTAACATTATATTGGTTACCGGCTAACATTGATTTGGTTACTTACCAATACATATTCTGTTGACAGACAATGGAGATGATTCCAGTTGTACTTTATTTCAACGGCACATGGGCTGATAGTAACCAATTCACCAAATTTGAAGTTACCGGCATATTAATTCCATCAACTAGTTCGCTCAAAGAAATGCTAAACAAAATATGCAGTTCATTACGGCTAGACACTAGGGGTGGGCAACCGGTAAAAACTGGTCCGAACCGAACAGGTACCGAACCGAATCGCTACCGAGATTACTTAAATTTCGGTACCGATACCGGTACCGGTTGAACCGGTATACCGAACCGGCGGTACCAGTTTGGTACCAGTTTTTACCGAAAATCAATATAATTATTATTTTTATTATTATTTTATTATTTTTATTATTATTTTATTATTTTTATTAATATTTTTTTATTATTATTATTATTAATATTATTATTATAATCAATATTTTATTATTATTATTATTATGAATAAATTATTAATAATAATAAAAAATAGAAAACCGGTATATACCGGTCCGGTCTAAACCGAACCATAAAAGTGGCGGACCGAAACTGATACCGAAAAACTTGTATATACCTGTTTTTTTATACCGAACCGGTCCGGTTTACATTTATACTGAACCGGTCGGTTCGGACCGGTCCGGTTCTTCCAAAAACTGAAAAAAATCAAAAAATTTGCCCACCCTTACTAGACACAAACGCAACAACATTGTCAATCAAATTTTAGATTAGAAGCGACATTCCACCGATCAATATATCAGATGAACCTTAGAATTCTTTCTGAAAATGAGTAAAAAATCTGATGAACAAGGTAAATTCCCACTGATTATAGATATTGAACACAGAATGGGACACACAACAATCTTGCATAACTTGACAAATGTAGAAGAATCTATAATTCACGATGTAATGCCAATCAGATCAACACAAGAGAATTCAGCACTAGTTCCACTAGCAAGACAAGAATGCCAATTTGGAACGCAATATGCTGATCAGCTTGCAATGGAAATTATTGAACATCAACGAGACAGACAACATGACAAATCATACGCAGAAGAACGATATGATGATGTAATATCAGATCCGAATAAACGTGAAGTAAAATTACATCAAATCTATAAAGACAAAAATTCCTATCACAACCTATAAGGTTGCATTCAATCAGAAAAAATAGACAACACAAAGTCCAACGAACAAGTTATAGAGACTTTGTGCTAGTGTGCGTATACGATAAAAATTACAAATGGAAGATGAGAGCATCAAGTTTCCGAAAAACTAGTATGTTCAAGGTGAGAGAATTCAATGACATCCACACTTGTTCAGTCAATGTATTGTTGGGAGACCACAGACAGGCAAATAGTGAGTTGGTCAGTGAATGCATAATGCAAAAATTAACAAATTTAAAGAAAATATACACACCAACCGATATTGTGGAAGACATGATGTCAGAATATAATGTGTCTATCTCTTCCCAAAAAGCATGGAGATCGAAGGAGAAAGCGTTAGAAAAGGTGAGCGAAAATCCACATAACTACTCACTGATCCCATCATGGTTACACATGCTGAAGAAAACAAATCCAGGTAACACTTTAAAACATTTTATTAGTTTTACAACATTAGACAATAACCATATGATGTTACACAGTAACCAAGATATCATTACACAATATAATGGTTAAATAGTCACCAGCATGTTGCAAAAAGGTTACAAATATAAATTGTTTACTAATTAATGTTGTCTTGGTTACCTTCATATAACATGCTGATTACTGTCTAATGCATTGGTTACCAAGCATGTGGTTACCAATTATTAGTCAGTAATATTATGCAGTAACCAAAACAGCATTAGTCAGTAACCAATTAAGCATTATACAGTAATCAATATAATATTACACAGTAACCAATACACCTTTAGATAGTATAACGGTTAGTATGTTTGTTTAGTTACTAAATCTTTAGACCATTTGTATACAGTTATTATACATGTTTGGCTACCTTAATATGCATGTTTAGTTACTAAATGTAATATACAAGTTGTATACAATTAACCACATGAAAGGTTACCGATTACTAGTGATTTGGATACTGTATACTACTTGTAATTCTAATGATAATGCTGATGTTTCTTATCAGGTTCCGTCACAGCCCTTAAGTTGGAAACAAATGGTCGTTTCAAGTATCTATTCTTTGCCATTGGAGCATCCATTCAAACATAACACCATTTTTTTTCCAATCATTGTAATCGATGACACGTTCATACAATCAACTTATGGGGGGGGGGACACTACTGATAACAAGCACACAAGATGCAAATCAAAACATTATTCCGATTGTTTTTTCAGTTGTTGACAGCAAAAATAAATTGTCTTGGAGATGGTTTTTCGTAAATTTGAGAATTGCTTGTGGAGTTAGGGAATGTCAATGTATTGTTTCAGACAGATATGAAGCAATTATACAAGGACTGGATTTTGTGTTTCCGGATATCATGCATGGTTCCTGCACATATCATATACTGAAAAATATAAAAAACATATTCAAAAAGAAAGGAGAATAAGTTAAACAGACTTATAAGGGGGCTTGTCGAGCTTACACTGTTGAACAATTAAACAAACACATGGCTGAACTTGATGCCATTGATCCTCGAATAAGGACATATCTGGAGGAAGAGGTCAAGTTGGATAGGTACACCAGGCTCCATGGGACTGTAAGCAGGTACTCAAAATGACTTCAACAGCCGAATCTATTAACAATTCAATAAAATTTATCAGGGATCTTCCAGTTGCGTCAATTGTTGAATGCCTACGTTGTCTGGTTCAAAGATGGTATTTCACAAACAAACAAGCAGCCATTTCAACATTCACAACACTTTCCATAACAGCTGAGATAAGGTTGCAATCTAATATCTTTAAATCAAAGATACTTAAGGTACTTAATACTTGATTTAAGTTATTGCATCGTAATTTGCATTTGCATTTTATGGAGACCTATTTTTTCACTATTAGTTACCTATATATGCTGATAATTTTAACAACTTAAAAATAATAGTAATTATTACTGACTATTACTAACTTGGTTACTTACTAATGCTAACTTAGTTACTGTGCAACATTATATTGGTTACTGACTAATGCTGACTTGGTTACTGTGTAACAATATAATGGTTGGTGGCTATTGCTGAGTTGGTTACTGTGTAACATTATACTGACTAATAGTAACATGGTTACTGGATAAAATTATAATCTTTATTGCATAATATTACTGACTTGGTTACTGACTAATGCTAACTTACTTAATGTGCAACATTATATTGCTTACTGACTAATACTGAATTGCTTACTGTGTAATTATATAATGGTTACTGATTAATGCTGATTTGGTTATTGTGTAACAATATACTGGTTACTAATCAATACTGACTTAGTTACTATGTAAAATTATAATGTTATTAAAATTTATAATTGTTTCTTTTATATTGGTGGTTACTTATTGACTAACATTGTGTACTAGTTAATTGGTTACTATATATTTGGCATTCAACTGTTAATCTAATTGTATACATTGGGTGTTGTGTACTAGTTAATTGGTTACTGTATATTTGGTTGCTAAAGCATATTAATGTACACTTGTAGTGATGTTTTTTATATTCATGATTACATATAAGGTACAATGTGTAACTGTTCTGTAATATGTATGTACAAATGTGTTTTATATTTTGGTTACTAACATTATGTATTTAGGTTACTAGTTAACATTGATTTGTTTACTATACTATATTTATTCTATTTTCTGACAATGAACATGATTTCAATTGACACACTTAATTTGTGTTGTAGGCTGAGACATCAAATTTAGTGATTTTCACTATTTATGATGTCTCTAAACAGTATATTGTGGACATCGAACAAAAGACATGCACATGCCGTAAATTTCAGTACCATGAGATGCTTTGTCCGCACGTTGCTGCTGTTATGAGCAAGCGAAATTTGAGCTGTTATGATTTTTGCTCAAAAAATTACACTAAAGCAACTTTGGTCGAGACATATTCAGCTTCCATCATGTTGTTAGATGACAAAGAAAACTGGGATGTATCAGAAGAAGTAAGAAACATATGTATAAAACCACCTAACACAAGAAGACCAGCAGGAAGACCAAAAAAAGGGAAGTACAAACACGGATCTGAAATCAAAATTCAAAACAAATACAGCAGGTGCCAAGAAAAATAACACAAAAGGAAAACATGCAATAATCCCCCGGTTTTATGACCACTAAAAAGTGTCTGATATAGTGCAGTTAAATTAAGAGTGTAAATACATGAATGTATTATTGTTTACTTTTAGTAACCATTAACCACTTGGTTGGTAACATTTTTGATTGTGTATAATAACCAAATTTGTTATTCATTTATATATTGATTTTTGATTTCAATATAACATTAACTATAACAGTAACCAAATAAATACATAACAGTAACCATAACAGTTTTTAATGGTAACCATACAAGCTTGTAACTATCAAAATATTATCTAGTTACTATCAGTCTCATATCCCTCCAACAGTTTTTAATGGTAAACATGCATAATAAGCATCCATCTCAGATAAGCATTTATAGTATACAAATAATTACATAACATTAACCACAATAGTTTATAATGGTAACCATATAATTACATAACAGTAACCATAACATTAACCACCTAATAACATAACAGTAACCATACCAGTTTTTAATGTTAACCAAATAATTACATAACAGTAACCATAACAATGTTTAATGGTAACCAAATAATTACATAACAGTAACCATCACAGTAACCACCTAATTTCATAACAGTAACCATACCAGTTTTTAATGCTAACCAAAACATAAACAACCTGTATATCCAGCAACCTGTAATGAAAAGGGTAGGGCTGTAAATGGTAACCGGAAAATTCGTATTCGTCCGCATCCGTATTCGAAAAAAAGCGGATATTATTCGTATTCGAAAAAAACGGATATATCCGTATTCGGTTTAAAGATATTCGTAAATAAACGGATACGAATACGGATATAGGCGTATTCGTATTCGATTAACATCCGTCCGTAAATATATCCGGCGGATACGGATATCCGGATTCCGATATCTGGAATCCGTATCCGAATAACTTATATATATATATATATATATATATATATATATATATATATATATATATATATATATATATATATACACACACACACACACTTAATATTTACATTAATTAAGTTATTAATTAATGTAAATTATTAATTAATAATTTACATATATAAGTTGTTAATAATTTAATATATATATATATATATAAATATATGTATTTATTAATAACTTACATTCATTGATTAATCACTTACATTTATTTATATAAGTTATTAATATATACGTGTGTGTGTATATATATATATATATATATATATATATATATATATATATATATATATATATATATATATATATATTAATAAATCATAACTTAGATTCATTAATTAATCACTTTAACTTATATTCATTAATTAATAACTTACATATACATTTATATATATATATATATATATATATATATATATATATATATATAAGTTATTATATATATACACACACATATATATTAATAACTTGCATTAATTAATTAATAACTTACATATATATATATATATATATATATATATATATATATATATATATATATACACACACACACACACATATATATATATTAATAACTTACATTCATTAATTAATCACTTACATTCATTTATATAAGCTATTAATATATATTTATATATATATATATACACACATGTTTAAGGACAACGGTCGAGAGGCGGGAGAAATGGACAATATAATTTTATTGTTAAAATGTGTTAGGTCTGAATTAATTTAAAATTAATCTTGAAAGGAGAGTTAAATAAATTAATTCACGTTTATGAATTTTTTGGTGGAGATAGTATTTATTACTTTCATTTGCCTAATTATTTAGAAAATAGAAGTCCAAATATGTAAAATAAGTTCAATGTCAATTTTGAATCAAGTTAGATTAACTAGTTGTCACACATACATTATAACTTGCACTCTCCATAAATATAATGAAATCAAATAATTTCTTATAACCATGTAATTTATTTATTGAGGATAAATAATAAATAAATCTCCCATAAATATTACTATTCATTTATTAAATATTAATTTATTTCTCTTTTTTATTATTTAATAAAATTTGAAAGAATAATATTGAGATTTTAATTTTAATTTGATCCATCAAACAAAGTATCGGTTACATTATTGAATCTTTTTATTTTCACCCAAAACGTCAATTAGCATGTTCCTCCCTTTATGATTAGGATGTTTAATTAATATGTATGGTTTAAATATTAAATTGTGTTTAATTATTATGTATGATTTAAACTTTAATTTTTTTTACTGATAAACGAATTCGGATATTCGGATATCCGAATAATTTGTCTATTCGGATAAAATAAACGGTAACGGATATTATCCGTATTCGGATATTTTTTCGAATACCGGATACGGATAATATTTTTAAAATCCGCCGGATACCGGATACGGATACGGATAGCGAATTAATTTTTCGGATACGGATACGGATATACCTGTATCCGTATCCGTTTAATACCGTTTACACCCCTAGAAAAGGGTATTGAAGTTTAGGAAACCCATGTATACTCACACATGTACATTTAACAGATGATATATGTCCTGATACAATTTTGTAACTCTCTGGTTACTATCAAATCATTATCTGGTTACCCCTTTATACATGATTGGTTATCAACTGTATATTTCAAAATAATTGAACAAACACAACTTAAAAGAAACAAAATACCAACCAACAAATAATATCTCTTTCATTAATGGTAATATAATCAAATATGTAATCCCATCAACATAAGATCCAATGAACATTACAAAATCATAAACCATACACAAATGTTGTGTATAACCCCAAAACACAAAAAAAATACACAACACAATTCATAAAGACAAAACAACAAAATCCGAACTAAACAAAATATGGAATAAATCTTCTTGGAAATTCTCTATCAGTATCATAACCCTCCAACTGTTTGTTCCTTGCATGCATATATATGTTTGTACATAACCTCTTCTGATACTGCGCAATGGGGAAAGGAGTAGGAATTTGATCAAACTTCTTATGAATGACATGCTCAGCAAAACAAATTGTGAACATCCCACAATCACTGTAACAAAAAACAAAATATAACAAAAATCAAAAATAAAATCAACCTATATGTAATAATTAAAAAAATGTAAACAATTTAACCCTTACCCCTTGACTTGTTCAGGAAATGCCTCTTCAAATTCTAACTCAATTATATCATCTTCCTCCTTGTTGCGATACGGTTCACTGCTAAAGTCAATGTCAGACCTATCCTTCCAAAAACCACTCTTGCGCAGTAAAGTGGGAATAATGAAGATGTATGGCTCTCACACATCCATAATTTTTGTTTGCATGGATTTCCTTTTTGGTTGCAGAGAATTGTAAACAATTAGATACCTACGATGCACATCAAATGTTAACAAGAACCAATGGTCCGGTGATAACATATGAATGGGGAATAACACATAGTCTACATTTTTCCATGGTGTATTGACATCCATAAACAACCCATGTATGTATTCAGCAACATCACCCTCCCCAGACAAAACAATTTTATCTACATTTTTTTGTATACTCCTCGTAAAGAGCGGTGATCTTGCTATGAAACCAACAATCTGTGGTCGTTACCCTTATAGGAACACTTTCTGAATGTCTTGCCAGTTTACGAAAATAATATAACGTAACATTGATGTGCTGAACCAAAAAAAATTGATATTAACAGTTGCTAAAAAATGTAAGTATGTAATGAATGTAACTAAATAATGAAACCATAACTACAAAAAACATAATTTATTAAAAAAAACTCACATCATCGTCTAACCACTGCCCAGGAGTCCTTAATTTGTAAAACCACATTTTCGATGATATTGGGACAGATTTAAATACAAAAGAAGGCTCAATTATATCGTTCTTTCCGGGAAATTTGTCTGTCCTTCAATATAAAATCATATTAGAATACATGCTAACATTAATAATTACCGTATTAGTATACACACTACCCAAAATTAGACTTACACAATCAATAATTAACATACTTATCAACAACTTAATTGTAAACAGTAACATGGCAACCAACAAATATTAAAATCATAACCATAATCAAGTATTAATCAATACATAACTAAAAGGTAACCAAGACATATAATAATAGTAACCAGAATATAAAATAATAGTAACCATAACAATTTTTTAATATTAACAATATGTTACTGCTGTAAAACAAATTTATTTGTTTCATAAAAAACTATAGCATTGTTAACAAAAAAAATACAAACGTTTATTCCAACTTTAAACCATTGTTCAAACAATGCCTCTTCAAATTTTGACGGCCTGTCCATGCATGATTTGTGGAATGTAGACAGACATGCAAGTGTTTGACTAGCACCCACTGCAGTTGATGATGAACCAGTCGATCCAAACGCTGCTGTATATGGAGACCGCAAAATGTCACTTTTTGCAGGTTCACGGACAGGTCTCCCACCAGCTTTGTGGACACTTTTCTCCAACTCATCACACTTAAGTATGTCCTGTGTGGTCAGAACCATATAATCAAGTGCATATCTGCTTGCTGCTTCACATTTATTCCCCTTTTTCAATTGACATGAAAGGTAATGTAAACAATTAGATTTTCTACCCAAAAAATATGCAATTAACTAATATATGCAATAACAAACTGACTGAACAATAACCAAATTACTAAAATAAACATATACTACTAGTAACCTAAACAACATAAAATAGAAACCAATTATTAAAATAATAGTAACCAACAAAAAATGTAAATAGATATAATGGTAACCAAACCAAAATATAATGGTAACCAAACAAAAATATAATGATAACCAAACCACAATATACGATTAGAAGTTCTACCCAAAAATATGCAATTAACTAATATATGCAATAAAAAAATTGACTGGACAACAACCAACAAAATAAAATGAACATATTCTACTAGTAACCTAAACAACAGAAACTAGTAACCAAATGATAATATTATAGTAACCATAATATATATACTAGTAACCAAATTACAATATAATGGTAACCAAATCACAATATAATGGTAACCAAACCATAAAGAGCAAGTAAAAAAAATGATGTCGTGTAATTATAACACAAACCTTGTCACCAACATACACAACAATCTCTTTCCCACTGTATTGGTTTAATATGTCAAAAGATGGCATGTCATTATTATTGCCAATCTGTACAAAATAAAGAACCAATTAATCATTAAAATAAAAGACAAATATTACATAATAAAACAAATAAATATGTCTAACCTTGACATTTTCTTCATCAATATTATTTTTTAGTTCATGAGGTTCTACAACCATAACATCACGTTCAACTTCATTAACAATTTCAATTTCATTCACATCCTTCTTTTCAACGAAATTCAACACATCATCACCATCATTATTCTTAATCAGATTTGAACCATCATCAACAACTTCATCAACACGTTCAACTTCATTACCAATTTTAATTTCATTCCCATCATTCTTCTCAACGTCATTCAACACATCATCACCATCTTCATTCTTATTCACTTTTGAACCATCATCAACATCCTCATCAGCATGGAGCTCCTCCACCATAACATCAGCATCCTCATCAGCAGCTTCATCACCTTCATCATCATCATCATCATCATCATCATTATCATCACCAGCATTGTCAGAATCAGAGTCAAAATCATCATCAGAATCACCATCAACCTTTTTGTCCCCAATGTCTTTGATGGCGCGTATCTCATCTCTAATAATGGACCTAAGGTCCGTGCATTAATTGCCTCTTTAACAACAGATAAATCAACAACAATGTTGTCAGCCTTCACTTTTTTTTTCTACTTTCTTGTCACCATCCTTCCCATTAGAAAAGTTAAACCCGCCCAAATCAAGCCGATCCTTCTCCTCGGCCGTGGGAATCAAACTTTTTATCCTTAGCTGAAAAATAATAAATACACTTTAGTATATCATCTAACAAACAATGTACAATCACAGAGAAATAAACAGTAAATAAAGAATCATAAAACATAATTAGTAACCAAATACATATATACAGGTAACCAAATGTATAATAAGTAGTAACTAAATAAATGTATAAAGGTAACCAAATATGTATATTCGGGTAACCAACAACATTGTTATTAGTAACCTGAATGTAATCTAATCAGTAACCGTATGTGAATATTCAAGTAACCAAAAACATTGTTATTATTAACATGCATATAAAATAATCAGTAACCAAATGTGTATATAAAGATAACTAACTACTTTGTTGATAGTAAACTTCACATAATATTTTCAGTAACCAATTATATAACTACAGGTAACCAAATTACATTCTTAGTAGTAAAACAGCATACCTGTCCGGAACGAAAAAACTAAATCATTCAACTTGTCATTTGAAAGGGGATTCATTAGCTCATTCCATCTAAATAAACGGACATCTGACAGATGCTCGTCATTGCATATACCCCGAGTTTTGAATGTCAGAATAGTTTCAAACATAAAAACTTGGAATACATAAGGAATCCCAACTTGTACAATTTGGTGTAATGATCTATGTAAAAATTATATGTTGAAGCACCATTCATTCCTTTCTTCAAACGCCCTTCAAAGCATTGTACAAAGAGTAATTTGTCATCTCAAACGCGACTTCCCCCAAGGAAAACTACTAACATCACCATAACACAAAAAATTAACCATTGCCCCATCCACGTAATTTTCAGAAACTGTGGACATAATGAAATTAAAGACCAAAAAAATCATTGACATCTTAATAGCCTCGTCATCATCATCAAAAACTGACTTCCTATATACCATACCTATACTACTACGTGTCACAGCTTCGTCCCCAAAAAACTTACCAATAAGCATATTCTCCATACCTTTATATGCAGTTATATCATCCTCACCTTGCCATATCAACCCAGAGATCAGACAAAACTCAGGCAAACCAAACCTGACCCTTTTCTCCCCGAACAAAAACCACTTTTCACTGTCATCCCTCTGGTGAACCTCCCTTACAAGAGCGCGGTGAATACATTTGGTGCTCCCTAAACTCTAGAAAATTCCCAAAACATGTTGCCTTAAACTTATCCAGTTGACTCTGATTCAATTTATTGGCAATAATGCTGGGGACTTTCATGTCGCACCAATATATAACTTTTCCAGTTAATTTTTTGTTGCATTCCTCATAGTAAAGATCCCATAACTGCAAGTAAACAAAATCAGATTTGCAAAGTTAACCAACTAATCATATGATAGTAACCAATATAATGTTGCACAGTAACCAATACAACCTTAGACAGTAACCAATACAACATTAGACAGTAACCAAACATCATTAGATAGTAACCAAAACAGTATTAAAGATTATAATGTTACCCAAAAACTAATACATCACACCAAAATTTAACATCAAACATTTATATGATCGTAACAATAACAAAATTTACATTAACACACCTTTAAAATTCTTTGAGTTGGAATTATCTTCTGGATAAGCACTTGACCTTCATTCTTAACAGGGACATCAAAATCAGAATCTAATTGCACTTCGAAATGTTTGATATCACTATGTATCACCAAACTATTCTCATTATTTCTCAATTTATTACCTACATCCTTCCCCTTTCCCTTCCCCTTTCTCTCCACAACAAACTTCTTCAAGTCTTTAACAGAATCATCCTCCATAATTCTTTTCCTCTTTCCATCCTTCTTCATTGTATCAACCATTCTATACAAAACATAAAAACAACACAAACCCAAACAATGAATACTCCATTCTGTTAGTAAATTACTTTAATATATAATACATTAAACTATTAAAAAAATACTCACTTGAAGCAATAATAAACACCATAGTCGATCAATGGAGAAAAATAGTCCAACTGAACCAGACTGCAACAGTGAATAACAACAACAATGACGAACAACTAAACGAATATGATAACGAGTAAAGATCACGAAAGAGCAGAGGTTATGAAGAACGAACAGATTAAATCACCAAAAACAATCGATAGAGATGAAGAACGAATGAACAGAGGAGAGAAACAAGGGTTTCAGTATGCAGAAGGGTTTGGTAACTGAAGACTCCCAAACAAATGATAGATGATGATTATCACGCATTTCAAAAAAAACAACCTTTTGCCATGTCAGCCCATTAATATTAATCCCTTAAATTAAGGACTCCTAATTATATTAGTATTTTATATATATATATATATATATATATATATATATATATGATGAAGTGTCATATTTTTGTAATTATTTTATGAATGTTTGATTTTTGTAATTACTTTTATAAATGTACTATAATATGTAATTGTTCCTATTTTTTTTATTTTTTTGGGGCCTAAATATAGATTAATACCCTAAACTTTTAATGTTTTTTCACTTTATGAGTTATCTTCTCAATTTTTTCAATTAGTGAATTAAACTTTTAATTTTTTCCCAATTTGAGAATTGTCTTCTCAAAATTTTCAATTAGGGGATTAAACATTTAATCTTTTTACACTTTGGAGATTGTCTTCGCAATTTTTTTTATTAGGGGAATAAAAAAATTTTCTATTACGTCTAAATTGATAGTGTCACATCTGAAAATTGATGACATGGTAGCGCCACATGACTAAAAATACTTATGTGTAATGTTAAGTCTTATTTTAACATTTATTCAATTAATTTTTTGTATCAAAAAGGATGAATATAAGACCATTAGTATTCTCTATTTATCCTTTTTGGTATAAAAATTAATTGAATAAATATTAAAATAAGACTCAATATTACAAGTAGTTTTTAGTCACGTGTCGTTGCTATGTCATTAATTTTCTGATGAGGAACTATCAATTTAGACATAATTAGAAAAATTTAAAAGTTTAATCCTCTACTCGAAAAAATTGAGAAGACAATCTCGAAAGTAGAAAAAATTAAAATTTTAATTCCCTAATTGAAAGAATTGAGAAGACAATCTCCAAAATGAAAAATAAAAATAAAAGTTTAATCCCTTAATTAAAAAAATTGAGAAGACAATCTTCAAAGTAGAAAAATATTAAAAGTTCAAAGTATTAATCTATATTTAGGATTTTTTTGAATCCCCATATTATTAGCAAATATAATATAATATAATCAAGTAAAGTCTCACTACTATAATATAAAACACACTTCATATTATTAAAAAAACTTATATAAGTGAAAATCAACTTGAGACATAAATTTCACAAGGTCTCAATCTTAGCGGTTAGATTAATACCTCATTGACATTATCAAACTTTTTAATTGACTATATATATACTAGATATCAATAACTACGTCGTTGATAGGGGGTGTAAGTCGAGTCGAGTAGTTCAGTGCTCAACTCGAGATTGATTCAAATATATGATCCAAAGCTCGAATTTGAAATTGATTTGAGTCGAATCTGATCCATACTAGCTCGTTTTTTGTTTAATGATATACGAGTCGAATTCGAGCATATCAGTGTTCGCTCAGATTAGGATTCGAGTATTTCATTTTTTCTTGAACCATATATTCGATACTTACTCGATGGATCATATTCGAATACTAATCTGATCCATACTAACAAGTTAAATATATGATATTCGTATCAATCTTTATAATTTATAGAGTGTAGTATGAAATTGTATAAGCTTGCACTTGAATAAATCAATAAATTGATTTTCAATTTATATTACATTCTTTGCAATTTCTTTACATGAATAAAAGCGAAAAACTTTTATATATAAACATTAGTTCATTAATAAATTTAGTATGTAGTGGTTCAATTTTAAATCAAATAGTTCATATTTAAAACTCGATTTGAAAGCTCATGAGTAGCTCGCTATGTAAGCGAGCCAAGTACTTACGAGCCGAGTATGTCCGAGTAATGATGAGAATCGAATATGACACAAAATTAAAAATTCCTTATCGAATTCGAGCTCAATTTTTTTAGTCGAGTCGAATCTGAGCATTAGGGTGTTCGCTGATATTCGACTCGTTTACACCCCTAATTGTTAATAACGTCAGGATAATATTTTTATTATTTTAACAAATATACGTATATATTTAACAACACTTATACATGTTTTAATAACAATTTAAATTTTCAGTAACACTTATATGCTCCATCAACATAATTTAGGTCTAATTATACTCCTATGTGCAAACTAGGTAAAATTGTTCGAGACCTAATAGTATCAAGTATGATTTAATTAATTTATCATACAATTTTATTGTCTTAAAACATTATGTTCACTAGTAGACTTTACTGAAGCCATCTTTCGCAAATCTCTATCTTTTCTTGTTTTTTCTTTTTTCACAAGTAACTTTTCGTCACCCACTTCCTGCTTTTTTCCTTGGTTCTTCATCTTTCACTTATCTTTATTTCACTGTTATTAAACTCAGACCAGACCAGAGCAGACCGTCACTTTAATCGATAAAAATTAGAACCGGTTTGATTTAACTCGGTTTTAATAATTTGATCAAAAATCAATTGACCCACTAGTAAAACCGGTTAATTAACCCAATGACCCAGTTTTTTTTGTATCAAGATTTTTTAATATTAAAATAAACTATTTTAGTAATATTGTAACTCAATTTTATTATATTTTAGTTAATAAAAAACGAGATTTTTAAAAAAATTTATTAATTACTAATAATATATAGTAATGACGTCACTGGATCAATAACGGTCTGACCACTGGTTGAACCAGCGACCCATCCACCTAATATTTTTTCATGTTTGATGATGAGTCCAAATATGAAAACCTTACTTCATTTATCACAGGGTTTATCTTTCTTAAATACGTGCAATTTATGTTATTAAAATTATTGTTTTTAGTTTTTGTACTTATTAAATTTATGAGAAAAATAAGAAAGGTGAAAATATCAGAACCCCTTGATAAATATACTAGCCTATAATAGATTATTACTCGAGTTTAGTTTCAGAGGGATAACTAAAAACTTTAGGCTATGTTTGTCAGCAAGGATAATATCTGAGATTTGACTATTAATTTTAAGTTTTTTTTTGTTTTAAAAATTAGATTTTGGACTATTAGTTTAGGGATAATAAAATAACTTGAAATATGGGACTATTTAATATCATGTCTACCTAGGTATTATAATATTTTTCATTTGGAATTAAATATTTGTTGACAAAATTAGCATTTATATTTTTTAAAATGACCGGTGTATCTATGACTGTTCACCGGTAATTAACCAGACCGAACCGGGTCGTACCGTACCGAACCAGAAACCAAATCCAATCAGAATTGGATACCGATACCGGTACCGGTTGAACCAGTTAGCTGGTCTAGAATCGGTACGGTACCGGTTCGAACCTACTTGTGTACCGACTGCTTCTCACACCCTGTTTCCATTAATAGTTTTTAAAAATCCTAAATTACAAACACATTCTCAACTGATCCAAGCACATTCAACTGAACATCCAAGCACATTTATGATTTAACTACAGAACTATTAAGTCAATATCAAATTCAACTGAACAACCAAGCACATTCAACTACAGAACTACTAAGTCTACTAGCATATTACAATTTACAATTACAAGCATATCCAACTGAACATCAACTGCCAAAATATCCACCAACTGAACATCAACTGTCGGCAGACCAACAAAGGCACAACAGCAGACCAACAACTACAAGTCTACAATCTAAAATATTAACTTGACTTAAAAGAAAGCCACAACAGCAGACTAGCAAAGGCAGCAAGTCAGCAGACTAGCAAAGGAAGCAACAATCAGCACAGCAGCAGTATACTTTGAACCAAACATGTAAATTAAGAACCTGAGTTGAACAATAATATATAAAAAGGCCTTATCATTAGTATCATGAATATCATTTGAATGAACTATCTGTTACATGAATGTCAAAAAATTATGTTCATTATCCCATCATAAAAATGAACATGTGCATAAGAGTTGGAGAACATGCATGCCCAAAACTTTTAAGTCATATCTCCATAAAATTCCACTAAAGCATACTACTAAAACTGAATTCATATTAAGCCAGTTTACTTAACAGTTATGTACCCGAGTACTTCTACATATTACTGCCAAGTGTCATATCTGATATCTCCATTAAACTCCACCATCCATATCCAAAACTTCCGCAAATTCTAAGAATATCAAAAGAAAATAAAAATAGTTTAAGAAAGTCATTAACATATAAACAATTAAACATTATAAATGAAAGCTATATAATTTAAAATGAAGGATTACCTTTCTCAATTGTTTCAACTGAATCTAAGTTCTCCTCCACAGACATTGGTTGTTTGCTTGAACGAAGCCAATCTTGAGAACAATTAAGAGCTTGTACCATTCTAGGAGTTAAAGAACTCTTAAATGAATCAAGTACACGACCACCTATGCTAAATGCCAACTCGGAAGCAACGGTTGATATAGGAACCGCCAATACATCCTTAACCATTTGAGAAAGAATGGGAAATCTAGGATAATTGTTTTTCCACCAACCCAAAACATTATATTTGAAGTCGTTTGATCAACATGCTCACTCAAATACTTATCTAATTCGGTATTATCACCTCCTAGAACATCTGTAATGTGTTTTACAAATTTTTCACTCATCCTTCTCCTTGACTTGCCTCGACCATACACATCAAAACTTTCACTAGACACATTAGATTGTGTACTTTGGGATGATTGTGCACCTTGTGATGCATATTTGAGACTATACCATTTAAACAATTCCTCCATGGCATCACACACCGATTTTATCATTTTGTTTTCCATTTCAGTCCCACTGCCATACATTGCATTGAAAGCAAATTCCACAAATGCTAATTTATGTATAGGATCTAGAACAACCGCAATGTACAATAATTTATTCATCTTATCAACATTCCCCCAATATTTATCTAGTTTTTCTCTCATCCTCATCGCCATTTCTCTCATGCCATATTCACGCTCATTATATAACAAGTCATTCAAAACATCATCAAGCTCTATAAATTCATGAAAAAAAGTATTTGATGTCACATAAGATGTACCCAAAACCTTCACTGTAATGTTAAAGAAACATTTCAAGAATACCACCAATTGTTTCACAACATCCCAATTTTCTATGGTAGGCCACCCATCACTCGATTCCATTTCCAATATGAATAAAGGGTCTTTGCTTGCAAGCCTATTAAAAGCACGTTCAAAATCTATGGCCACATTCAACATAGAATAAGTGGAGCTCCATCTAGTGGACACATCTAGGATCAATGAAGTATTTTTCTCCATTTTCTCAATTTTAACACATTCTTTGAATTTATTAATCCTAGATGGAGATTGTCGTACCCACCTAACCATAGATCGAACACGAGATATCGAAGGAGTCGCATCTTTTAACCCATCACATACAACCAAATTAAGTATATGAGCAACACACCTCACATGGAGAAATTTATTATCACAAATGCTATGACCCCAAACTTTCGATTGAGTTTTCATATAGGAAATTGCAACATCATTGGAACTAGCATTATCAACTGTGATTGTGAAAATTTTATCAATGCCCCATTCCCTCAAACAGTTTTCAACTGACATACCAATGTCTTCCACTTTATGACTAGTAATTGGGACAAAGCTAATAATTTTCTTTTACATATTCCACTTATCATCAACATAATGAGCAGTCAACACCATGTAATTAATTCGTTGTATGGAAGTCCATGTATCGGTAGTAAGACAAACCCTTTGAGATGTATTTTTGAAGTAAGCTTTCAATTTCAATTTCTCCTCTAAAAAGCGCTTCAAACAATCTCTAATTATGGTGGTACGTGAAGGCACATTGAATTTTGGACATGCAACTGACATCTAGTATTTAAAGCCCACATTCTCCACATGGTTAAAAGGAAGTTCATCTACAATTATCATATATGAAATTGCCCTCCTAATTAACTTTTGATCAAATTTCCATAAACAAACACTAGTGTTTGATTCCCCTTCCAACTCTTGACCCCCTTCATTAATATTTGATTGTGGAAAATTGGGTAGTGATTGTTTTCTTTCCCTTAATTGAATATTAGGAGGGTACAATTTACATCTTGCATTATGGTTTTTTAAACCACTTGTCCCATTCTTTCCCGAGTCGGCTTTTAAAACTTGACCACAATATTTACACTTTGCCTTTATTTCATCATTTTGCTTAAATCTTACATAATGTTCCCATATAGGAGCATGAGTCTTACCAATTATTTCCTCGACCGCTTCAACTTCATTTTGCATTTGTGTTTCACCTCCTTCGCGTGTCTCGCCTCCTCCATTGCCTCCTTGATTGCTTAGGACTTGGATTGGATTTGCAGTTTTTGATATTGGTATATTATTGTCCATATTCTCCATCACTGCACAAAAAAAATCACTATAAACATAGATAATAACTAATCATTCATCAACACCATCATAATCATTTACTCCACCATAATCAAGCTCAACATAGCCTTTTCATTTACTGCAAAGCTAATGGCATACAAATAACTGATTCCCATAAATAATTAAATATCATTAAAAGTATGAGAATAGTAATGATAACCATAGAATATTGATTGAATTTTAACATGAAAACAGAGTGACAAAAGTTGACTAGCAAATTCAAAAAAATGTTAACATAGGTTCATATAAAATCTGAAACGGAACCAAAGTTTAAAACCCTAAAATTGAAGTTAAAACATTAAAACAGAGTGACATAAATTGAAGTTTGTAGCGGAACTAAAATTGAAGTTTGAAACCCTAAAATTGAAGTTCAGATCTTAAATCAAACGAATAGAAAGTAAAATTACATAAACATAGCTGAAGAATGCATATTAGAAGATAGCCAGAGTCTGGAATTTGAAAAATTACCTAAGCAAAGCTAGCCGGAGACCGGAGCTCGGAGGGAGAGTCGGAGAGCCGGAGAGAAGATAGCCAGAGCTCGGAAGGAGAGGCGTAGATCCGATAGCCTGAGGCTGAGAGTGAGAGACTGAGAGGATCGTAGATGGAGTTAGGAGAGTAGCGACTAGCGAAAATCACGAAGTAGCTAAGACTGAAGTAGCGAAAACCAAAGAGTGACTGAGAGACTGTGAGTGTGAGAGAGCGAAGTAGCGAATAAAGAAACCCTAGATCTATTTGGAAAGTGAAGAGAAGTGGAGATACGTCATAAGAGAACAGAGAACTGATCTGGAAAAATTAAAATTAGTAAGTTAGTAAATAACCGGTATATTCGGTCCGGTCCGGTTACTACCGATCCATGCAAACCACGAAAACCAAACTGTTTAGCCGGTATATACCAAATTATTTTATCAAAATCGAACCATTTAAGATTTATCCCGAACCGGCCGATTCAGACCGGTCCGGTTCTCCCAAAAACCGAAAAAAATGATTTTTTTTTGCCAACCACTAGGTGTATCTATTCTCTATTCATCTATACTCACACTACCAAGTATATTAAGAATATGATCTCTTTGTTATTACTCGTAAGGATATATTGTACTTTTTATCTAATATTTTAAATAATCATGAACAAAATAAACATAATATGAGATTTTTGTAAATTTCCTCATGAATAATTTCATTCTAAACAAACATGTGATTATAATTATTTAATCATGAGATTAATATATAGTCTTGTGATTATAATCTAAGAGAATATAATCCCGATATTATAATTTTTGCAAACACACATTACCTTAACAATTATAAATTGTAAGTCTGTTGCAAAGAATAGAATAGGGTTTACAAATTATTTTTATTTATACAAAAAAAAATTATAGTTACGGATAAAAATTATTAAAAGCCCCATATTTATGATTAATAATTAAAGGAAAATATGATAAATCTCTCTATTTTTACCATTTGCGCTCTATTTATAGGGTTAGAGCATCTCCAAGAGTAGTAGTAAAAAATTATTCAAATTGAAGTTTTTTGACTTACGTGATAATTTGAAGAGTATTATTTGTTACTTTCATATAATTTTTTGTCTCATCAGTCTCTTCAATTCAATGAGCATTTTATCAAAATGATCATCAAGCGTAATAAATATTTTTAGCCTTTAATTGTAGATTTGAAGAGTGAGAAGGAGGTTGTAGATTTGAAGAGTGAGAAGGAGGGTGCAGATTTAAAGGGTAAAATAGTGATAAGTAGGTTTTATACCCACTATCTGGGTACTTTTGAATTTAGTATTATGTTATCTTTAAGTAATTTTAGTGCATTTTAGTTGTTTTTTGTTATTTTGTAGGACAATGCAAAGGAGGGGCAAATATGAAATTTTTGAAAAAGAGGTGAAATTTTGTTAAATAAGTTGAAGTTGGATGCTGGGGCATCCAAGGGCAGAATTTGTGCGGGTCAGTATAGTAATTAAGGTTGAGCAAGTAATCAAATTTGAACCGAAATCGCACTAAAAATTGCACGAATTGCACTAAAGGTTCTGACGTATGTGGTGGTTTTAGGTGGGTTGAATAACCAAATTTACGGTTCCGGTTTGGTTACTAGCCAAAATTGCACGCATAAAATCAAAATTGCACCATGTGTGTGTATGTATGTATTATCTCTAGTAAATTCTAAAGTTACTTTTCACTTGAACACGCTTAGAGAAAACCCCAGTCTTATATTGTCATTTTTTCATCAATTAAAATAAGAGTTTAGAGGTTATAGTGTCAGAAATTAAGCAAATGGGTTTTAAAATTTCGAATTTGTTTGATGCGTTATTGGAGGGGCTTATAGCTGAGGGGCCAAATTCGTTAGTCGAGCACTTGATGCATTGGTTAAGGTCAATGCTATAATAGTAATAGTCTAATAGATTATTTTTCAAATTAGGTATAGTTATGATTGTATTCTATAAGTCCTCCCGAAATATATAAGATTGAATTTCATTCTATCTAACCTTCTTGCTTGTTATCGAATATATGGTCTCCATTGTTTTATATAGCGTATGTTTTTGTTTTAAATCATCATTCCTTTATTATAAACTAAAACTATTTTACGTGTCTCATTTTTCTATGATTTGATGGTAAATTTAACATATTTGGCAGAAGGAACTTTAGTTCTATGCTTAATATTATTCTCATTGCCAACTATGTCACTAAGTTAATTGATCGATGTAAGTTATATGTTAAATTTTATTGAAGGCTTAGACTTTTTTATTGTTTCAATTGGTTTTGTAACCGAAATTGCACTAATTAAAATCGCACCTCACACTTTAAAATTGCATCGCACCAAGCACAAGCGATTTCGTGTGTGATTTTGAATTTTTTCAAACCGCACCTAAGTGGTTTCGGGTGCGGGTTGGACTTCAAACCGCACCAAACCGCACCATGCTCACCCCTAATAGCAATTAGATCGATCTTTGGTGATTCCTAGTAGGATTTGAATGCTTTTAAACCTAACTTTGAGAGAGGATCTTGAAGTATAAAAGGAAGAAAGTTGAGACTAACAAGATATAAATTTTGACACAATCTTTGAGATAGAGTTGGAGATTTTGATTGGGAGATTTCAACAGAAGCACTTGAAGATTAAAATTGGGGATTGGTGTAAGACCCCAACTTTTTGAATAAAGATTAAATTTTCTCGAAATATATTTTTGAATATTATGGTGTGAATTTGATATAATGTTATAGTTGTGGGTAACATTTACAAATTTTGCAAAGTACGCAAGTTGTTATATAATATTTGATTGGTCGGGGAATATTCGTTTTAACAGGGAATATTCGTACAATGGCACAATCATTGGTTGACCCCCACAACAGAATTATTGTCGGATTGAGAAAACGATAAAAATACTTTATGAAAATAAAGGCGAAAGTTTTACCGTTAACTGTTGAACTACCCGGTAGTAAAAGTACAGTAATACGGGTGGCTGCATAGTAGCACACGGTATTGATTATTGATACTTACATGAGAAGTCACTCAGTTATACTCAATTATTGCTATAGTAATTACTGCATCATATCTCTCATATTATTGATTCGATTATTGTCATAGTATTATCTGCATAATATGTTATTTTATTAAATTGCAATATTTACAATGTCTAAAAGTTCTGTCAAGGAGAGGTTTGGTCACCTAATTGCGCGCCATCAGGGAGAAATCCTTATTAGAAAGCCCCCTCTTTCCTGGGAACGACCTGGTTGATAAATATTGTGAGTTATAATATTAATAATGATTGTTATTAAAACTGAAGTTGTGTTCGGAGTTGAATTTGGAGACGCGGATGTGATATTTGAGTCCGGAACGATGAAATTAGTAAAAACAGTCTATAAACACAAAATTTTCCGAAATTAACTATTTGGTCAAAAAGTCAATAGTTGACTTTTTTGGGAAAAGTCAAACTTCAAAATTTCAAAATTTATATTTTGATAAAAATGGTTTCATTGTGTTGGAATTATTTGTGTTAGTGAAAATCGATAATTATTTCGATAATAATTGATGTCTGGAGGTTATATTGACCAATTGGGTATTTAACCGGATAAATGAGCAATTGATTGTTATTATTTCACATGATTATAACTATTTCTTCAAATGTGTATACTATTGTTTCAAATTCTTGTTAATATTAGGGGAGTTGGTGCAAGATTGATAATACTTGCATGACTAAGTTAAAAATAGAGGTATAGATGGAGGTACTATACTATAATTCATATTTTCACATGTCTAGAACTATTGATTCACATAATTTACTATTGAATCACATTATTTACTATTAGGGGAGGTGGTGCAAGTTTGATAATTCTTCCTTCATTTATCACCAATTCACAAAAGCTTTAGAGCGATTATTATAGAGAAAAATTATAGAAAGAAGAAGAGAAGTCTGCTACGTCACTATTCCAGTATCCAGTTTTTATAAGGTAGGGAGTATTATTTCTTTCTTATCCATGAAGAGAACTTCTGTTATTCCATTCTTTATTATTCTGTTGGAATAACCTGTATACGCGGGCTACCCTATACTTGGTGAAATTCTTCTGTTATTCCATTCTTTATCATTCTGTTGGAACATCCTTTCTGTGCGTTCTGCGCCGGACCTGGTTCCGTCTTTATTATTCTGTTGGAATATCATGTCTATGCGTTTTACGCCAGACCTGATTTCGTCTTTATTATTCTATTGGAATATTCTGTCTGTGCATTTTACGCCGGACCTGATTTCGTCTTTATTATTTTGTTGGAATATCATGTCTGTGCGTTTTACGACAGACCTGATTCCGTTATTTATTAATCTATTGGAATAACCTGCCTGTGCGTTCTATCGCATGCATGTTGATTTCTTTTGTTATTCCATTCCTTATTATACTCAGTTGGTTAAAGTTTTGACTTCAATACTCCATGAAATTAGTGGAATATCCTTGATATTTGTGCTTCATCCAGTATCTTTTCATGGAAATATTCTTCTGAGCATTCTTGAATTTTACTCTATAAAGCAGTATCATGTTGACAATTTGGACGTTATTAGTTCCTGGATTAATTAATTCTTGAACTTGTTTCATTGAATTCTTATATTATTGTCATCATCCTCATGTTTATATTTTGATGAAAGTCATCTGTGGCCTATAGTGCATAGATGAACTTGGTATGATTATGACCAAGAATTATTCGGTGTAATCATGACCGTAATGTTATAAATAATGTGAAAAAAAGTCCTCATTGGCCCGTAGAGCATTGATGGACAGTTGTTGGCATGATCATGACTATTATTCAATACACAAATATTCTTGGCCCGTAGTGCATGGATAATTATGGTCGTGATACTAAGAATATCCTTGGCCGTAGTGCATGGGTGATTCGATGATGTGGATTATTTATTAAGCTGAGTCCCAGCGATAAAAGTGATGAAAAACCTTCTAAATCATAAAAGATAGTAGATTTTATTCTCTACTTGACTCTTTTAATGGATTTCTTGTTTCACTGCAGTTAAACTTGATGGTTGTTATATTGTATCAGTGTAACACTGTTGAAGGCTAACGATAATATATTTTGCATTATCTTAGTCATAATATTTTCTATTGAGCTAGTTGAGCTCACCCTTTTACTTTTATTGTTCTCTTCAGGAAATGAGAACGTAGGAGGGACTAGTCGGGGAACGGAGTGACGAACCAGATGACAGCATTAGTAGTCCTCACTATTCGGTGAAATAGTGGAAAATAAATGTAATAATATTGAATTTGAGTTTGTATATTGTCTAGACGAAAATATTTGTATTAAAACTCACAGCTTATGTTTTGTCGTTCTTTACACGACATTTGTATAATTAAGTTGTATTTGTATTATGTACCATGTATTTGACGACTCAGAATAGGTGATGTATACCTATTTTGGGGGCGTTACAATTGGAGTCTACTATTTAGTTTTATTATTCTTCTTCTTTATTTGTATTCTAATTGAGATGATTTCTATGGGATTGCTAGTTTTAATTTCCAATATGAACTAACTTTTTAATTAAGGCTACAATGGAACCTTTTATGCTTATAATTTGATTGTCCAGATTAATTCAGTTATTGAGTCAATTTGAGTTTTCTATCATATTTTACATTAATTGTTTAATTATTTGGCCAATAATTACCATGTTACACAAGATGAATTCGGGAGATGAAATCTAGAGTTAGAACTGAATGTGATAGCGTGTATTCTTAATAATTTGTATGAGATAAATAATTAAGGTTATGAATTGAATAAGAATATCTCTTTTCACTGCATGTAACAATTGGGAATTGTAACTTAATGAATTTAATTCTTTTGTTTTGCATAGAAATATCGCAAATATAAATTGGGTTAAATAAGTTTATCTGATCACTTAGGAAAGAGCTTTTAAATACCTTAAATTCCTGTTAACAACTCATATGGATTTAATAATTGGAGAAGTTGGATAGTTGATTTATATTAGTTAGTTAATTTAATTTAGTTTTCATAAAAACATCACAAATTTGGGTTGTTTAAATAAATTTTGAATTGATAAAAAAACTACTAGTTGGGATTTATTCAATTGGATTCCTCGTGGGAACGATACTTTTCTTATCACTTTATTACTTGTTGATCGTGTACACTTGCACATAATTGTTGATTGCGAAATCTGACAACAAAAAGAGATTGCAGATTTGATTACTAAGGTTGAAGAGGCTGTTGAAGAGAATTTTTCTGATGTGGCTCACCTATTTGAATATTCTAAATTGGTTGAAGAGATTGTTATTGCATTCACAATAGTTTCCTTATCTATATCCCTATTTTGTAGTGATATTGACTCATTCTGCAGGATATAGATTCAATCTTTTCACTATGCACCCAACAGATTCCTTATATTTATTCCCTAAATAATGAAATTTGAAATTTAAAAGTTAAATTTTGAAAGTTTCAACAGTCAAAAAACAGTCAAAGCATGTTTTGACCGTTGTAACTACATCTTGTTTTTAATTATAAAAACGCTATTAATTTATTAATCTTTTTTGAAGTATGTGATATTTTTAAATTTAAAATTAATATAAATTTAATCAACACATATGGTAACTTATTTAGAAAAAAAATACTAGTAATAAAATTTATTCTTTTTACAATTCCTAGCAAAATTATTAAGTTTGAGAATACATCAAATTGACTTATACAGATTAATAATAATCTTATAATTTATAAAAGAGAGTGTAATTTATCAATTGTATTCCACTATAAAATAAAATTTATTTTATTTTAAATTATAAGTAATTTATGGAGTGTGTATTGAATGGATTGTAGCTGCAAATGTGACGCCCCCAAAATAGATATATATCGCCTATTCTGAGTCGGCAAATACATGGTACAGAACATAAATACATTCTTTGTGACGCCCCCAAAATAGGTATACAACACCCATTCTAAGTCGCCAAATACATGGTACAAAAAGCAAACTACAACTTCAATAATACAATTATCGTGTAAAATACGACAACACATACTGTGATTTTAAATACAAATATTGTCTTCTAGACAATATCCACACTCAAATAAATCCTAATTACAATTATTCAAACACTATTTTATAGAAATAGTGAGAACTGCTAAAATATCTCTCTAGAACCATCACTCCATACCCCGACTAGATCCTGCTATGTTCTCACCTCCTGAGAAGAAAATGGAACAAAAAGGAAAATGGTGAGCTCAACTAGCCCAGTAAAGAATACTATGACTAAGATAATATACAACAAATTATCATTAGTCTTCAACCGAAAAAAATCTGATAAAATATAATAGACAACAAGTTTTAGATCAACAACTGCATCAGAAACAACAATCCTTTAGAAGAGTCAAGTAGAGAAGAAATTCCACTATCTTCTAAGATTTAAAAGTCCATCATCAATATTTTTTCTTGGTAACATCAATATTTTATCCCTGTAACATCAATCAATATACATCTTGAATCAAATATTCATCTTTGCACTACAGGCCAAAGATATTCACTTGTATCACCAATTGGTCATGTTCATCTCAACACATGTTCATCTTTGCACTATGGGCCAAAGATATTCATCAGTTAATCATTTATCTTTGCACTACAGACCAAAGATATTTAGTAATATCATCATTTAGGACTAAGGATGATGAAAAATATTTTAAAGAAAATGAATCCAGTAAGACAAATGGAGAAATAGTAGGGATTCATATAACAGTTTATCCAAGATCAATAATACTCCATAATAACCAATTTTGAAGCAAAATTCAAGAATAAAGATCAAAACATGGATACAATCAAAGATAGTAACCATAATAGACATCTTGGACAAAAAGAAAAAAATTTCATTTTTTGGTGAATAGTGCCGTATTCGTGAATAGTGCCGTATATGTGAATAGTGTCGTATACGTGAATAGTAACCCCAACACAAAAAGTTCTAAATTTGATAAAAAGTTCAGATCAATACTTCGGCATAATGATATTGAAGAAATAATATCATATATGAAGAAAATAACATCTTTTACCTCAAAATAACCGTACTTCTGACTGAATTTCAGATATAGTGCTGACAGAAACTTGTACTTGAAAATATAAACTTACAAAGTATCTAAATACTCACAAAATACGCTCGATAATATAGAGAGAAAAAGAGAGAAAGCTTATGTTTCTGGTGTGATTTTCAATTCTAACTTAACCCTCTATTTATAAGAAAGTGTTAACACACCGAAGCAGACTTGACCTGCAACCTGATGGCTTTACTGCTACTATTGGCACCCACCACATTTAAAATAAAATTCAGCACATTTCTTCACCAACCACAAGTGAGGCCCACTCAATTCTAGAATTTTCCACCAAAATCATTTATAAACCTAATTTTTGAATCAGTCACCTCTTAAAATTCATAACAAATCATATGTTCATTTTTTTACTGTTCCAAATTTGTGGAAATATTCTCAAGTTATATATGTATAACATGTCAAAAAATCACAACGATCCAACGGTCGGATAAAAAATTATAACTCACGCAATATATCTCAAAAACACTGGTTTAATTTTTAATACCTCCATTCCGATAAAAATAATGATAAAACACCTCAACATTAACTCCTTCATTTTTAACCACAATGAATATATCCAATATTTATATCCACATAAAATAAATATTTCCTTATCATATGAATCAATAATTAATTATTCACAAATAATATTACAGAATCACATTTATGACAACCAGGCCTTTCCCAGGAAAGAGGGGGCTTTCCAATAACAATTTCTCCTTACTGGCGCGCAATTAGGTGACCAAACCTCTCCCTGACAGAACTTTCTAGACATTGCCAATAATGCTATCTAATAATATTATTCAAATAATATGAATTATTGATCTGATAATGGAAAATATTGTGCAGTGATAATTATTGAAACAATAATATAATTATCAACGTAGCAATTATTGAATCAATAAAATAAAATATTGAACAGTAACTACTGTGACAATTATTGAGTAGTGCCTTCTTACGTAAGGATCAATAATTCAACAATACTGTGCAATACCGTGTGCTACCGTGCAACAACGAGTATTACTGTATTTTAACCGCCGGGTATTCCAACAATGTTAACGGTAACAACTACGTCGTTATTTATAAAAACTCAAACTAGTCGTTTTCTTCATCCGACAGTTATTCTGTTATAGGGCCCACAAATGACTGCGTCGTCGTACGAATATTCCCCGACAACAAGAATATTCCACGACCAAACGAATATTCCCCGAAAACAATGATTATTTTATAACCACTTGCATATTTTATAAAATTTGCACATTTCACCCATAACCAGAGAATTATATCAAATTAATACCTTATTATTCACAATAATAATTAGAGGAAATTTGATTTTATTTATAATAAGTTGGGGTCTTACAACCTCCCCTCCTTATGAAATTTCTTCCTCGAAATTAACATACGTACCTGGTGTTTCTAAATGGTCAGGATACCTCGCTTTCATTTCTGATTCCAACTCCTAGGTCATATCTTCAATAGTATGGTTTCTCCACAAAACCTTAACTTGTGGTATAACCTTGGTGCGTAGGACATGCTCTTTCCTATCCAAGATCTTAACAGGTACTTCTTCGAACGTTAAATCTTCGGTTATCTCGTCTGGTTTTATCGCAATAATATGGTTCGGGTCTTTCACATATTTATGAAGCATGGATATGTGAAAAACATTATGAACACGATACATACTTGGAGGTAATGCGAGTCTATAGGCCACATTTTCTATTCGGTCAAGAATCTCAAATGGATCAACAAATCGTGGATTGAGCTTTCCTCTCTTTCTAAATCTTATAACTCCCTTCTATGGAGCAATATGTAACAATACATGATCTCCAATATTAAACTCCACATCCTTTCAATGAAGATCAACATAACTCTTTTGTCAATCTTGTGAGGTTTGAATACGTTGTCGTATCATTTGGATCTTTTCTGTAGTCATGCATACTAATTCTGGTCCCAACAACGTTGCTTCTCCCACCTCGTTCCAGCATACTGGATGATGAGTGCATATTATTCATTTATTTTAATTCCATTATATTTAGTTTTATTGCATGTTTCATGTGTATATGAGCTTATTAAGGTGTTTAATGATTTCAGGAGGAATTGGAGCTGAAATGAGGAAAAAAGGAAAATTGCAGGGTTTTTAGCATTAAGTTGGATGCATGTTCTTAGCTTGGGACTTGAATTTTATTGTAGAGCTCTTCCTTAGCTTTCCGGAACATCTTGAATCGTCCCAATCGGAGTTCATATGAAAAAGATATGATATTTTTACTAAACGGACATTGAACCTCAAAGTTTGGAAGTTGCAATTTACACAGCAGTCACTTGGAGCCCGATTTCTACCTTGATGCAGAGCGATTCTGTCGATTCTCAAAGAAAGAAAGTTGTAGATCTTGTCGATATCTTCGTTTTGATAGGTAGCAGGCTCTATAACTCCTCCTGGATCAAAAGTTATGCTCGTTTTACCAAAGGACGTCACAGCAGAAAATGGAAATTCGCCCCAGCGAATTTGAGCGCGAAAATTAGAAATTCTTGGATTTTTGAAAAGTTTTTAAATGCAGATTTCGGCATATTTCAACATGGAATGGGATTATTATTTCTATTAGCTTTAGGATTTACTTTATACTAAGATTTATTTCCAAATTGAATTCTATTTCTTTATGGAAACTAGTTACGATATGTAATTCCTTTTAGAATTTGAATTTCTACTTCCTATAGGATTTAGGACTTTGTCTAGCACTATAAATAGAGGATGCTAGTCAGAGTTTTATACATTCAATCATCTACTACATTCTCTCATCTACAATATTGGTGGATTGAAGACATGAGCTAAGTTCTTTTTATTCAGTTCTAAGGGATGTTGAACCATATTTATAATTAATGGTTAATTGAGTATTCATTATTTATTCCTTCTCACATGAAATTCATTCTTGATAATCTAATTTAATTTCTGAATGCTATTTGGCTTAACTAATTTGATTTCTGCAGGATTGAGTTGGTTAACGAATATCATATGCTAGATCAAGGAATAATATTACGTGTAATTGATATTGTTTCTAATCACAAGTAGTAATTAGTAATATCTGATTGTGGACAAGCTTTTGAGTATTGTTATGATTATCAGAAGACAAGTTAAACAATCCGAGCTTATGTGTTTGTTGCTTGGAATAGTCTAATTCCCTAGTTCTTAATGCTGCTATTATATTAAATCTAGAGAGCTTGTTCTAGGTTATATAATTGTTAGAATCTTGTGAAGAGCTTGTTTCATTGAGTGACAATCTAAGGGGAGTTTCGGGTAGCAGAGCTTGTTGTTACCTAGGGCTATTAGTTTCATTGAAGGGTAAATAATGTTACACTTGATTAATCTATTATTGTAAAAAGGTGATACTGTACTGAAGAACTAAAGCTTTTTATTCATTGTTTATTCTTATTAGTTTATTCTTGTTAATTTAATTAATTAATTCAAAATTCCCTTTTTATTAGAAATCATAGGATAAATATAAAACAAATCACTCTCTGTGGGATAGATCCTTGCTTACTACTGTGCTAATTATTTAAATTTATAAAGTGAAAGTGAGGTTAATTTAGGAGTGTAAACGACAGCTCCCACTGGAGAACGACATTTTCGTCCATACGACGCCTCAAATGGAGCCATGTCTATACTTGTTTGATAACTTTTATTATAAGAGAATTACACCAGTGGCAAGTACTTATCTCAACTTCCTTTAAAATCTAGGACACAAAGTCTTAATAGAGCTTCAAGGGTTTGAATAGTCCTCTTTGATTGTCCATCCGTTTGAGGATGGTATGCCGAACTGAATCGTAAATCTGTGCTCATAGCTTTCTGCAAGCTAACCCAAAATCGTGAAGTGAATCTTGGGTCATGATTCGAAACTATGGATACTGGCATGCCATGTAATCTCATAATCTCATTCATGTATATGCGAGGAAGACGTTCAAGGGAATAAGTCTCCCATATCGGTAAGAAATAGGCAGACTTGGTTAATCTATCAATAATAACCCAAATCGCATCTATGCCTTGAGAAACTTTGGGAAGAGCTGTAACGAAATCCATAGTAATGTGTTCCCACTTCCATTTCAGAATATCAAGTAGTTGTAATGGACCCTTTGGCACTTGATGCTCCGCCTTTACAAGTTGAAAAGTTAAACACCTCGAGATAAACTCCGCGATCTCTCTCTCTCTCTCTCTCTTTTCAAATTATTCCACCAAAATGTATGTCGAATATCATGATACATTTTGGTACTCCCTGGATGGATTGCAAACGGGGTATTGTGTGCCTCCATCATGATTCTATGCTTCAAGTCAGAATCGTTAAGAACACAAAGTCTGGAGTTGAATCTAAGTATTCCTTCTACATCAAATCTCGCTTCTAGAATAACTCCTTCTTTCACTTTCTTCTTCATACGTATCAGCTCCAGGTCCGTAGCTTGAGCAGCTTTAACTTTATCGATTAAAGTTGGTTCAACTCGTATATTCGCCAACATCATGTGGGTCCCTGGAGTCTTTAATTCTACCTCCATCCTTTGCAAGTCATACAGAATGGGCCTTTGCATTGACAATATCGCACTCGTACTCGCATATGATCTTCTACTCAATGCGTCAGCTACTACGTTCGCTTTTCCAGGATGATATTGAATAGTGTGATCGTAATCTTTCAATAGTTCAAGCCAACGTCGTTGTTGCATATTGAGTTCTTTTTGGGTGAAGAAATATTTGAGGCTTTTATGGTCCGTATAAATCTCCACTTTCTCCCCATACAAGTAGTGTCTCCAAATTTTCAACGCGAATACGACTGCTGCCAACTCTAGATCATAAGTAGGATAATTCCTCTCATATTCTTTGAGTTGTCATGAGACATAGGCTATGACTTTCTCATGTTGCATGAGAACGCATCCTAACTCTTTAGCTGAAGCATCGATGTATATAACAAATCCATCCGTACCAGATGGTATTGCCAGAACAGGTGCCGAAATGAGTCTCCTCTTGAGCTCTTGGAAACTCTTCTCGCATTACTCACTCCATACGAATTTTGTATCTTTTTGAGTCAGCTGAGTTAACGGGGTAGCGATTCAAAAAAATCCTTCCACGAATCTCCGATAATAACCAGCTAAGCCCAGAAAGCTACGCACTTCGGTCACCGACTTTGGTTGCTCCCAACTTTGTACTGCTTCAATCTTCGCCGGGTCAACAGATACTCCATGTTTTAACACCACGTGCCCAAGGAATGCTACTTCCTCAAGCCAGAACTCACATTTCTTCAGCTTGGCATAAAGCTTGTTTTCACGAAACCTTTCAAGTATCAGCTTCAAATGGTGCTCATGATCTTCACGGCTTTTGGAATAGATGAGGATGTCATCAATAAAGACAACAACAAACTGATCCAAATATTCCTTGAATACACGGTTCATCATATCCATGAAAGCAGCAGGAGCATTAGTCAATCCAAAAGACATGACTAAGAATTTATAATGCTCGTACCGAGTTCTGAAGGCAGTCTTTGGAATATCCTCAGTTTTAATCTTCAGTTGATGATATCCATAACGAAGATCGATCTTTGAAAAGAATTGTGCTCCTTGTAACTGGTCAAACAGGTCATCAATGCGAGGTAGTTGTGACACCCCCAAAATTAGGTATACATCACCCATCTTGAGTCGCCAGATACATGGTACAAAATTCAAATACAACTTATTAATACAGCTGTCGTGTACAATACGACAAAACATAAACTGTGAGTTTGAATACAAATATTATCTACTAGAGAGTATGCAAACTCAAAAGCAGTCCTCATTACATTTATTGTCACACTATTTAACAGAATAGTGAGGACTACTAGCTAATACTATCATCCAGACAATCATTCCGTTCCCCGACTCATCCCAGCTACGTTCTCATTTTCTGAAGAGAACAGTGAAAGAAAGGGTAAGCTCAACTAGCCCAGTAAGAAATATTATAACTAAGATAATGCAGAATAAATTATCATTAGTCTTCAACGATGTTAAACTGATAAAATATAACAAACATCAAGTTTAACTGCAGCAGAACAAACAATCCATTAGAAGTGTCAAGTATAGAATAAAATCTACTATCTTCTATAATTTAAAAGGTTTTTCATGACTTTTATCGCTGAGACTCAGCTTAATAAATAATTCACATCATCGAATCACCCCTGCACTACGGCCAAGGATATTCTTTAGTATCACGACGACAATTATCCATGCACTACGGGCCAAGAATATTTGTGTATTCATTAATGGTCATGATCATGCCAACAACTGCCATCAATGCAC
Organism: Panax japonicus; assembly: GCA_020205505.1. NCBI lineage: Eukaryota > Viridiplantae > Streptophyta > Magnoliopsida > Apiales > Araliaceae > Panax > Panax japonicus. The sequence continues at coordinate 8,975,199 of CM035105.1, forward strand.
TACGGGCCAATGAGGACTTTTGCCACATCATTTGTGACATTATGGTCATGATTACATCGAATAATCCCTGGTCATAATCATACCAAGTCCATCTATACACTACAGGCCACAGATGACTTTCAAAAAATATAAATATGAGGATGATAATGATATAAGAATTCAATAAAACAAATTCAAGAATTAATTTGTCCAGGAACCAATAACGTTCAAATTATCAACATGATACTGCTTTGTAGAGTAAAATTCAAGAATGCTCAGAATAATATTTCCATAAAAAGATACTGGATGAAGCGTAATTATCAAGGATATTCCACTAATTTCATGGAGTATAGAAGTCAAAACTTTAACCAACTGAGTATAATAAAGAATGGAATAACAAAAGAAATCACCATGCATGCGGTACTTTGCATAGATAGGTTATTCCAACAGAATACTAAATAACAAAACCAGGTCAGGCAAAATTTGCACCGACAGGATGTTCTAACAGAATAATAAAGAATGGAATAACAATAGAAATCACCATGCATGCGGTACTTCGTATAGACAGGTTATTCCAACAGAATACTAATAAGGACAGAAATAGGTCCGACGTAAAACGTACAAACAGGATATTCCAACAGAATAATAATAAAGACGGATCCAGGTCTGACGTAAATGCATAAACATGATATTCAACAGAATAATAATAAAGACGGAACCAAGTCCGGCGTAAACGCACAGACATAATGTTCCAATAGAATAATAAAGACAGAATCAGGTCCGGCATAAAACGCACAGATAGGATATTCCAACAGAATAGTAAAGACGGAATAATAGAAGAATGTCACCAAGTATAGGGTAGCCCGCGTATATAGGTTATTCAAATAGAATAATAAAGAATGGAATAACATAAGTTCTCTTCATGAATACAAAAGAATAACATCCCTTACGAATACAGCAAATAATATTCTCTGCCTTAAGAAGAAGAGTAATGGATATATAAGTAGTGAAGTAGCAGAATACTTTCTTCTTTCTCTCTATAGTTTATCTATCTAGAGTTTCAGTGAATTCGTAAGAAAATAATGAAGGAATGAGCTTCTATTTATAGAAAAATGGACTGCATAGTAACTAAATCATAAACGGTCCAGATTGATTTACTTTAATCTGACGGTCCATATTTAAAACAAAATCTTTTAAATAAAATATAATATATTCTATTTATAATCTAATAAAACGAATAACTTTATAAAAGATTTTATTATGCAAATACTATGCAGGTACTATACAAACACTATGCATAATAAAATATAATATATTCTAATTATTGTCTAATAAAACGGATAACTTTATAAAAGTATTCTATTTTATATAAAAAGATTTTACTATGCAAAACACTATGTAACACTATGCATAATAAAATATAATATATTCTATTTATAGAATAACTTTATAAAAGTATTCTGTTTTATATAAAAAGATATTCTGTATTATTACATTAATAATACCAACAAAATTGAGTGACTTATCACGTAAGCATCAATAATTAATATCGTGTGCTACTATGCAACCACGCGTATTACTGTACTTTTAACACCGGGTGTTTCAACAGTTAACGGTAAAACTTTTGCCGTTATTTTCATAAAGTATTTTTGTCATTTTTTCAATCCGACAATAATTCTGTTGTGGGGTCCACCAATGATTGTGCCGTTGTACGAATATTTCCTGTTAAAACAAATATTCCCTGACCAATCGAATATTATATAACTACTTGCGTACTTTGCAAAATTTATAAATATTACCCACAACTATAACATTATATCAATTTTACTCCATAATATTCAAAAATAATATTTATAGAAAATTCATCTTTATTCAAAAAGTTGGGGTTTTACAATCTCCCATTCTTATGAAATTTCGTCCTCAAAATTAGGGTACGTACATGGTATATTGAAGAGGTAAGAATACCTTGATTTTATTTCAGATTCTAACTCCCAAGTCATTTTCTCAACATCGTGGTTTCTCCACAAAACTTTGACTTGAGGTATAACCTTGGAGTGTAGAATATGTTCCTTCTTATCCAAGATTTGAACAGGAATGTAAGACCCCGAATTTTATGAAATAAAAGTATTCAATTTTCCTATTTAGTAAATGATTAAATTGATTAAATTTTCCCCGATCTCCGCCAGAGACTATACCCCTAAGCTTTGATACCAACTGTGACGCCCCCAAAATAGGTATACAACACCCATTCTGAATCGCCAAATATATGGTACAGAAAGCAAACTACAGCTTTAATAATGCAATTGTCGTGCAAAATACGACAACACATACTGTGAGTTTAGATACAAATATTGTCTTCTAGACAATATCCATACTCAAATAAGTCCTCGTTATAATTATTCAAACACTATTTTATAGAAATAGTGAGGACTGTTAAAACATCTTTCTAGAACCATCACTCCATACCCCGACTAGATCCTGCTATGTTCTCACCTCCTGAGAAGAAAATGGAACAAAAAAGAAAAGGGTGAACTCAACTAGCCCAGTAAAGAATATTATGACTAAGATAATATACAACAAATTATCATTAGTCTTCAACCAGGAAAAATATGATAAAATATAATACACAACAAGTTTTAGATCAACAACTGCAGTGGAAACAGCAATCCATTAGAAGAGTCAAGTAGAGAAGGAATTCCCCTATCTTCTAAGATTTAAAAGTCCATCATCAATATTTTATCCTTGAAACATCAATCAATATACATCTTGAATAAAATATTCATCTTTGCACTACAGGCCAAAGATATTCATTTGTATCACCAGTTGGTCATGTTCATCTCAACACCTGTTCATCGTTGAACTACGGGCCAAAGATATTCATCAGTTAATCATTTATCTTTGCACTACAGGCCAAAGATATTTAGTAATATCATCATTTAGGACTGAGGATGATGAAAAATATTTTACAGAAAATGAATCCAGAGAGACAGAAGATCAAAACATGGATACAATCAAAGATAGTAACCATAATAGACATCTTGGACAAAAAGAAAAAAATTTCATTTTTTTGGTGAATAGTGTCGTATTCGTGAATAGTTTCGTATACGTTAATAGTAACCCCGATACAAAAAGTTTCAAATTTGATAAAAAGTTCAGATCAATACTTCGGTATAATGATATTGAAAAAATAATATCATATATGAAGAAAATAACATCCTTTACCTCAAAATAACCGTACTTCTGACTGAATTTCAGATATAGTGCTGACAGAAACTTGTACTGAAAAATATAAACTTACAAAGTATCTAAATACTCATAAAATACGCTCGATAATATAGAGAGAGAAAGAGAGAAAGCTTATGTTTCTGGTGTGATTTTCAATTCTAACTTAGCCCTCTATTTATAGGAAAGTGTTAGCACGCCGAAGCAGACTTGACCTGCAACCTGATGGCTTTACCTGCTACTATTGCAACCCACCACATTTGAAATAAAATTCAGCACATTTCTTCACCAACCACAAGTGGGGCCCACTCAATTCTAGAATTTTTCACCAAAATCATTTATAAACCTAATTTCCGAATCAGTCACCTCTTAAAATTCATAACAAATCATACGTTCTTTTTTAACGATTCCAAATTTGTGGACATATACTCAACTTATATATGTATAACACATCCAAAAATCACAACGATCCAACGGTCGGATTAAAAATTATAACTCACGCAATATATCTCAAAAACACTGGTTTAATTTTTAATACCTCCATTCCGACAAAAATATTGATAAAACACCTCAACATTAACTCCTTCATTTTTAACCACAATGAATATATCCAATATTTATATCCACATAAAATAAATATTTCTTTATCATATGAATCAATAATTAATTATTCACAAATAATATTACAGAATTACATTTATGACATCTAGGCCGTTCCCAATAAAGAGAGGGCTTTCCAATAACAATTTCTTTTTACTGGCGCGCAATTAGGTGACCAAACCTCTCCTTGACAGAACTTTCTAGACATTGCCAATTATACTATCTAATAATATTATTCAAATAATATGAATTATTGATCTGATCATGGGAAATACTGTGCAGTGACAATTATTGAAACAACAATAATATAAATATCAACGTAGCAATTATTGAATTAATAAAATAAAATATTGAAAAGTAACTACTGTGATAACTATTGAGTAGTGCATTTTTACATAAGGATCAATAATTCAATAATACTGTGCAATACCTTGTGTTACTGTGCAACAACGCGTATTACTGTATTTTAACCACCGGGTATTCCAACAGTATTAACGGTAACAACTACGCCGTTATTTATAAAAACTCAAACTTATCATTTTCTTTATCCGACAGTTATTCTGTTATGGGGCCCACAAATGACTGCGCCGTCGTACGAATATTCCCCGACAATAAGAATATTCCACGACCAAATGAATATTTCCCGACAACAATGATTATTTTATAACCACTTGTATATTTTGCAAAATTTACACATTTCACCCATAACCAGAGAATTATATCAAATTAATACCTTATTATTCATAATAATAATTAGAGGAAATTCGATTTTATTTATAACTAACTCATGAACGATCCAGATTGATTTACATTAATCTGACGGTCCATATTTAAAGCAAAATTTTTTAAATAAAATATAATATATTCTATTTATAATCTAATAAAATGAATAACTTTATAAAAGATTTTATTATGCAAACACTACGCAAGTACTATACAAACACTATGCATAATAAAATATAATATATTTTAATTATTGTTTAATAAAACGGATAACTTTATAAAATAGATAACTTTATAAAAATATTCTATTTTATATAAAAAAATTTACTATGCAAAACACTATGCAGACACTATGCAACACTACGTATAATAGAATATAATATATTCTATTTATAGAATAACTTTATAAAAGTATTCTGTTTTATATAAAAAGATTTTCTGTATTATTACATTAATAATACCACAAAAATGAGTGACTTATCACGTAAGCATCAATAATTAATATTGTGTGCTACTATGCAATCACGTGTATTACTGTACTTTTAACACCGGGTGTTTCAACAGTTAACGGTAAAACTTCCGCCGTTATTTTCATAAAGTATTTTTGTCATTTTCTCAATCCGACAATAATTCCGTTGTGGGGTCCACCAATGATTGTGTCGTTGTACGAATATTCCCTGTTAAAACGAATATTCCTCGACCAATCGAATATTATATAACAACTTGCGTACTTTGCAAAATTTATAAATATTACCCATAACTATAATATTATATCAATTTCACTCCATAATATTCAAAAATAATATTTATAGAAAATTCATCTTTATTCAAAAAAGTTGGGGTTTTATAATCTCCCCTTCTTATGAAATTTCGCCCTCAAAATTAGGGTACGTACATGGTATATTGAAGAGGTAAGGATACCTTGATTTCATTTCAGATTCTAACTCCCAAGTCATTTTCTCAACATCGTGGTTTCTCCACAAAACTTTGACTTGAGGTATAACCTTAGAGTGTAGAATATGTTCCTTCTTATCCAAGATTTGAACAGGAATGTAAGACCCAGAATTTTATGAAATAAAAGTATTCAATTTTCCTATTTAGTAAATAGTTAAATTGATAAAAGGTTAAAGTTAAGGGTGATATATGAATTTTTTTCAAAATACGCAAGTGGTTATAAAATATTCATTATTGTCGGGGAATATTCGTTTAGTCATAGAATATTCTTTCTGTCGGGGAATATTCGTACGAAGGCGCAGTCATTTGTGGGCCCCATAATAGAATAAATGTCGGATGAAAAAAATGAAAAGTTTGAGTTTTTATAAATAACGGCGTAATCGTTACCGTTAACACAATTGGAATACATGGTTGTTAAAATATAGTAATACGCGTTGTTGCACAGTAGCACACGGTATTGCACAGTGTTTTTAAATTATTGATTCTTATGTAAGAAGGCATTACTCAATAATTGTTACAATAGTTACTGTTCAATGCTTTATTTTATTGATTCAGTAACTGTTGCGTTGATATTTTATATTATTGTTGTTTCAATAATTGTCACTGCACAGTATTTCTCATTATCAGATCAATAATTCCTATTATTTGAATAATATTATTAGATAGCATTATTGGCAATGTCTAGAAAGTTCTGTCAAGGAGAGGTTTGGTCACCTAATTGCGCGCCAATAAGAAGAAATCCTTATTGGAAAGCCCCCTCTTTACTGGAAACTGCTTGGTTGTCATTGTTGTGATTCTGTAATATTATTTGTGAATAATTAATTATTGATTTATATGATAAGGAAATATTTATTTGATGTGGATATAAATGATGGATTTATTTTTGTGGTTATAAATGAAGGAATTAATGTTGAAATATTTTATCAGTATTTTATCGGATTGGAGGTATTAAAAAATCAAATCAGTGTTCTTAGAGCTTTATTGTGTGAGTTATAATTTTTAATCCGGTCGTTGGATCGTTGTGATTTTTAGATATGTTATACATATATAAGTTGAGTATATGTCCACAAATTTTGAACCGTTAAAAATGAACGTATGATTTGTTATGAATTTGAAGATGTGACTGGTTCAGAAATTGTTAAAGTATCCGAATTTATCATTTTGGTGGAAAATTCTAGAAATTGTGGGCCCCGCTTTTGGTTGGTGAGAAATGTGCTAGAATTTTTATTCAAATGTGGTGGGTGGAAATAGTAGCAGGTAAAGTCATCAAGTAGCAGGTCAAGTCTGCTTCGGCGTGATAACATTTTCCTATAAATAGAGGGCTAAGTTAGAATTGAAAAACACACCAGAATTCAAAAGTTTTCTCTCTTTTTCTCTCTAGATTATTGAGTGTATCTTTTGAGTATTTAGATACTTGGTGAGTTTCTATTCATCAGTGCAAGTTTCCTTCAGCGTCATATCCGATATCCAGTCAGAAGTGCTGCTCTTTTGAGGTAAGGGATAGTAAGGGATATTAAGGGATGATATATTCTTCATAATGATGTTATTCTTTCAATATCATTATACTGAAATATTGGTATGGATTTTATTGTGGAATTTCTACCTTTTTGAGTCGAGATTACTATTCACGTATACGGCACTATTCATGTATATGGCACTATTTACGTATATGACATTATTTAAGTATACGGTACTATGTACGAATACGGAGTACTATTCACGAGTTACTATTCACGAGTTGCTATTCACGGGTACTATTCACAACAAAATTGGATTCTTTTTCTGACCAAATTATCGTTGATTTATGAATCTTACTCTTGAAATTAATAGGTTGTTGATCATATTGTTTTTATTATCATATATAACATTTTTATAACACTGGTGATGGAATTTCTCTTTGACTTGAGTGTAAAGATGGGTAGATTATTGGTATGATCATGACTATGGGTTCTCTTTGGCCAGTAGTGCAAAGTTGAATCGTTGACTAGTATGATCATGACCATTGAATTTACAATTGAATATTTTTAGCTTGAGTGCAAAGGTGAATTGATCAACATGGTTATAATTATGGTTTATATAAATTCAGAAATGATTATGTATTTCTTTGAGATATGAATATCTTTGGCCCGTAGTGCAAAGATGACATGTTGTTGAATATCTTTGGCCCGTAATGCAAAGATGACCTGTTGTTGAATATATTTGGCTTGTAGTGCAAAGATGATCTTTTGTTGAATATCTTTGGCCCGTAGTGCAAAGATGAATTTATTAGTATGATTATGAACAGGAACTGTGATTTGGTATAATCATGATCTTTGATGTTTCAAGTAAAAACAGGTGATGTAAATTATCTTCGTCCTGGATGAGAAAAAGAATTGAGAATCACAATTATGATTATGAGTTATTCATATGATTGTGGAAAGGAACTGTTGATTGATGTTACAGGGATAAAACATTGTTGCTGGACTTTTAATGTGGAGAAGTTAATAGACTTTATAGTCTATTTGACTCTTCTAATGGATTGCTCGTTCCGCTGCCACAATGATTGAAAAATTTTATCATCTACCATATGTTCTAAATCTCTGATTTATTACTATTGAAGGTTATTGATAATTTATTTATCTTTAGTAATGATATTCTTTACTGAGCTAGTTGTGCTCACCCTTCTGTTTCAAAATTCTTTTCAGGTAATAAGAGTGTAGCTGTGTCGAGCGGGGGTAACAGGAGAATAGAACGGTGGTCATCATTTAGTAGTTATATTTGGTGAATCAAATAGGGTGAAGCGAACCCAACGTTGGAAGGGTGTTTTGCCACTATCATACAAGATGTCTAAAGACATACAACCTCGTGTTATCATAAGACAGGGTTGTGCACATCCACTTACTGAGTATATCTACGCGCACTACCTATATGATCTTGGTGTTTGTTTGAAGTATAATTTTCAATTAGAGACAGTGGAGATAATGATATGTCAAGAGAAGACTCATCATTAGAAAGAATATGATTGTAATCTTCTCGTTTTTCTTTGGGGTCTATTGGGTCAACCAAGGATAATTCTGTGGCCATATTGTATCTATTATAACCTAGAAGCATAGCCTCCCGTGTACGAAGGTTTCCTTGAGCACTTCCCAAATGTTTTAATTTTTAAAACAGTTTTTGACTATACCTTTATATAAGATGTCATGGTGACGTCCTACCCAAGTTGGTGTCAAGAGTCACAGTTGATATGTATATTTGTATCAAAACTCACAACACATGAGTTGTTGTATTTTGCACGACAATTGTTGTAATAAAGTAGTAGTTGTTTTCTGTACCATGTATTTGGCGACTTAGAATGGGTTGGATGGAACGGACCTATTTTGGGGTTGTCATATTTGGTATCAGAGCTTAGGGATATAATATATGGCGGAGATCCGGGATTAGAACTAGGAGGGGAGAGATGAATAAATCCTTCGCTAGTGTGTCCTACCTAAGCTTATTTGTTGGTCAGTCATAATATCGGGATATTATGTCATATGTTAATTTGTTCAATTAACCTTTGTTTTGAAGCTGTATTCAAGAATGATATCTGAAATACGTGAGATGGGCAATGGAGAAATCATGATGACCGGGTAGATAGATTTTGAAATGAAAGTAAGGTATTCTCAACTCTTTGAAATACCAGGTACGTAAATATCGGGGACAAAATTTCATAAGGAGGGAAGATTGTAAGACAATTTTCCTATTTAGTAAATGGTTAAATTGATAAAAGGTTAAAGTTAAGGGTGATATATGAATTTTTTCAAAATACGCAAGTGGTTATAAGATATTCATTGTTGTCGGGGAATATTCGTTTAGTCATAGAATATTCTTTCTGTCGGGGAAAATTCTTACGGCGGCGCAGTCATTTGTGGGCCCCATAACAGAAAAAAAAGTCGGATGAAGAAAAATACAAGTTTGAGTTTTTATACATAACGGCGTAATCGTTATCGTTAACACTGTTGGAATACCTGGTGGTTAAAGTACAGTAATACGCGTTGTTGCACAGTAGCACACGGTATTGCACAATATTTTTGAATTATTGATTCTTATGTAAGAAGGCACTACTCAATAATTGTTACAATAGTTATTGTTCAATGCTTTATTTTATTGATTCAATAATTATTGCGTTGATATTTTATATTATTGTTGTTTCAATAATTGTCAATGCACAGTATTTCCCATTATCAGATCAATAATTCATATTATTTGAATAATATTATTAGATAGCATTATTGGCAATGTCTAGAAAGTTCTATCAATGAGAGGTTTGGTCACCTAATTGCGCGCCAATAAGGAGAAATCCTTATTGGAAAGCCTCCTCTTTCCTAGGAACTGCCTGGTTGTCATTGTTGTGATTCTGTAATATTATTTGTGAATAATTAATTATTGATTTATATGATAAGGAAATATTTATTTGATGTGGATATAAATGATGGATTTATTTTTATGGTTATAAATGAAGGAATTAATGTTGAGATATTTTATCAGTATTTTGTCGGATTGGAGGTATTAAAAGATCAAATCAGTGTTCTTACAGCTCTATTGTGTGAGTTATAATTTTTAATCCGACCGTTAGATCGTTGTGATTTTTGGATATGTTATACATATATAAGTTGAGTATATGTCCACAAATTTTGAACCGTTAAAAATGAACGTATGATTTGTTATGAATTTTAAGAGGTGACTAGTTCAGAAATTGTTAAAGTATCCGAATTTATCATTTTGGTGGAAAATTCTAGAATTGGTGGGCCCCACTTTTGGTTGGTGAGAAATGTGCTAGAATTTTTATTCAAATATGATGGGTGGGAATAGTAGCAGGTAAAACCATCAGATAGCAGGTCAAGTCTGCTTCGGCGTGCTAACATTTTCCTATAAATAGAGGGCTAAGTTAGAATTGAAAAACACACCAGAATTCATCAGTTTTCTCTCTTTTTCTCTCTAGATTATCGAGTGTATTTTGTGAGTATTTAGATACTTGGTGAGTTGCTATTCATCAGTGCAAGTTTTCTTCAGCGTCATATCCGATATCCAATCAGAAGTGCTGCTCTTTTGAGGTAAGGGATAGTAAGGGATATTAAGGGATGCTATATTCTTCATAATGATGTTATTCTTTCAATATCATTATACTGAAATATTGCTATGGATTTTATTGTGAAATTTTGACCTTTTTGAGTCGGGGTTACTATTCACATAGACGATACTATTCACGTATACGGCACTATTCATGTATATGGCACTATTCATGTATATGACATTATTTACGTATATGGTACTATGTACGAATACGGAGTACTATTTATGAGTTACTATTCACGAGTTACTATTCACGAGTTACTATTCATGGGTACTATTCACAACAAAATTGGTTTATTTTTCTGACCAAATTATCGTTGATTTATGAATCTTACTCTTGAAATTAATAGGTTATTGATCATATTATTTTTATTATCATTTATAACATTTTTATAACCCTGGTGATGGAATTTCTCTTTGACTTGAGTGTAAAGATGGGTAGATTATTGGTATTATCATGACTATGGGTTCTCTTTGGCCAGTAGTGCAGAGTTGAGTTTTTGACTAGTATGATCATGACCATTGAATTTACAATTGAATATTTTTAGCTTAAGTGCAAAGGTGAATAGAAGCTCATTCTTCCTTCATTTCTCACCAATTCATAAAAGCTTTAGAGCGATTATTATAGAGAGAAATTATAGAAAGAAGAAGAGAAATCTGCTAGTTCACTATTCCAGTATCCAGTTTTTCTAAGGTAGGGAGTATTATTTCTTTCTTATCCATGAAGAGAACTTCTGTTATTCCATTCTTTATTATTCTGTTGGAATAACCTGTATTACGCGGTGTAAGACCCCAGTTTTTATAAATAAAGATGAATTTTCTATAATTATTATTTTTGAATATTATGGAATAAATTTGATATAATGTTATAGTTGTGGGTAATATTTATAAATTTTGCAAAGTACGCAAGTTGTTATAAAATATTCGTTTGGTCGGGGAATATTCTTTTTGTCGGGGAATATTCGTACGACGGCACAATCATTGGTGGACCCCACAACGGAAGTATTGTCGTAGTTAGAAAACGACAAAATTATCTTTTTATAAAAATAACGGCGGAAGTGTTACCGTTAAAACTGTTGAACTACTCGGTAGTAAAAGTACAGTAATACACTTTGTTGCATAGTAGCACACGGTATTGATTATTGATGCTTACGTGTGAAGTCACTCAGCTATACTCAATTATTGCTACAGTAATTGCTGCATCATATCTCTCATATTATTGATTCAATTATTGTCACAGTATCATCTGTATAATATGTTATATTATTAAATCAATAATTGAGACGACAAGTTATAAATGATTAATAATTGTTGAAAGATTAATTATGTGTTGATTAAAAATAAATTAATTTATGGTAATATTTATTCAATCCTTGATATATATAAAGAGTCTGTTATGAGACGTTTGTGGTAAGTTTGGTTATTTTATGGGGGGGGCCATATGTCATCATCTAAGAGTCTCATTCGTCAATAGTAATTATTTTCGTCAATAGTAATTACTTCGTCAATAGTAATTACCTTCGTCAATAGTAATTACCTTCGTAAATAGTAATTACCTTTACCAGACGTCAAACCACTTGCCGTTTCATATTACAGGCATCAAACCAATTGTCGTTTCACATTACAGGCGTCAAACCACTTTTCTTTTTACATCACCAGTCGTCAAGCCACTTGCCTTTTCACATGGCAAGTGCTAAGCTAGAAATCTTCTATAAATAGAGGCTTAGTGCTTCATTATTTTTCACGAATTCATTCAAGCTATAGAGAGAGAGAAAGTATAGAGAGAATAAGAGAGAAAGAAGAAGAGTATTCGGTTGCTACACTACTGCAATTCAATCTCCTAATAAAGTAAGGGGTGTTATTCTTTCTTCTTGAAGAGAACTTATGTTATTCCATTCTTTGTTATTCTGTTGGAATAACCTGTAAAAGTGGCATACCCTATACATGACCTGTATACGCGGTATACCCTATACTTGGTGAAATCCTTATGTTATTCCATTCATTATTATTCTGTTGGAATAACCTGTATACGTGGAATACCCTATACTTGGTGACATCCATTTACTATTCTGTCTTTGTATTTCTGTCGGAACATCCTGTCTGTGCTATACGCCGGACCTGGTTCCATTTACTATTTCGTCTTTATATTTCTGTCGGAATATCCTGTCTGTGCTATACGCCGGACCTGGTTCCATCATTTACTATTCCGCATTTATTATTCTGTTGGAACATCCTGTCGGTGTGAATTTCACCTGACCTGGTTCCGTTATTATTATTCTGCTGGAATAACCTGTTTGTGCGGTCTCTATCGCATGCATGGTGATATCTTTTGTTATTGTATTCGATATTACTCATTTGATTAAAATTTTCACTTCTATACTCCATGAAATTAGTGGAATATCCTTGATATTTACGATTCATCCAGTATCCTTTCATTGAAATATTCTTCTGATCATTCTTGAATTTTACACAACAAAACAGTATCATGTTGACAATTTGGACGTTAATAATTTCTGGATAAAATAATTCTTGAACTTGTTTTATTGAATTCTTATATCATTGTTATCATCCTCATGTTTATATTTTGTTGAAAATCATCTGTGGCCTGTAGTGCATAGATGGACTTGGTATGATTATGACCAGGGATTATTCGGTGTAATCATGACCGTAATATTACAAAAGATGTAAAAATTATAAATCCTCATTGGCCCGTAGTGCATTGATGGACAGTTGTTGGCATGATCATGACCATTAATGGATACACAAATATTCTTGGCCGTAGTGCATGAATAATTGTGGTCGTGATACTAAAGAATGTCCTTGGCCGTAGTGCAGGGATGATTCGATGATGTGGAATGTTTTTTTAAGCTGAGTCTCAGCTATAACAGTGATGAAAAACCTTTTAAATCATAAAAGATAGTAGATTTTATTTTCTACTTGACTCTTTTAATGGATTGCTGATTCTGCTGCAGTTAAACTTGATGTTTGTTATATTTTATCAGTTTAACACTGTTGAAGGCTAATGATAATTTATTCTGTATTATCTTAGTCATAATATTTCTTACTGGGCTAGTTGAGCTCACCCTTTCTTTCACTGTTCTCTTCAGGAAATGAGAATATAGCTGGGACGAGTCGGGGAACGGGGTAATGGTCCAGAGGATAGCGTTAGTAATCCTCACTATTCTGTATTATTTTGGTTACTATCATATGATTAGTTGGTTAACTTTGCAAATCTGATTTTGTTTACTTGCAGTTATGGGATCTTTACTATGAGGAATGCAACAAAAAATTAACTGGAAAAGTTATATATTGGTGCGACATGAAAGTCCCCAGCATTATTGCCAATAAATTTAATCAGAGTCAACTGGATAAGTTTAAGGCAACATGTTTTGGGAATTTATCTTTTATAATAAAATAAATTTATTTTTATAATAAAATATATTTTATAATAAAAGATAAATTTATTTTATAATAAAAGATAAATTTATTTTATAATAAAAGATAAATTTATTTTATTATAAAAGATAAATTTATCTTTTATTCAAACTTATCTTATTTTTATATTATGTATTTATAAAAAAAAATTATCTTTTATTTAGACTTATCTTATCATTATCTTTTATTTTTACATTATTTATCTTTACATTATCTTTTATTTTTACATTATGTATACATAAATACAAACTTATCTTTACATTATGGCCATATGGTTTAGACCCACACTGCCGCTACAGGCTGTAGCGGCAGGCATGTATTAAAATGATAGGGGCAGTAATGTAAAAAGGCTTAAGGCAAAATGGAAAAAGGACTGCCGCTACAAGCTGTAGCGGCAGGTCAAAATGGAAAAGGGACTGCCGCTACAAGCTGTAGCGGCAGGTGGAATTTTTGACCAATCTAAGCCATTAAATGTCTAGATCAACGGATGGGAGCTTGTTTGCTGAACAGTGTCCGTAGCAAACGTTTGCTACGGATGAGGTCCCTATATATATATATATATATACTAATAATATATATATATATACTAATAATAATTGAACTCCCCCCCCCCCCACTTTTTCAACTAAGCCATAATAATACTCCCCCACGTTTCAAAATCATATATTATAAATATATATATATATATATATATATATATATATATATATATATATATATATATATATATATACAATCAATCATCATATATATATATTAACATTACATTACCTATCAAATAAAACAACTCCCGTAGAAAACATCAGACAACTTCCTTCTTCAATTTCCAACATGGGCCCCACAGTGGGCCCCCACCTATTATTATATAAAATAATTTTTTACCGATTATTTTGAAAAAAAAGAGTAAATGGGGTCAATAAAATAAGCAAAATTGAGTGACTTCTCACATAAGCATCAATAATTAATACTGTGTGCTACTATACAACCACGCATATTACTATACTTTTAACATCGGATGTTTCAACAGTTAACGGTAAAACTTTCGCCGTTATTTTCATAAAGTATTTTTGTCATTTTCTCAATCCGACAATAATTCCATTGTGGGGTCGACCAATGATTGTGTCGTTCTACGAATATTCCCTGTTAAAACGAATATTCCCTAACAAATCGAATATTATATAACAACTTGCGTACTTTATAAAATTTATAAATATTACTCACAACTATAACATTATATCAATTTCACTCCATAATATTCAAAAATAATATTTATAGAAAGTTCATCTTTATTCAAAAAGTTGGGGTTTTACAATCTTTCCTTCTTATGAAATTTCACCCTCGAAATTAGGGTACGTACCTGGTATGTTGAAGAGGTAAGGATACCTTGATTTCATTTCAGATTCTAACACCCAAGTCATTTCCTCAACATCGTGGTTTCTCCACAAAATTTTGACTTGAGGTATAACTTTGGTGCATATAATATGTTCATTCTTATCCAAGATTTGAATAGGAACCTCTACATACGTCAAATCTTCCGCTATTTCGTCGAGTTCTAACTCAATAATGTGGTTCGGGTCTTCCACATATTTACATAGCATGGATATGTGAAAAATGTTATGAACACGAGACATACTTGGCGGTAAAGCGAGTCTATAGGCCACAGTTCCTACTCGATCGAGGATTAAAAATGACTCGATGAATCGAGGATTGAGCTTTCCTCCCTTTCCAAATCTCGTAACTTATTTCCATGGAGCAACACGTAACAACACATGCTCTCCTATATCGAATTCCACGTCTTTTCGATGAAGATCAGCATAACTCTTTTGTCGATCTTGTGAGGTTTTTATACGTTGCCGGATCGTTTGAATATTTTTCGTAGTCATACGTACCAACTCCGGTCCCAACAACGTTGCTTCATCCACATCATCCCATCATACTAGAGAACGACATTTTATTCCATACAATGCTTCGAATGGAGCCATGCCAATACTTGTTTGATAACTGTTGTTGTAGGAAAACTCCAGCAATGGTAAGAACTTGTCCCAACTTCCCTTGAAATCAAGGACACAGAGTCTTAATAGATCTTCAAGAGTTTGAATAGTCCTCTCCGACTGTTCATCCGTCTGAGGATGATATGCCGAGCTAAATCATAAATCTATGCCCATAGCTTTCTGCAAACTAACCCAAAATCGTGAAGTGAATCTTGGGTCTCGATCAAAAACTATGGATACTAGCATACCATGCAGTCTTACAATCTCTTTTATGTACATACGAGCAAGACGTTCAAGTGTATAAGTTTCTCGTATCGGTAAGAAATGAGCAGACTTGGTCAATCTATCAACAATGACCCAAATCGCATCTATACCTTGAGAAACCTTAGGGAGAACGGTAACGAAATCCATGGTAATGTGCTCCCACTTCCATTCTGGAATTTTAAGTGGTTGCAATGGACCTTTTGGTACTTGATACTCCGCCTTGACTCGTTGACACGTTAGACACCTTGAGATAAACAGCGTTATCTCTCTCTTCATATTGCCCCACAAAAATGTATGTCGAAGATCATGATACATTTTGGTACTTCCAGGATGGATTGCAAACGGTGTATTATGCGCCTCCATCATGATTTTATACTTTAAATAAGGGTCGTTAGGAACACAAAGTCTGGAGTTGACTCGAAGTATTCCTTCTTCATCGATTCTTGCTTCCGGCATAGCACCTTCTTGCACTTTCTTCGTCATACGCATCAGCTCCAGGTCTGTAGCTTGAGAAGCTTTAACTTTACCAATTAAAGTCGGTTCTACTCATATATTCGTTATCATCACATGGGTCCCTGGAGTCTTTAACTCTATCTCCATCCTTTGCAAGTTACACAAAATGGGCCTTTGTGTTGACAATATCGTACTCGTACTTGCATATGATCTTCTACTCAATGCATCAGCTACCACGTTTGCTTTTCCAGGATGGTATTGGATGGTATGATCATAATCTTTCAACAGTTCAAGCCAACGTCGTTGTCGCAGGTTGAGTTCCTTTTAACTGAAGAAATATTTGAGGCTTTTATGATCCGTAAAGATCTCCACCTTCTCCCCATACAAGTAATGCCTCCAAATTTTAAGTGCGAAGACCACAGCTGCTAACTCTAGGTCATGAGTAGGATAATTCCTCTCATATTCTTTGAGTTGTCGTAAGGCATAGGCTATGACTTTCCCATGTTGTATGAGAACACATCCTAACCCTTTGCCCGAAGCATCACTGTAAATGATAAATCCCTCCGAACCAGATGGTATTGTCAGAACAGGTGCTGAAATGAGTCTCCTCTTGAGTTCTTGAAAAATCTTCTCATATTCCTCGCTCCAACCGAACTTTGTATCTTTTTGAGTTAGCTGAGTTAGTGGAGTAGTGATTCTAGAAAACCCTTCTACGAATCTCCGATAATAACCAGCTAAGCCGAGAAAGCTACGTACTTCGGTCACTGATTTAGGTTGCTCCCAGCTTTGAATAGCTTCAATTTTTTTTGGGTCAACAGATATTCCATGACTTGATACCACGTGCCCAAGGAATGCTACTTCCTCAAGCCAGAACTCGCATTTCTTCAACTTGGCATAAAGCTTATATTCACGAAGCTTTTGGAGTATCAGCCTCAAGTGTTGCTCATGATCTTCACGACTTTTGGAATAAATAAGTATGTCATCAATAAAGACGACCACAAAGTGATCCAAATATTCCTTGAATACTCGATTCATCATATCCATGAAGGCAGCAGGAGCATTAGTCAATCCAAAGTACATGACTAGGAATTCATAATGCCCGTACCGAGTTCTGAAAGCCGTCTTTGGAATGTCATCGGTTCTAATCTTTAATTGGTGATATCCAGAAACAAGATCAATCTTTGAAAAAAATTTGGCTCCATGCAATTGGTCAAACAGGTCATCAATACGTGGCAATGGGTGCCTATTTTTGATGGTGACATGATTCAACTCCCGATAATCAATACAAAGTCGCATACTCCCATCTTTCTTCTTCACAAATAGAACAGGAGCACCCCAAGGAGAAGTACTGGGACGAATAAAGCCAATGTCTAATAATTCCTGAAGTTGAGTCTTTAACTCCTGAAGTTCAATAGAAGCCATTTGATATGGGGCTTTGGAAATGGGTTTTGTACCCGGTTCAAGGTCGATACAAAATTCAATTTCACGCTCTGGGGGTAGGCCAGGAAGTTCTTCGGGGAATACGTCAGGAAATTCATTAACAATAGAAATATTATTCAAAACTGATGTATTTTTGTTTAGATCTGTGACATGAGGTAAGAAAGCTTGACATCCATTTTTCAATAAACAAATAGCTTTATGGCTTGAGATGACAGTGATTGATTTTAATGGTTTGGTTGCTTGAATTTGCATAATAGGTCGATTAGGAATATGAAAGTTAACAACCTTACGAAAAAAATCAATTTTTGCATGATGAGTAGTTAACCAATCAATCCCTAGAATTACATCAAATGCAAGTATTTTTAATGAAATAAGATCGACAGGTAATGTGTGGGTACCAACTTGAACCAAAGAAGACTTATAAACCGTGGATGTAATGAAGGTTTCTCCCAACGAAATTTTCACAGATAAGTCAAAGTCTAATTTCTCCGGAGTCAAATTTAATCGTTGAGCGCAAGTAGGAGAAATAAATGAATGGGTAGAACCGGCATCAAATAAGGTATAGACTTCGTTAGAGATTATGATAAGCTTACCCGTGATGACCTCATTCGGGTTCCTTGCTTTCTGGAAGGTCACTACAAATTCTCTCTCTTGCACTACTGGCTTTGACTTTTCTGGGACGGCCTTTGGTGCCTCCATCCTAGCTGAACTTGTCTTCGGTGAACGACAAAATCGGCTAGGTGACCTTCTCTTCCATAATTATAACATGCTTTGGATGGCATCGCGCAGTTTGGACTGATGTGTCCCTCTCCTTTGCATTTGAAGCATATGATAGGTGGTCGTTCTCCTTCTTTAACAATGGGTGCTGGTGCTGATATCTTTCCATCATTGTTGAATCTCCTCTTCTTGAAATGTCCATTTTTACTGTCTTAGCCATGATTACAACCGAAGTTGTTACCATTTCTGGCATGTTGATTCCTTTCACGTTTGTTGTCACCATTTCGATGACTGATACCACTGGTATTTTCATGATGCCGGCTGCTTTCTCTTAGTTGCGTTGACTCGTTACCGCACTCCAATAACCGAGCCCTATTTATAACATCTGAGTACAAACACAGTTTATGAGAAATAAGATATTGACGTATCTCCGGTTTCAAACTCTTAAAAACATTCGCGTCATTCGCTCCTCATTATCGACCAAATGGGATACAAACCGGGATAACTTTGCAAATTTAGCCTCGTATTGCGACACGGTCATATTGTTTTGTTCCAATTTAATAAACTCCACTTCTTTCATGTGACGAATACTCTCGGGAAAGTACTTATCGTTGAATAGCTCTTGAAACTTCTCCCAAGACATCTTGAGTGCGTCAGGCTGGGTACGTTTTACAGATTCCAACCAGTAATCTACCTCTTCACGCAACATGAAGGAGGCGAAGGGGACCTTTTGCTCCTCGAAGCATCCCAAGGCATCAAATATCTTGGTGATCTTCTTTATCCATGCTTTCGCCGTAATAGGTTTTGGCTCTCCTATAAACTCCGGTGGTCCCAGCTCCTTGAACTGTTTAGCAGTGACCGTCAGAGAGTTTCCAGTGTTTCCACCTATATTTTGGATAGGAGCCGGTCTCGCATGATGTTGCATGAATTGCATAAAGCCTCTAAACAGTCCATCATTCATCATTTGCTCAGTGTTGTTGTTTGCATGAGGATTGTCGCCTTTCTGATGCACATTCTCCTGATTATTGATATGTGGAGACTCAACGGTCTCTTGTGCTCCATTGCTATTTTCAACATTCTCGGATGTCATTTTTAGATACTGCCACAAAACAAAGGTTGATTAACATATAACATATTATCCATATACTTTGACCGACCAATTAAATACCAAATAAACTTAGGTAGGTCATACTAGCGAAGGAATTCCCCGTCTCTCCCCTCCTAGTTCTAGTCTCACATCTTAGCCAGGGATCATATCCCTAAGCTTTGATACCAACTGTGACGCCCCCAAAATTAGGTATACATCACCCATCTTGGGTCGCCAGATATATGGTACAGAATTCAAATATAACTTACTAATACAATTGTCGTGTACAATACGACAAAACATAAACTGTGAGTTTAAATACAAATATTATCTACTAGAGATTATACAAACTCAAAAGGAGTCCTCATTACAATTATTATCACACCATTTCATAGAATAGTGAGGACTACTAATGTTATCCTTTGGACCATCACTCCGTTCCCCGACTCGTCCCAGCTATATTCTCATTTTCTGAAGAGAACAATGAAAGAAAGGGTGAGCTCAACTAGCCCAGTAAGAAATATTATGACTAAGATAATGTAAAATAAATTATAATTAGTCTCCAACAATGTTAAACTGATAAAATATAATAGACATCAAGTTTAACTGCAGCGAAATAAGCAATCCATTAAAAGAGTCAAGTAGAAAATAAAATCTATTATCTTTTATGATTTAAAAGGTTTTTCATCACTGTTATCGCTGAGACTCAGCTTAATAAATATTCCATATCATTGAATCACCCCTGCACTACGGCCAAGGATATTCTTTAGTATCACGACCACAATTATCCATGTACTACGGGCCAAAAATATTTGTGTATTCATTAATGGTCATGATCATGCCAACAACTGTCCATCAATGCACTACGGGCCAATGAGGACTTTTTTCACATCATTTGTAATATTACGGTCATGATTACACCGAATAATCCCTGGTCATAATCATACCAAGTCCATCTATGCACTAAAAGCCACAGATGACTTTCAACATAATATAAATATGAGGATGATGACAATGATATAAGAATTCAATAAAACAAGTTAAAGAAATAATTTATCTAGGAACTAATAACTTCCAAATTGTTAACATGATACTGTTTTGTAGAGTAAAAATTCAAGAATGCTTAGAAGAATATTTTCATGAAAAGATACTGGATGAAGCGCAAATATCAAGGATATTCCACTAATTTCATGGAGTATAGAAGTCAAAGTTTTAACCAACTGAGTATAATAAAGAATGGAATAACAAAAGAAATCACTATGCATGCGATAGACCGCACAGGCAGATTATTCCAACAGAATAATAAATAACGGAACAAGGTCTGGCGTAAAACGCACAGACAGGATATTCCAACAGAATAATAAATAATGGAACCAGGTTCGGCGTAAAACGCACAGACATGATATTTCGACAGAATAATAAATAATGGAACCAGGTCCGGCGTAAAACGCACAGACATGATATTCCAACAGAATAATAAAGACGGAATCAGGTCCGGCGTAAAACGTACAGACAGGATATTCCAACAGAATAATAAAAATGGAATTATAGAAGAATGTCACCAAGTATAGGGTAGTCCGCGTATACTGGTTATTCCAGCATGATAATAAAGAATGGAATAACAGAAGTTCTCTTCATGAATACAAAAGAAATAATATCCCTTACGAGTACAACAAATAATATTCCCTACATTAAGAAGAAGAGTACTGGATATATAAGTAGTGAAGTAGCAGAATACTTTCTTCTTTCTCTCTATAGTTTATATCTCTAGAGTTTCAGTGAATTTGTAATAAAATAATGAAGGAATGAGCTTCTATTTATAGAAAAATGGACTGCATAGTAACTAACTCATGAACGGTCCAGATTGATTTACTTTAATCTGACGGTCCATATTTAAAGTAAAATCTTTTAAATAAAATATAATATATATATATATATATGTATATTATATATATATATATATACTAATAATAATTGAACTCCCCCCCCCCCCACTTTTTCAACTAAGCCATAATAATACTCCCCCACGTTTCAAAATCATTTATTATTATTATTATATATATATATATATATATATATATATATATATATATATATATATATATATACAATCAGTCATCATATATATATATATATATTAACATTACATTACCTATCAAATCAAACAACTCCCGTGGAAAACATCAGACAACTTCCTTCTTCAATTTTCAACATGGGCCCCACAGTGGGCCCCCACCTATTATTATATAAAATAATTTTCTACCGATTATTTTGAAGAAAAAGTAAATGGGGTCAATAAAATAAGCAAAATTGAGTGACTTCTCACATAAGCATCAATAATTAATACCGTGTGCTACTATGCAACCACGGGTATTACTGTACTTTTAACACCGGGTGTTTCAACAGTTAACGGTAAAATCTCCGTCGTTATTTTCATAAAGTATTTTTGTCGTTTTCTCAATCCGACAATAATTCCGTTGTGGGGTCCACCAATGATTGTGTCGTTTTACGAATATTCCCTATTAAAACGAATATTCCCCGACCAATCGAATATTATATAACAACTTACGTACTTTGAAAAATTTATAAATATTACCCACAACTATAACATTATATCAATTTCACTCCATAATATTCAAAAATAATATTTATAGAAAATTCATCTTTATTCAAAAAGTTGGGGTTTTACATTATTAGTTCCTGGATAAATTAATTCTTGAACTTGTTTTATTGAATTCTTATATCATTGTCATCATCCTCATGTTTATATTTTGTCGAAAGTCATCTGTGGCCAATAGTGCATAGATGAACTTGGTATGATTATGATCAGGAATTATTCGGTGTAATCATGACCGTAATGTTACAAATGATGTCCAAAAAGTCCTCATTGGCCCGTAGAGCATTGATGGATAGTTGTTGGCATGATTATGACCATTATTGAATACATAAATATTCTTGGCCCGTAGTGCATGGATAATTGTGGTCGTGATACTAAAGAATATCATTGGTCGTAGTGCAAGGGTGATTCGTTGATGTGGATTATTTATTAAGTTGAGTCCCAGCGATAAAAGTGATAAAAAACCTTCTAAATCATAAAAGATACTTGATTTTATTCTCTACTTGACTCTTTTAATGGATTGCTTGTTCCGCTGCAGTTAAACTTGATGGTTGTTATATTATATTAGTTTAACACTGTTGAAGGCTAACGATAATATATTCTGCATTATCTTAGTCATAATATTTCCTATTGGGCTAGTTGAGCTCACCCTTTTAGTTTTATTGTTCTCTTCAGAAAATGAGAACGTAGCAGGGACTAGTCAGGGAACGGAGTGACGGACCAGATGATAGCATTAGTAGTCCTCACTATTCAGTGAAATAGTGGAAAATAAATGTAATAATATTGAATTTGAGTTTGTATATTATCTAGACAACAATATTTGTATTAAAACTCACAGCTTATGTTTTTTCGTACTTTACACGACAGTTGTATAATTAAGTTGTATTTGTATTCTGTACCATGTATTTGACGACTCAGAATAGGTGATGTATACCTATTTTGGGGGCGTCACACATAATGCCCGTACCGAGTTTTGAAAGTCGTCTTTGGAATGTCATCGGTTCTAATCTTCAATTGGTGATATTCGGAACGAAGATCAATCTTTGAAAAGAATTTGGCTCCTTGCAACTGGTCAAACAGGTCATCAATACGTGGCAATGGGTACCTATTTTTGATGGTGACATGATTCAACTCCCGATAATCAATACAAAGTCTCATACTCCAATCTTTCTTCTCCACGAATAGAACAGGAGCACCCCAAGGAGAAGTACTGGGACGAATAAAGCTAATGTCTAACAATTCATGTAGTTGAGTCTTTAACTCCTGAAGTTTAATAGGAGCCATTCGATATGGGGCTTTGGAAATGGGTTTTGTACCGGGTTCAAGGTCGATACAAAATTCAATTTCACGCTCTGGGTAGGCCAGGAAGTTCTTCAGGGAATACGTCAGGAAATTCATTAACAATAGAAATATTATCCAAAACTGACGTATTTTTGTTTAGATCTGTGACATGAGCTAAGAAAGCTTGACATCCGTTTTTCAATAAACGAATAGCTTTATGGCTTGAGATGACAGTGACTGTTTTGAATGGTTTGGTTTCCTGAATTTGCATAATAGGTTGGTTAGGAATATGAAAGCTAACAACCTTACGAAAAAAATCAATTTTTGCATGATGAGTAGTTAACCAATCAATCCCTAGAATCACATCAAATGCAAGTATTTTCAATGAAATAAGATCGACGGGTAATGTAAGGGTACCGATTTGAACCAAACAAGACTTATAAACAGTGGATGTAATGAAGGTTTCTCCCAACGGAGTTTCCATAGATAAGTCAAAGTCTAATTTCTCCGGAGTCAAATTTAATCGTTGAGCGCAAGTATGAGAAATAAAAGAATGGGTAGAACTGGTATCAAATAAGGTATAGACTTCGCTAGAGTTTATGATAAGCTTACCCGTGATAACCTCGTTCGGGTTCCTTGCTTTTTGGGAGGTCACGACAAATGCTCTCCCTTGCACCACCAGCTTTGACTTTTCTGGGACGGCCTTTGGTGCCTCCATCCTAGCTGAACTTGCCTTCGGTGAATGATAAAATCGGGCTAGGTGACCTTCTCCTCCACAATTATAACACGCTTTGGATGGCATCGCGCAGTTTGGACTGATATGTCCCCCCCCCTCCGTATTTGAAGCATATGATAGGTGGTCGTTCTCCTTCCTTAACCACGGTTACTGGTGTTGACGTCTTTTCATCATTGTTGAATCTCATTTTCTTGAAATGTCCATTTTTACTGTCTTGGCCATGATTACCACCGAAGTGGTTACCATTTCTGGCATGTTCATTCCCTCCACGTTTGTTGTCATCGCTTCGATGACTGATACCACTGGTATTTTCATGTTGTCGGCTGCTTTCTCTTGGTTGCGTTAACTCGTTATCGCGCTCCAATAACTGAGCCCTATTTACAACATCTGAGTACAAACACAGTTTATGAGAAATAAGATATTAACGTATCTCCGATTTTAAACCTCTTAAAAACATTCGCGTCATTCGCTCCTCATTATCGACCAAATGGGATCCAAACTGGGATAACTCCACAAACTTAGCCTCGTATTGCGACACGGTCATATTATTTTATTCCAACATGATAAACTCCACCTTTTTCATGTGACGAATACTCTCAGGAAAGTATTTGTCGTTGAATAGCTCTTGGAACTTTTTCCAAGACATCTTGAGTGCGTCAGGCTGGGTACGTTTTACAGATTCCCACCAGTAGTCTGCCTCTTCACGCAACATGAAGGTGGCGAAGGGGACCTTTTGCTCCTCGGAGCATCCCAAGACATCAAATATCTTGGTGATCTGCTTTATCCATGCTTCCGCCTTAAGTGGTTTTGGCTCTCCAATAAACTCCGGTGGTCCCAGCTCCTTGAACTGTTTAGCAGTGACTGTCCGAGAGTATCCAGTGTTTCTACCTATATTTTGGACAAGAGCCGCTCTTGCCTGATGTTGCATGAATTGTATAAAGCCTCTGAACAATCTATCATTCATCATTTGGTCAGTGTTGTTGTTTGCATGAGGATTGTCGCCTTCCTGATGCACATTCTCCTGATTATTGATATGTGGAGACTCAACGGTCTCTATTGCTCCATTTCTATTTTCAACATTCTCGGATGTCATTTTTAGATACTGCCACAAAACAAAGGTTAATTAACATATAACATATTATCCCTATACTTTGACCGACCAATTAAATACCAAATAAACTTAGGTAGGTCATACTAGCGAAGGAATTTCCCGTCTCTCCCCTCCTAGTTCTAGTCTCACATCTTAGTCAGGGATCATATCCCTAAGCTTTGATACCAACTGTGACGCCCCCAAAATAGATATACATCACCTATTCTGAGTCGCCAAATACATAGTACATAACATAAATACAATCTTAATTATACAACAAGAGAGCTGTGAGTTTAAATACAAATATTGTCTTCTAGATAATATCCACTTTCAGAATGAGTCCTCATTACATTTATTATCATACTATTTAACAGAATAGTGAGGACTACTAGTTAATACTATTATCCGGACCATCACTCCATTCCCCTACTCGTCCCAGCTACCTTCTCATTTCCTGAAGAGAATAGTGAAAGAAAGGGTGAGCTCAACTAGCCTAGTAAAAAATATTATGACTAAGATAATACAGAATAAATTATCATTAGCCTTAAACAGTGTTAAACAGATACAATATAACAAACATCAAGTTTAACTGTAGCGGAAATAAGCAATCCATTAGAAGAGTCAAGTAGAGAATAAAATCTACTATCTTCTATGATTTAAAAGGTTTTTCATGACTTTTATCGCTGAGACTCATCTTAATGAATAATCCACATCATCGAATCACCCCTGCACTATGGCCAAGGATATTCTTTAGTATCACGACCACAATTATCCATGCACTACGGGCCAAGAATATTTGTGTATTCATTAATGGTCATGATCATGCCAACAACTGTCCATCAATGCACTACGGGCCAATGAGGACTTTTACCACATCATTTGTAACATTACGGTCATGATTACACCGAATAATCCCTGGTCATAATCATACCAAGTCCATCTATGCACTACAGGCCACAGATGACTTTCAAAAAATATAAATATGAGGATGATGACAATGATATAAGAATTCAATAAAAAAAGTTCAAGAATTAATTTGTCCAAGAACTAATAACGTCCAAATTGTCAACATGATACTGCTTTGTAGTGTAAAATTCAAGAATGCTCATAAGAATATTTTCATGAAATGATACTGGATGAAGCGCAATTATCAAGAATATTCCACTAATTTCATGGAGTATAGAAGTCAAAACTTTAACCAACTGAGTATAATAAAGAATGAAATAACAAAAGAAATCACCATTCATGCGGTACTTTGCATAAACAGGTTATTCCAACAGAATACTAAATAACGGAACCAGGTCAGGCGAAATTCGCACCGACATGATGTTCTAACAGAATAATAAAGAATGGAATAACAACAGAAATCACCATGAATGCGGTACTTCACATAGACATGTTATTCTAACAGAATACTAATAAGGACGGAATCATGTCCGGCGTAAAACGCACAGACAGGATATTCCAACAGGATAATAATAAAGACGAAACCAGGTCCGGCGTAAAACGCACAGACAGAATATTCCAATAGAATAGTAAAGACAGAATCAGGTCCAGCGTAAAACGCACAGACAGGATATTCCAACAGAATAGTAAAGACGGAATAATAGAAGAATGTCACCAAGTATAGGGTAGCCCGCGTTTACAGGTTATTCCAACAGAATAATAAAGAATAGAATAACATAAGTTCTTTTCATGAATACAAAAGAATAACATCCCTTACGAATATAACAAATAATATTCTCTACCTTAAGAAGAAGAGTACTGGATATATAAGTAGTGAAGTAGCAGAATACTTTCTTCTTTCTCTCTATAGTTTATCTATCTAGAGTTTCAGTGAATTCGTAAGAAAATAATGAAAGAATGAGCTTCTATTTATAGAAAAATGGACTGCATAGTAACTAACTTATAAATGGTCCAGATTGATTTACTTTAATCTAACGGTCCATATTTAAAGCAAAATCTTTTAAATAAAATATAATATATTCTATTTATAATCTAATAAAACGAATAACTTTATAAAAGATTTTACTATGCAAACACTATGCAGGTACTATGCAAATACTATGCATAATAAAATATAATATATTCTAATTATTGTCTAATAAAACAGATAACTTTATAAAAGTATTCTATTTTATATAAAAAGATTTTACTATATAAAACACTATGCAGATACTATGCAACACTATGCATAATAGAATATAATATATTCTATTTATAGAATAACTTTATAAAAGTATTCTGTTTTATATAAAAAGATTTTCTGTATTATTACATTAATAATACCAACAAAACTGAGTGACTTATCACGTAAGCATCAATAATTAATAATGTGTGCTACTATGCAACCACGCGTATTACTG
Source organism: Panax japonicus (assembly GCA_020205505.1). Classification (NCBI taxonomy): domain Eukaryota; kingdom Viridiplantae; phylum Streptophyta; class Magnoliopsida; order Apiales; family Araliaceae; genus Panax; species Panax japonicus. Next base: position 9,003,245 of record CM035105.1, read on the forward strand.
TACTTTTAACACCTGATGTTTCAACAGTTAACGGTAAAACTTCCGTCGTTATTTTCATAAAATATCTTTGTCGTTTTCTCAATCCGACAATAATTCCGTTGTGGGGTCCACCAATGATTGTACCGTTGTACGAATATTACCTGTTAAAACGAATATTCCCCGACCAATCGAATATTATATAACAACTTGCGTACTTTGTAAAATTTATAAATATTACCCACAACTATAACATTATATCAATTTCACTCCATAATATTCAAAAATAATATTTATAGAAAATTCGTCTTTATTCAAAAAATTAGGATTTTACAGCAAATGTACATAAGATCAATATTAACTTTTAAAAAGTTAATTTGTGATATATTTAAATTTAAATTTAATATGATTCGTTTAAAATTTGAAAATAATAATTTTATAATTAATAGTACTTTTATAATATTTATAATTATATTGTCATTAATTAAATAAATTTATATCAATTTTAAATTTGGATACGTTTGAAATTAATTTTCAAAAAATAAGTCAATATTAATTTTATAATTTAAAAATAAAGATGGGTTGGATAATAATTGATGAGTTGTCCACTTAAATTAGGGTGTGAAATGTCATTTTGTAGAACGGTCTTTTGACTTCTTCATCCTGAGGAGTAAAATCTTATATAGATGTTGAAATAAAAAATTAAATAAAGATAAGGAAACTGTTAGATAATAATTTTTTTGATATATTCTTCAAAATTTACCACTTTCCTAATTAAGATAGCAACTGGTCAACAACTTTAACAGTAATTAAAGTAACTGCTCTTTGGTGGTCCAATAATAAAAGTTACTGATCTTGAAGGTCATTATTGGTAGCTGATGAAGAGGATGGCGGCCCCACAGCGGCAGCAGCTGATATTTGATAGTATTTGCAAAACTAATTCTTTTTTAAAAAAAATAAAAATAAAAATTAAGATAGAGATACATTACAAATGATTATTTTTTAAGAAATAATTTATTTTTTCGAATTTCTCGTTACATTGGCCAAAAATTAAGTATGTCCTATTTTTAATTTCAATTTAAATTATAAATTATAACTATCCGGTCCGGATCAAATACATATCTCTTATCTTATTCACCCGTACTTATCCCCTTTAGGCGACAATTTCGGTCATACAACCGTCGTCTATACTTTTAGCGATGGACAACATATAGCGTTGCTAAAAGTATAAACGACGGTTGTATGATCGAAACCGTCGTCTAAAGGAGGATAAGCACAGGTGAGTAAGATAAGGGGTATGCACTTGATCCTTGCTCTATAACTATCTTCTTTTCTATTATATTCAATTTCTCTCAAATCCTAATATATGTTTCTTTCCATTTTAATTTTCCCTAAATTTTAAGATTTTCTTTTCTTCTAATTTGTCCCGCATATTGATTTTATTTATAATTTACGTATAAAATATGCTATGAATAATAGATACGGAATTGAGTAATATTTGCCGATAATTTAATGTATATAATATATATTAATTTTTAATTATCTTTAATTATAGAGTGATCACTCTTGGTAAAAATCTGAACATAATAAAATTCAATCAATTAAGAATAAAAATAAAAACATGTTAAAATTTTATATCAGTTTATATCTTAAAAGTAAAAAAAATTATAATATCATATTAATATTAATAGAATAGAATATATCAGTCATTTCAAAAAAAGATAAAAGTAAATATTGTGAATAAAATTTTAATCTCAAATGATAGATAATATAATATCAGATTAAACATGATACTCCCTCCGTCCTAAATTAATTGTTCACTTTTGACTTTTTAAAGTCAAATTGACTATTTTTAGAATTAATAATTAAGCATATATAAATATATTTCTGAAATTATAAAAACTAGTTGATAGCCCGTGCAATGCACGGGCTAGTTTGAATAATAGATTATGTAATTTATTAACACAATTGTCTTTATAATTGATTACAAAACACTATCAAACCGAACACAACACATTTTACATTCTGAAATTTAAACACCACATAACAATACAACTGAATATGAGCTTTGTTCCTCAATTATTCACATTATTCTGCTTGGAGACAAAGGCTTTCTAAGCCTCAAATTGTAACTCTTTTTTCATTAATATGGTCTGCATCTTTTTTAGGTGAATTGTCTTGATAGTTTTCTTCTTCAACTGACTCAACAACTTTACTGTTTCGATCCTGTAATAGATGAAACAAATTAAAAAATGAAAGAAAGCATTGGCAAATGAAAGTGATTCTATAAGTCGGCCTCACCTCATTCTATTTCAATGAAAAAGAAGCTATACCATTAAAAAAGAAAAAAAATAGCACATATATGAAACTATAAAAGAGAACAAAACCCAAAAAAAAAAAGGTTTAGAGTGAGAAAATAAAGTATAGAAAAACTAAATAAAACCATGTTTTGCTTTAACACATACAAATATTAAATATATTAGATGTGAGTTTTGATGTTATAGACCCATTAACAATTTTGCAACTGCACATTATTTACATGATAATAACTAAAAGCAACTGAACATCACTACCATCTTAGAATTTTATTTCCTCACATGCTAATATATCTTCCAGATTATAACTTTCAAGACTGAAATCAATTTATTTTGACAATTTCAATTTAATCTAACAAATGCTCTCCATCATATATTTATATCTGAATTAATAAATTTAGCAAAATTACAATAAGATAGATACTACTATTTTCATTTTATTTTTTATTGATAATCTCAGTAAAAAATAAATGTTTAGTAGATCTTGGAATAGGTATTGATTTCAAAATGACCACTGGCATTATATTTCACATACGTAGGAGACGTCCTACACGCTAAACTGTAACTCAATTTAACAGTCTAACCTCTTTTAAATGTTTGTGTAACATAACCTCCTAGATGTGGACATGAAAAGAACATACCATTTTGAAGAATCACGTGGCACGGTTTGAATGACAAATTGAACATAATTCATCAATAGAGGGAATCACTAAGGCAAGTTGTAGAGCAATGTCATTCAATAATGCCTCTTCATACTGCACATGTCCAAACAACTTATTTTCGTAAGATATTGGTTACACATACGTAAAGAAAATTATTAACTTGAATACAATGCAAACAAAGTGATAGAAGTAATACTTCATTTTTAATGTAAATTTGTATAATTGAAGGATATACTAAGTAACAAAATATAATATTCCAGTTCCACTTGCCTTTCATTAGCAAGTAATAAATTTTCGTTTCCATAACCTTCACTCTTAAAAGTATACTCATATGAAGTGCAATATGCAACTTCAGCTGTTTTAGTGACACCAGTGTAAACACCAATCTCCATGGTGTTCTTGGCATTGATCAGCTTCAAATGCATGTTCAAGAACTACCCTTCATTAACATATCTTGTCATCAGATTCTTGATTTTCCAATAATTCAATCCATTAAAATCCTAAATCAATTTCTCATTTCAACAGAAAATCATTTTTTCAAAAATTAAAAATTAATAAAATTAATAAGAGAATTTATTTTTTCCAAAAAATTAATGGTTCTGTATAAAAAAAACTAACCATGGATGCTTAGCAGTCACTTCCCTAAGCTCTCTCATGGCCTCTGGCTCTCGTGGGTACACACTGGTTTCAAGAATATACTAAAAAAGAGAAGAAAATCAGTCAATTAATCAAGAAAAAATCAATTTTGATACGAAAGATTTGATCTTTTAAAAGAAATTGCTTATAGAATAATAGGTACATGGTAAAGAGCATCACTCTGCAAAAGATTCTTGGGGCCAACTTACCTACTCACTTGTACTTTATTTGAGGGCTAAAATAGAAGTTGCAGATCTTTGTTCCATCCTTTGTTTTAGCAAGTAGTAACTCATTTCCAACTATTAAGGATGAAGAATATGCACTTATTTCTTTCAAAAATACATAGAAGGGACAGGCTATGGCCCCAAGAAGCTGTTCTAAAATTTCTTGCACAAATTTCACATTCAGTCCAAATCTATCCTGGTCCAGACACAATTAAATGCCCAAAAAAATACTATAAAGAATAAAATAGAATGAGTACATAAAATGGCAGTTAAAGACGCTTTAACACAAAAAATATGAAATATGACATTCCCTTGAATGTTCATTCACATACATTTAGTAATCTATATTGAACATTAACGAATAGAGCCTGACCAAAAAAGATTAATTTAAGACAAATTATTACTATTATTCACAGTTTTAATTTTAACTTTCACATAACAATCCACACGTGTATTGAATTCAATTGATCAAACAGTAAAATAACATATAATGAATTTACAATTAAACTTGTGAATAGAATTAACCAAAAAAATCAATTAAACTTGTGAAAATCAATTCACATGGCTTCAAAATTAAATCAAATAAAAACTATAGAATGAGTAAAATACAAAAAGCATAACCTTAATTTCGTTTCTGATAATATTAAAAATAGAAGAGAAGTAGTAGAAATTCTAATTAGTTCTCTTTCATACCTGAAAAAACTTCCAATGGTTAAATTGATTTGGGATTGTATCATTACTTTGACTGAACAAAAAACTCACAAAAGTTATGTGGATGGACACACATTTATATGATACCTACAGATTTTATGAAAAAAATGAGTTTATTTTATTTATTTATTTATTTTCAAGAAAATGATACCTTGTGATTTTCAGTGTTTCTGTTATAATCAGAACCCTCTTATTCTTCATCCACAACTTGGTCAAACCATTGACTCATGGCTGAAGATGTCCTTCATTTTCTTCAATTCCTGCAATCAATTCAACAATTATTATCTTTCTTCCGTGTTTCTTTTTAATCAATTTATGGCCGAAGAAAGGAAAAAAAAAAGAAAGACAAAATTAGATCCTAATTTTCAGTAGTAATAGTAAACCACCTTGATTAACACTACAATCAAAATATATATAGGAAAAGCTAGATTTGCCCCTGATTAGCTAGCCATATTCCTCATTCCACTTTAAGGATCATCTTCTTGGGCTGCGTTATAATCATAATACCGTGAGAAAATTATAGAGATTAAATACACTCTCAAACACTTGTGGGGAGAGAGAGACTTACTGCTCAAGATAAATCCCTGAAGCAAGCTCTGGGCTCTCTCAGCTTGTTCTGGAGTACCCTAATTTTAAGTCAAAAATTAAGGTTCGATCATCCAACTTACAATCAACATAAAACCCATCAAAACAATCAATATATAATCGAAAAGATAAGCAGATATACTGACCTTACGAAGAGAAATAGACTTAAAAGTTCTCTCGCTTTGCCGACCTTCAGAGAGCTCAAGAACGGGTCGAGGCAGCTGCGGCGGGGGAGGTGGAGGAGTAGCAGGAGAGAAGAAGAACATGTATATGGAAGTGAAATAGGGGTGAGGGCAGTGAAGAAGGGGAAGGGGAAGGGGAAGGGGAAGGGGAAAGGGAAAGGGAAAGGGAAAGGGAAGGGGAAGGGGAAGGGGAAGGGGAAGAGAGAGGGAGAGGAAGAGAGAGGAACATGGATTTCAATTGAGTTGGACTATTACTGCAATTTATTGAGTTGTATATTAGATGTCAATTGATTAAAGTTTATGTTGGACTGTTACTGCAAGGACTGTTAATGCAATTTATTGGACTGTTACTATAATTTAATGCCGGTTGAAAATCAAATTGAAAGACAAATCGATTTCAAATTGGAAGACAAATTGATTTCAAATTGATAAATTAAGTGAGTTGACTCACTAATTTTCTATTGATTGATTTCAATTGATTGAAATCAATTGCTTGTGCTGTATTTATATATATATATTGATTGAGATTAGTAATAAATTGTATATACTTTCTTTTGGTTATAATCTCTTCACCTATATTTGAGCAAAATTAGTAAAAAGATTAATTTTAAAAATGGTCAATTTGACTTTAAAAAGTTAAAACCGAACAATTAATTTAGGACGGAGGGAGTATTAAATATTACACCATTCCAAGTAATTTTGTTATCCATAACATAATAGTCTCGAATACAAATTTTAAAACAAACAAAGGATATAATTAATAATTCAATACCAAATATTATTTTTGGGAGTGGTTAGCGTGAACTTAACTTTGGTCGATTGATTAATACAGTGTCGATACACAAACTGAAAAGCGGTCTCTCTCCGCGTGTTAGCACTGTATTAGTCAATTAATCAACTTACCATGAAGTTAACTTCATGATAATCGAATTCATTGTTTTGAGAGTGATTAGTACGAAGTGAACTTCATAGTAAATTCGTTTTATGACTACTACAGTGCTGACACGCGGACGGATAGATCACCCTCGTGCCTGTCTGTCAGCACTGTATTGAGCATGAAATGAACTTGCCATAAAATTCACAAATAATGTTAGAGACCCAACTTATTCTATAACTATTGTATAATTTGCTGATGTGACATATCTTACCTCAGCTTTTATGTGGGGCCGAAGACTATATCGAATCAATTTGTTCATCAATATACTGAGATGAAATATGTCAAATTAATAAATTATAAAATAATTTATATGTCTACCTTTACTCATTACAAAATTCATTTCATTCTAACATGATTCCATTATTCTTGATATAATTATAGAGGGGAGAGAAGACTTTTTCTTCCATTTGGCTAATTTCTGCTACCAACAAAAAAAAATCATGGGCAAGTTCATAAGGGACCCACAACACCCCAAAGTGGAATCATTCATCTTTAATGGTTTGGGAATGCCGACGTGGAATTATGTTCAGAGGTCATATCAGCCACGTAGGATAAAACGCCAGAGTGTAGAGTACGTCTTTGACAACTGGCAAATGAGTGAGAGTATTTTATAAGCAAAAGATTATTGGTTGGCTGGCTTAGTCCAATTCAAAAGCCAATAATATCCAGCCTGTCCCTTTGATGCCTTGATGGGAATCAGAAAATGGCGGCAAGCGCACATGATTCCTTTTTGTCCAATTATTTATTATCCAGTTGGCACTATCACTAATGTCTTTTTCTTGCATAAAAAGTAGCCAATTAGGTTCTTACAAATATTAAAATAGAAATAGAAATACACGTTTTTGAAATGATACGTTTAATATCAAAAAAAAAAAACTTGACAATAAATATTTAAATTTAATTAACATTAGTCTAATCTATCTAATAAAATACAAATAATTTTGAATTTCCCGCTCACTCAATAAATCATCTGAACCGTTCAAAATTTGAGATAAATTTCACCGTCTATACAGTGCCGGAGGCACGAAACTCAGCTAGTTATCAATATTTACGACAAAAATCTAATAAAATGAATGTGTAAGAAAATCTTCAATGAAATCTTAGTTTTTTATTTTAATTTCTTCAAAATTTTAAAGTTTAAATTTTCAAATATTAGAATTATGGCCAATTTGAATCATTGAATAATATGGAATGTAAAATAATAGAACTTGGTAATGTAATGATCATATGTGATATTATGTGTGTTTAATATGGTTCATTTTTTTAAAATGTGTTTTAAAATTAAAGATACATTTTTATTTTAGGATTATAAAGTGATACGATGTTCTAATTTGTCATTACTTTTTAGATAATGATATATCATGCGACTTTATATGTCGACTTTTTAATTGTAAGTTATGTGGATAATTATAATTGATAATATTTCAATTATATTCCTCCCTACCTTACAACTTATTTTAATTTTTTCTTTAATTTTTTTATTCCTAATTAACCAACTTTAGGTAGTATTAGATCACCAAACCACATTTCATAAAATCAAAATTTAAAATTTATTCTTGCAATTTTTCTATTATTTAAGTTTTTCTCCTTACCTAATGAAAATGAAAGGTCTTTAGTAAAATACTTAATATAGCTAGTACCCTTGTGATAAATAATAAAAAATTAATCTCACCAAATGAAATCAAACCAAACTAGTAGAATGTTGACATACTTTACATTGGATTTTATTAAGACTCAAATAAAATAACAATTTACAAATAACAACCATCACAATATCACACATAGAATATTTTGAGTTGGGGTAATAATTGAATAGGAAAAAGAAGAACATATATCAAGGGCTACATTGTGAAGTACTCGCTATGTTTTAATATATAAATATATTATTATTTTTTTAAAATAAATTTAAAATATTTTAAACGCTCGTTTCAAAAATATTTATTTCAAAAACAATTTATTTTATTCACAAACGCTACAATTGAGATTCAAACGCAACACCTCAAAAATAATAATGTGCATTTGAAAGTTCAAACACCATTAAATAAATGCTAACGCCACGAGCGTGGCAAACGCTAACAATCCATAATTTCATATAATTTTAGTCGATATAACGATACATATTTATGAATTATCTAAAAAATACAATTAATTATGATGTTTTGTTTTGTAATTTTTAATGAATATTATTCATTTTGAGTTTGAAAATATTAAATTTAACTTTCAAAAGTAGAATGTACTATCAAACAATAATTAATTTACAGAAAAAAAGGAAAAAAAAGAGAGGAGAAAAGCAACAAATAATTGATACGTCCAATTTGAAAACTCAATCGTTGGTCTTTAAATTGTTCCCACTTAGATTTTAAACACTATAAAAAAACCGTCTGACAAAAACACACCACCTCTGACCAGCCAGTTCCTCTTTTATGAATCCAAACGTTGATTGATCCATCACTCCTCTCCTCTCTCTTCAAAGCTTTTCAAGAAACCTCAAGAAAAGGGCTCTGCCATTTTCAAAGAGCTCCCAAAAGGGCTCTAATTTGTTGTGAAAATGTGTATGGTAATGGCTAAATCCAAGAACAATAGCAAGAAGAAGCAATGTTACATCTCAGTTCCATCTCAAATAATCAACACTCTCTCCTCTCAATCACTCCAAACCCTTCTTCTTTCTCCTAAAAAGGCTTCAAAGAGCTCAAAATTCAAGCTTTTCAAGAACCCAAGATTCTATTTTTTATTTATTTTTCTATTCGGGTTTCTTGTAATGTTGAAGATGTGGTATAATTTTGACCCTTTGGTTCCATTTTCACCAAACCCATGCTCAATTTCTCACCAAGAATCTTCAATCTCAAGAGGGTATTTGAGTTCTCAGCAGGAATCTTCAGTTTCAGATGAGAATTTGAGTTCTAAGCTTAGTTTTGGGCCTAAGAGTACGGAAATTGGTGGAGATGAAGAAATGAGTGATTTTTGGAATCAGCCTAATGGGTTAGGATATAGGCCATGTTTAGATTTTAGTAGGGAATATGAGAAATCAAGTGTGGAGATTATGAAGGATAGGAAAAGGTATTTGGTGGTTGTGGTTTCTGGTGGTATGAATCAGCAGAGGAATCAAATAGTTGATGCTGTGGTTATTGCTAGGATTCTTGGGGCTGCTTTGGTTGTTCCAATCTTGCAGGTCAATGTCATTTGGGGTGATGAAAGGTTTGTGGTATTTAAAATCTATTTAATTTATTTTTAAGTTGATTCATTTCCATTTTGATTAACTTAGCTCAGACAAAGTATTTAAGTTTCTTGGGCACATTTGGTCCAATTTTAAAAATACCAACCTTTTTGGGTGGAATTTCTTAGCCCAATGTATTTAACTTTTATTGGATATAGCAACAGCCCATTTTGTCATATTGCTGATACTATTTTCTTGAAATGAAATCATCTAGGTATCATAGTGTTGGAACTTATGTCCAGTTATATGCAAGTTTAACTAAATAATTTACCTGTTTAGGTTGATTAATTGTCTTGTGTAATAGGATACATACATAAGGATTTCAATAAATTTTTTATTTATTTTTGGTGCAGTGAATTTTCTGATATTTTTGATTTGGATCACTTCAAGAGTGTTCTGGCTAATGATGTACGAATAATTTCGTCTTTGCCATCTACTCATTTGATGTCAAGGCCAGTGGAGGAAAAACACACTCCGCTTCATGTCTCCCCTCAATGGATCCGTGCACGGTATCTGAGACGGGTAATATACTCTTGTGTGGGTTCTACATTAATGGCTTTTTCCTTAAGAGATTGTTTTGTATGGATTTTAAAACTATGGGAAAGAAGCCAAATATTTTGGTAACTGTCAGCTTCATGGGTGGCTTTATGGGGTTAGACTGCTGTTTTGTTATGGTCTCGGAATGTTTATGTAGTATTTTGCTTGTTAGGTGAGTGAGAGCCATTGATTCTAGAAAAGGTCAATCATGTACTACTTATTATCAAACTAGTTTTGAGATGTAACTCCAAAGTTTGAAGGTAAAAAATGGTTAAAAGGTTTAACTTAGATGTGGACAGATTTTTAAATCTAGTCCATTTGGAACATTAGCTAATCCTCATTTATAGACGGTATCAGTTGCTGGATGGATGATTTTGTTTAACTTGAATTTATGGTCTCAAAGTTGAGACAAGTTCAACTGATAGAACAGGATCACTTTTTTAGTTTCATATATATTTTTTAATAGTAAAACGAAATAAAAGCGTGTTTTAATCTGTATGAAGTGGCACAAACGATTTTGCTGGTTTGATTTCTGATGGTTCCTGGCTTCCCGCAGATGAGGAGGGAAGGTGTTTTGCTCTTGCGTGGTCTGGATTCAAGGCTCTCTAAGGATCTTCCTTCTGATCTTCAAAAACTTAGGTGCAAGGTATTAGAGGCACCTTATTACCTTACTAAGTATATTCACCTTAACTAATAATCCTGTAATTTAAAGATTCAACTGATACTGCTCCTCTGTATCTTCATCAGTTGTTTGTTTGAAATCTTACAAATTATGAATTTTAAGGCTAATATCCACTTTATTATCTGATTGATTTTGTAGGTGGCATTTCATGCCCTAAAGTTTGCCCCACCAATTCTGGATCTTGGTTATAAGCTCACTGAGAGGATTCGGAGCAAGGGACCTTATCTTGCACTTCACTTGCGTATGGAGAAGGATGTATGGGTTAGGACAGGTTGCCTTCCTGGTTTGAGCCTTGAGTACGATGAGATAATAAACAATGAGAGAAAGCTACGACCAGAGCTCTTAACATCAAGATCAAATATGACTTACAATGAGAGGAAGCTTGCTGGTCTCTGCCCCTTGAATGCCTTGGATGTCACAAGGTAAGTTTTTTTCACCATTTCATCGTTCTTTTTGTTCTTTCGGGTAACTTGTTTTTTTTCCCTTAGTGTCCTTGTAAAACATATTGTAATCAAGTTGGTTTATTCAATGTTTGTGTAGGTTGCTTAAGGCTCTCGGAGCTCCAAAAAACGCGAGGATCTTTTGGGCTGGGGGAAATCCATTGGGAGGGAAAGAAGCTCTGCTACCATTAACTAAAGAATTTCCTCATTTCTACAACAAGGAAGACCTTGTATTACATGGGGAGCTTGAGCCATTCGCAAATAAAGCCTCCATTATGGCTGCCATTGATTATATAGTTTCTGAAAACAGTGATGTTTTCATGGCTTCTCATGGTGGAAATATGGGCCATGCTATCCAGGTACTGCTACCATCACCTACATCTTCAACAAAATCCCTAACAATTTGACATTATTCTTTTTCTTTGGTTAGGGTTTAGGCTACTTTTTAACAATTCGGCTTTGTTTTTAATACAGGGAATCAGGGCTTATTTGGGGCACAAGAAGACCATAATCCCAAATAAAAGACAGATGGTTTCGTACTTCCTAAATTCTTCTCTCCCTGAAGCAGAGTTCAATAGGATCATAATGGATTTGCACCGCGATTCCTTGGGCCAGCCAGAGCTTAGAATTAGCAAAGCAGGAAGGGATGTTACAAAGTATCCTATCCCGGAATGTATGTGCAATGATGATTCGAATAAACGTTCAACCCTGTGATAATCCTGCAATCTGGCTTTAGAGCAAATCTCTATAGAATGTCGAGAAAGAGGCACTGGCAAGTGCACTTGACTCGGAGCTTATCAAAACCCAAAAGTTTCCAAATTTCAGTAACACGGCTTCTTAAAAGTCCAGCATTTTGTGCGAGCAATTTTTTTTTGGGTGGTGGGTGGGGGTTGGGTGGGTGGATAATATATTTGTATATAAATTTTAGTATATATGATACTTATTCAATTCATTCTTTGTACCATGAAACAGTTAATGTGTATATATATATAAAGGGTTATTTTCGATAAGAGTCCTACTATGCATTGCGAAAGTTTTCTTTGCATTGTAATAGCAAGCCTAGTAGATCATGGCATTTTGCATGGCATTTTCTCTCTTTTTGATCATCTCCAAGCATGGCTTTGATCATTCTGTCAATCTCATCTCCTCTTGTTCTTCTTAGTAGGTGTAAATCTGGATCAAGTGTGTTAAAACAATATTGAGACGAAAATGTACGGATGTGGTGTGAAATTGACACTAGAACAGAGGAGTTTTGGCTAATAAATTGAAAAGAAAAGTAAAATTCAATACCAAGATTTTCACTATTTTTTAAGGATTCTGGTGCGATTTTGTCCTTATTCACTACAGTCTGGTCAAAATCAAAATCAAAATCACGTTGATATTAAGGAACTTACGAGTAAATACTTGTGGCCTGGCTCTAAGTAGTGACCTCAAGGATCTCCATGAAGTTTTACACTACTAATATATAAACCAAAGGAATTAAAATTTGAATATGAAGATGATATTGATGGCGTGTGATAAATAAGAAAAAAAGTGCTTACCAATACTCCCATCTTCTAACTTGAATACACCCATGCCCACTGTTGGACTGGATCATAGAAGTTTCCTAACATTTAATAAGAGAGTAATGCTACAGATACAAACTATTTTACAAATATTTTATAAACTGTTGATGTGGCATACTCCACCTCAGGATATTGATTTACAAATTATTTCAATGTAGTCTTCGACCCCATACAATATGCTGATGTGGAGTATGCCACATCAACCGTTTATAAAATATTTATAGAATAATTTGTCTCTCTAGTATTATTCTTAATAAGAATACCATATTTGTTTTTGAAGGATGCTAGATTAATAGTGGAGGATAAAAAGTTCTTAAAATAAGTGGAGCTGTAAGCGAATCAAGCTTCCTGCGAGCCTGGCCGAGTTCGATCAAGTCCAACTCGAATTCGTTAAACAAATCAAACTCAAAAAACCTTATTTTCCTATTTAGTTGAACAAGTTAAATTAGAACGGTTTAACATTTAATTAATTATTTTTTCTTATTTTATAGTAATAAAAAGATTAAATGAATACTCCGTCCGTCCCTATTTAAATGAAGTTTTAGAGATGGACACAAGAATTAAGATAATGATTAGAAAATATTAAATATAGTACTCAATTGTCTATAATACCCTTAAATCATTAATTTATCATAACACAAGAGTTTAAAGTACCAAAAAATTAGGTAGAATAATGAGGGATAATTTTGGAAAAAGTATCATTATTTCTCTTAGATTTGAACAAACGTTAATTAATTAAGGACAAATAAAAAACTCTAAAACGTCATTTAAATAAAGACGGAGAGAGTAGTACTCAAAATTTGACTCGGTTTAATTCTCTTGAGCCTAACTCAAGCTCTTGCGAGTTTGTACTCTAAATTTCAGGCTCATTTAAAGTCCAACTGGACTTGCACTTTTCGATAAGTTAAAATCTACTCGATTTGCTTATAGCTAATTTGATATGAACCTTAACTCTCCCATATGCTAAAATTGTCAGAACAACTGATTTTATACGATAATAAAAAGGCTGATACTCATCCTCAAAGGCACATCAAACTGCTTTGACCAATAATACCTTTATTAACAACATAATTTTAAAAATGAATTTGAGTTTTATCTGTTGGAAATGAGTTTGATAAAATATATATTTATGTGTTCAAATTCATTAAGAATTGAATGAGAAAATTGACGGGGAGTCGGCACTGGCGGAATCAAGGGGGGGCCAGGGGGGCACCTGCCCGGTAGGTTGGTACTAAGGTTAAGGTTTGGAGAGAAAAAAAATGATATTTACATATATTTTATATCTTTTCTGTATTTTTTTTATAAGTCCTGCAACTCAATGTGAGTGAGAAACGTAAATTTGAATTGTCTAAATAATGACAAAATATTTGCAAATAAAAAACATAAAGAGGCTATTTTGTTTTGTTCAATATAAAATTATTATTAACTTTTTAAAATCAAATTAAGATATTTTTAAACTCTAAATTAATATAATTTTTTTAATTTTAAAAATTATGAGGCACATGCTCTCAATAGTCAAAATCTATTAAAAGTTGCATGAAAACACAATTTATTTTTTATTTGATGCATTAGAAACTCCAAAGTAGCCTTTAATTTAATTAATGGGTGATATAATAAGCATCTCAATTTTTAAATGCATTCTTTTCCGGAAAAACTCCAAATTAACCTTTAGTTAATATGTAATCAAGAAATCTTTGTGAAGAGATTCAATCAAATATGCTCATTTCTATATTACCACAATTTTTACAAACACATTAAATTATTATATTTTTCCAACAATTGAAAACGAGCAAATTTTGAGACGTTTTTAAACTACACAGACTCGCATGATACAGTTACATCCTCTTAGTCGTAAAACCGAAAGAAGCACTTCAAGCGTCAATAAAAAATTTTTTTACTGATGTATTTTGCCCCCCCTATGAAAATTTTCTGGTTCCGCCGCTGGGAGTCGGGCTCGTGGGTCGTGGGCGGATCATGATATATAACTTTTTTGGACAAAATTTGTTTAATAAATTATCAGATTTTGTTTTAAGTTATTATCAATACTACGTAGTTTTAACGCGTCCTAACGGTAATAAATTGTCTAATTATTCTGTAAATATTACATGTGGGCGCTCATTATGTAGACAATTGATTTTCCCATTCCTTCCCTTCTGAAAAATCCCGTTCCTTCCCTTCTGCAAAAATTCCGTTTCTGCAGATAGTTCTCGTTTCCCATTTGACAGAGTCCCGTTCTACAAAGAATTTTTCCGTTCCTTCCTCTACAAATCCCGTTTCTGTTCTACAACTTCCGTTTTAGTGTGAGGTTTTTCCCTATATTTTATTTACATGCATCAATATTATAACTTGTAGTGTTCATGCATCATTAATGTAAGTTCAGTGCATAAACATTGAAATTGGTTCGATGTGTTCTTAATTTTGAAGTGCTTCTAATTAAGAACTGGAAATCCATTTTATCTTGAGAAGTAATTATTCAATTAATCATTAGCACATGTGAGGGAATAAATTTGATTTAAGGAGACTTTGTGAATTCAAAGGACTCGGATTTATTCATTAATATTTTCTGTGTTATATATATATATATAATTGTGTTCTGTTTTATTATATTTATATATATATATATATATATATATATTAAATAATACTATATATTACAGATAACAATCTTAAAGCAAATTTACTTTTTCTGTAAATATAGTAGCATTTAATTGATATAATTTAATTGAACAGAAAATCGTTGATAAAATAAATTTTCTGTTCTAACAGACTTTTAGAACTTGCTGTAATAATGTTCCTGTTTGTTGTCTTCTCTTCTCCCACTATCTCATTTGAGTGCACATGATTGACAATTACTAATTCTGCATGAATTATTAATTAACATATGTTATTATTATACCTGCATGTTGTTAATACATGCATGTTCCTAATTCTGCATGTTCCTAGTTTTAATTTGGGGGGGGGGGGGGGGGGGGGCAGAAAAAAAAATAAAAAATAATAGAGCAAGTTTGAACAAAAAACTGTAAAAGGAAGTACGTTTTTTATTGAAAAAACACTGTAAAGTTTTTTTCTCATAATTGTGAAAAAAAATAACAAAAAAAAAATTAACACTGTGTACCGGACGCTAGTCCGGTACAATTGCACCGGACGCCCCCCAAACCCTCCTAGTTTAGGTATATGTAATTGTTTTATTACTCCCTCTGTTCCTAAAACATTGTCAATTAAGGTTAATGCACACAAATTAAAAAATGCAATTAATATCTATGAAAAATACTATACTACCCTTATTATAATTGTTGAATCAATTAATTACCTTTGTAGATTTCAAAAAGGAGTATACATCAATTAATGCCAAAACTAAGCTTCCCGCCTAAAACTTAAGGAGTACTACACGAGCCAAAAAAAAATTCTGTACAATTGACAGATCAAGTTTTTTTCCCAAATAAATTGCTTCCTAACGTTTGCTATTCTCTTAAGCAAAGCAATGGGGGAAAGATACACAAATTCTGTACGATAAACATTCTGAGTATTTTTCCAAAACTTGATCAAGCAAAGCAATGGGGGAAAGATACACAAATTCAAACTCCAAATATTGCCAAAGTCATCGAAGGCCTCTTGGAGAAATAGATTTGAATGTGGAAATCATAAATTCAAGTGATATTGGGCAAGATAAGGAATTAGAAGTTACTCCAAACTCACCAAGAACGGATAGGTCTCAAGTTAATTTTCCGGATCTCAATATCAATCCAAACTCACCAATACGGGGTCTCAATATCAATCTAAACTCACCAATGGTAGACTATGATGTGGACGAAGAAGAAGGATTGCAAACATCTGAAGCAACATTGAACTTCAATATTGGTACCATTTATCCCTTTATTTCCTATTTATATTAATCAAACATCACAAGTTTCATGGAATAAATTTTTTTTTCAAACAGATGAAGATTTAGAGTCAACGTCAACACATAATCGCAAAAATATGCGCTTTTAAGTGACGAAAAGCGTAAAGCCATTTATAATGTGCTACAACAAAAGAGTGTTGATGGAAAACTGAGAAAAGGGACAACAACGGAGGTGGCTTCATCATTTTTTGTTCCGATATGTACTGTTCAGCGAATTTGGAAACAAGCAAGAGATAGTGAAACTGCTGATGTCTCTAAGAGGACAAAGAATTGTGGTGGTAAGAGAATCCAAATTGATATCGATAGAATTCGAGAAGTCCCTTTACAAAAACGGACAACTCTTCAAAGTTTATCTTCTTCTAGCAACATAAGCATGACCACATTGTTTAGACATATGCAATCCGAAGATATCCGGTGACATTCGAATGCTATCAAGCCTTTTCTAAAAGAAGAAAACAAAAAATCGCGACTGCAATATTGCCTATTAATGCTTGATGCAAGTAGCATGCCCCATGATCCAATTTTCACAGGTATGTATAATATGGTTCACAATGATGAAAAATGGTTTTACATGACAAAAAAACTGAAAAATACTACTTGTTACCCAATGAAGAAGATCCATTGCGCACTTGTAAAAGCAAAAATTTCATTGGAAAATTCATGTTTTTAGTAGCTTTAACTCGTCCAAGGTTTGATGCGCAAAGAAATGAGATCTTTTCGGGAAAAATTGGAGTGTTTCCTTTTGTTACTGTAGAGCCTGCTAAAAGAAGTAGTATTAATAGAGCTGCAGGAGTCATGGAAACAAAGCCAATAACTTCAGTTAACAGGGATGTTATAAAGAGGTATTTGCTTGCAAAAGTACTACCTGCCATCAAGGAAAAATGGCCAAGAGAGGAGTTGCATTATTCGATATTTATACAACAAGATAATGCCAAAACACACATCAGTCCTGATGATGAAGATTTTCGTCGAGCAACCACATAAGATGGATTTGATATACGTTTGATGTGTCAGCCTGCAAATTCTCCTGATTTGAATGTGTTAGATCTTGGATTTTTTGCTGCTATTCAATCCTTGCAGCGTAAAGAATCACCAAAAAATGTTGAGGAGCTGATTAATGCCGTTGTGAATTCGTTTCAAACTTTTTCTACCGTAAAGTTTGATTATATTTTTTTAACCTTGCAACTGTGCATGGTAGAGATCATGAAAGCTAAGGGTTCCGAACAGTACAAAATTCCACATATCAAGAAATCAGTGTTGCAAAGTAAAGGTGATCTCCCTTCTCAAATAAAATGCGACGCTGAATTGGTACAACAAGTTCACCGTTATTTAGAGCAAGGAATTTAGTTGAATAGGAATAAGGCTGCAAAAAATTATTTTTGTCCGATTTGCTTTTGAATATTGGAGGATGTTGCAACAATCAAGGTTGTTTGCAAGGCATTGTATCAGACTATGACTTCAGATAGTGACAACACTGAGTTCAAGAACTTCTCTAAAGGATTAATTAATGTTACCCAGTAATCTAGTGTTTTGCTCTCTAAATTCTCTTATTTGTTTTGCAATTGAACATGGATAAACTTGTTTTTGAACACAAAACTTGTTTTTGAGCATGGATAAGCTAGTGTGGTGTTAGATCCCGTGTTCTTCATCTCATTATCTGGAGAAATAAAATATTGATGCAATTAAATATCTGTAACTCTCTTATCACCAGCATACTTTGCAGAAAGGATGATTAAAGTAACTCTCTTATGTACAAATGTTTTTTCCCATGCCATTCATGCTCTCTGTCCAGAAGATATGGTATATTTACCAATATTCTTGTTGAGGAATGAAAGCAACTCTCTTACCACCAGCATGCTTTGCAATGACAGGACCAAGAACATAAACACCAGCATGCCCACATAAAAAACGTCACACACCTGAAGTTAATGGATGTTTGATAACCATTATAATAAGTTTAATTACTTACTCAAATTGATTGGTAAGTTTTATTGCATAACCAATACCTGAATTTACAATAGACTGCAGACATCCAAAACATCTAAAAGGTTCCGCAAAGCACAGAAAAACTTTAGTTGAGCAAATTTCCATGTTAGCTCGACTAATTAGAGCATATCCCACAAGATATCTAACGACTCCTTTGAACTATATATTGCATTGCAAGTACCAAAAGTTTTTAGTCAGAACCATGCCCATATCAAGATAACAGATCAAATGTAGAATTCAACGTTTTAAAAAATTTAAAATTTATACCACAACTTAAGCAAAACCACAAACACTTAACGAGTATTATTTGCAATTACAGAGTTGAAAAGTTGGATATGCTCTGAACAAGAACTTTTAAATCACAGAGAGAGAAACAAAAAGGCGTGATGTCCTAGCGATCAATATCAATTTCTTTATAAACCATAAATCTCATAAACCACAATTGAAAAAAGCATTCACTTCGATTACACAAAAATCTTTAATACAAAGGCCACCCATCTCTCTGTTTTATCCCTACACACTTTGCCAAATAAAAAAAAGAAAATAACCCACCCATCTCTCTGTTCTAACCTCATGAGAACTTCTGACAAACCAAGTAAAGACTCATGCCTCCCACTTAATAGAACTTGGGAAAATAATTTTTCAGCATGAATCGAAATACTGCTTGAAGTTCTTCATTTTCAAAAACTTGATATGCTTTTTCAGGAAATTTATTCAAATCAAAATTACGATCTGCAGGTAAATTCAAATCAAAATCATGAACAATTTTCTTCTTTTTCGAGACAATTTTCTTCGTATCTTTTTCATCTATATCCATTGTTTATCAGAAGTTTATGGTTATTGTATATGCTTTTGAAAGGAAATAGTAGAAAAGACGCCATTGTTATATGAATAAGCATCGGGAATGGAAGGAATTGGAAAGGTTGTTTGTCTGATCATGAAGGGTTTTTTCTTTTTTGAGGAAAACGATTAAGAAAGAGAAAGGGTAAAATAGGAAAAAAAAGGATAATTTGCATTGATAAGCTCACAACGTCAATGTTTTAGGAACAAAAATTACTCTCTAGAACGTCAATGTTTTAGGAACAGAGTGAGTATTAATTATTGTAATAAATTACCATAGTAGTAGTTGTTTACAAAAAGTTGGGGCATGATTGCATTTACAAACTTTGATATTTGGTGGCATGTTGGTGTTCAATTTCTACCACTAATCATTCAACTTAGAATCCACTGATTACTTTAAGAAAAGAGCACTCCGAATATGCATGTTATTATTAGCATACATAATATTCTGTTTGCATATTAGTATATATATAATATTCTGATTATATATATTTTGAGCCTGTTTATCAAATAGAATATTTATTCTGTTTATATATATTCTGATTATATTAATTTGCGAAAATGTTTTTTTTTTATCGAATTCGCGTGGGTAGGCGTGGTTTTTGCTTATTACGTGGGTTATCCTTTGGTGGATCTAAGTTATATTTTTTTTAAAAAAAAGGCTTCTGGTGATACTTTTAAAGGTTACAGGAAGTTATATATATTTTATATATATATTTGATTCTTAATAGTTAACCTGAAGTTTACGTAAGGATCAACCTCTTTAAAATTAACTTGATTCGCGGATACATTCGGATATATATTATTGATGTATGTTAGTACCCTTGATCAATCATTCAATTAATTTCCAGATACACTTGATGATGAGCATAACACCTGCATGCTAACATGAATTGCATGTTAACGTAGAAGAGGTTATCATACTGAAATAGCAGAACCAATTACCATAATGGTAGCTTGGTGTTAGATATTTTCATTATCTAAAAATATATATAATAAATATATTATATGTCATCCATATAACGAATAATTAATATTGGTTCAGTTAGATAAGAGTGAAGTGTTGATATTAAGGACTTGAGTTCAAGTAATGCTAACAACAATTTTATAAATAAATTTTAATAATATATATATTTTAATAAAATTTTATTTGAAAATCAACCGTAATATAGTTATTGGAAGTTGGGAGCCAACGGTAATATTCAATAGTTTCCAACGGTAATATTAACGGGTATTAGAATTTGGGAGCCAAAATTGAGTTGGGCCAAAAATACACTAATATTAGAATCGGTTGGAATTTGGGAGCCAAAATTGAGTTGGGCCAAAAGTTTCCAAAAATTAGAATCGGTTGGAATTGGGATACGTTCCAAAAATTGGGATACGACATATCCCATAATTGGGATACAACCAATTAATTAAGATATGTGCCTGCAATAATTGGGGTACGATCTAATCTATAAATAGATAAGAAATTAACCAAAACTCAATACAATAAATAAATAAAAAATGGGTGGTGCTGCTGCAGCAATATCACAGGTAATTTGTTTATGTTATTATATCTACATGTACTTACTTAAAATGATATGTTTGTAGGAATGACATGCTAGATTAGAACGTGTTAATTATAATACTTTGCTTAGATTAATTAATTTAGAATTCCTGCCTAAATTTGATATTAATCAAAAACATAAATGTGAAATTTGTGTGGAATCAAAAATGATAAGATTACCCTTTCATTCTGTTGAAAGGAAAACTAAACCTCTAGATTTAAGTCACACTGATATATGTGACTTAAAGTTTGTGCAAACAAGAGGTGGGAAAAAATATTTTATTACCATTATTGATGATTGCACAAGATATTGTTATGTATATTTGCTAAGAAGCAAAGACGAGGCAATAAAAATGTTTCAACTTTATAAAAATGAAGTTGAAAATCAACTTAGCAAAAAGATTAAAGCAATAAGAAGCGATAGAGGTGATGAATATGAATCACCATTTGAAGAGATATGCTCTAATTATGGTATTATTCACCAAACTACCGCTCCTTATTCACCTCAATCTAACGGTATTGTTGAACGCAAGAACTGAACATTGAAAGAAAGGTTGAATGCTATGTTAAACAGTTCTGGAGCACCCCAGAATTTATGGAGGGGAAGCTTTGCTTTCTGCCAATTATATTCTTAACAAAGTGCCTCATAAGAAAACTCACAAAACACCTAATTATGAATTATGGAAAGGTCATAGACCTTGCTATAAATACTTAAGAGTGTGGGGGTGTCTAGCAAAGGTAATGGTTCCTAAACCTAAAAAGGTTAAGATATGACCAAAAACAATTGATTGTGTATTCATTGGTTATGCAAATAATAGCAGTGCTTATCGCTTTCTTGTTCATAAATCTGAAATTAATGATATTCATGTTAATACATTTATTAATTGAATCAAGAGATGCATCATTTTTTGAGAATATTTTTCCATATAATGAAAATAAAGATTCAAATTCAAATAAAAGACCTTTGGATGCTACTAGTAATAATCGATCCTGAAAATATAGACAAAGAATCTGTATTGGATGAACTTAGACGTAGCAAAAGAGCAAGGACTTCAAAATCTTTTGGTCCAAATTTTCTAACATTCTTGTTAGAAAACGATTCTCAAACGTACAAAGAAGCAATATCCTCTCCAGATGCTTCTCATTGGAAAGAAGCTATTAACAGTGAAATTGAGTCCATTATGCAAAATCATACATGGGAATTGGTGGATCTTCTACCTGGTTCTAAACCCTTAGGGTATAAATGGATCTTCAAAAAAAAAGAAGATGAAAGCTGATGGTTCAATTGATAAATACAAAGCAATGCTTGTTGTTAAAGGCTATAGCCAAAAGGAAGGATTGAATTATTTCGACACTTATTCACCTGTTACAAGAATTACATCTATTCGAATGCTAATAGCAATAACATCCTTAAATAGACTTGAAATACCTCAAATGGATGTAAAGACTGCATTCTTAAATAGTGAATTAGATGAAGAACTATATATGGAACAACCTGAAGGTTTCATAGCTCCTGTACAAGAGAGGAAAGTATGCAAACTTGTTAAATCCTTGTATGGATTAAAACAAGCACCAAAATAATGACATGAGAAATTTGATAATGTTATGTTATCAAATGGATTTAAAATAAATGAGTGTGACAAATGTGTTTATGTCAAAAGTACTCAAAAAGAATATGTCATTGTTTGTCTTTATGTGGATGATATGTTAATCATGGATAGCAACAATGAAGTTATCAACTCTACCAAACGTATGTTGGTAAATAGATTTGATATGAAAGATTTGGGGGTTGCTGATATAATATTAGGAATCAAGATTTCTAGAACATCTGATGGAATTATATTATCTCAAACTCATTATATTGAGAAAATACTTGAAAATTTTAACAAGTATAATATAATTCTAAATAAGACTCAAGTTGATATAAATCTTCATTTAGCCAAAAATGGAGGTAATAACATATCTCAACTAGAATATTCTAGTATAATAGGCAGTTTAATGTATGTCATGAACTGTACTAGACCGGATATAGCTTATTCAGTAAGTAAGCTAAGTAGGTGTACGAGTAATCCAGGTAAAGATCACTGGAAAGCAATTGAGAGTTTTGGGATATTTAAATCATACTCAAAACTATGGACTGCACTATACAAGATATCCAACAGTTTTGGAAGGTTATATTGATGCTAATTGGATATCTGACAATAAAGACTCGAAATTCACAAGTGGATATGTATTTACCCTTGGAGGTGCAGCGATATCTTGGAAATCCTCAAAACAAACGTGTATTGCAAGGTCTACAATGGAATCAGAATTCATTACTTTTGACAAAGCTAGAGAAGAAGCTGAATGGATTCATAATTTTTTAGAGGATATTCCAAATTTGTCAAGACCTGTGCCAACTATATGTATACACTGTGATAGCCAATCAGCAATTGAAAGAGCACAGAGTCATTTATATAACGGTAAGTCACGTCATATACGACGAAGACATAATACCGTTAGACAATTGCTCTTAAATAGAATTATCACAATTGACTATGTAAAGTCAAAAATAAGAGTCGTCATAGTGGCAACCCAACCTAGCTGACTGGAGATCCCAAGATCTAGGTTCAATGGGCAAACCGAACTATGTAGTACTCAGTAAAGCACTGAGGAGATATTTACTTCTAACAATTCCTATTATGAGACAGTGCACATCTGCCGCGAGAATTAGGATAAGATACACTTTTAATGATTTTTATATCTTGAAATATGTTCAAGTGGAGTATTGCAGTATACTCTTGATAAAAGTCACATACGTGAGTAAGAAGGGGGCCACTTCTGTGAGAAATTTGTAGGCTGAATTCTCTAATATACTTATGGAACCAAGAGGTGTTTCAAGGCCAAAATGAACACAAACATGAGAACCAATTATGTCTGAAGAGATATTTTGTGAATTCTATTGTCTAGGTTTACATGAAAAGCTGACAGTTCAAAGACATCAAGTCTACTGATTAGCCAAGTAAATCCGATAGATTTTATTAGGGCAAGTTCAAAGCCACTAGGCTACTTAACCTGATGAAATATCTTTTCTCATGTACTCGAACTAGTGTCTGCATATACATAACATATTTTACATATTATAAAGCCAATTTTACATTCATGTGG
This sequence comes from Panax japonicus, assembly GCA_020205505.1. Taxonomy (NCBI): domain Eukaryota; kingdom Viridiplantae; phylum Streptophyta; class Magnoliopsida; order Apiales; family Araliaceae; genus Panax; species Panax japonicus. The sequence goes on from CM035105.1 coordinate 9,027,334, forward strand.
GGGATTGTTGGAAATGAGTTTGATAAAATATATATTTATGTGTTCAAATCCATTAAAAATTGAATAAGAAAATTGACGGGCCGGGCCTGGTCGGGGTCGGGCTCGTGGGCGGGTCATGATATATTACTTTTTTGGACAATTTTTTTTTAATAAATTATCAGATTTTGTTTTAAGTTATTATCAATACTACGTAGTTTTGATGCGTCCTAACGGTAATAAACTGCCTAATTATTCTATAAATATTACATGTGGGCGCTCATTATGTAGACAATTGATTTTCCCATTCCTTCCCTTCTGAAAAATCTCGTTCCTTCCCTTCTGCAAAAATCCCGTTTCTGCAGATAGTTCCCGTTTCCCGTTTGACAAAGTCCCGTTCTGCAAAGATTTTTCCCGTTCCTTCCTCTGCAAATCCCGTTTCTGTTCTACAACTTCCGTTTTGGTGTGAGATTTTTTCCTATATTTTATTTACATGCATCAATATTATAACTTGTAGTTTTCATGCATCATTAATGTAAGTTCAGTGCATAAACATTGAAATTGGTTCGATATGTTCTTAATTTTGAAGTGCTTCTAATTAAGAACTGGAAATTCATTTTATCTTGGGAAGCAATTGTTCAATTAATCCTTAGCACCTGTGAAAGAATAAATTTGTTTTAAGGAGACTTTGTGAATTCAAAGGACTCGAATTTATTCATTAATATTTTCTGTGTTATATATATATAAAATTATATTCTGTTTTATTATATTTTTATATATATATATATATTAAATAATACTATATATTACAGATAACATTATCTACCTTCTACAATATCACACCCACTCCTACAAATATATTCTCTTGTAAATCCCATGAAGTGTGATGAGTATACCTTCTGTTTTTCTTTCTAAATTGTTGGTAATATAAAAGAACCGCGAAGACGCTATAGCAACCACATCAGAGACAGGTCTATGATGCTATTGTAATCATACAAAATAAGCCAAATACACAAAGCAATAAAGCATCAACATATCATAAATAAAGAAGTACACCCTCCCTACTGAAACTTAAATGCCCTTGTCCTAAATTTGACCTTATTATTTTTGTTGTCACCAACTTGGCCTTCATTGGGAAATTATGCACCCATAGCTTTGGTTTTGGACACGGATCCCACAATAAGCATGTACAATGAATTTGGTTACTATGAAACTAACTTTATAGTAAGTTGATTAATTGATCAATACAATGCTGATATGCAGAGGAAAATATCACCTCCCGCCTGCGTATCAACGCTGTATTGGTCAATTGACCAAAATTAACTTCATGTTAACCACTTATATGTACACGCCTATTTTTAGAATATTTTGATTCATTTCCACTAAACTGTTGTGACCCGATCACACCTGCATCCGCACCCGTACTTGTACATGTACCCGTGTCATGTCTTATTGACACTAATACTTTAGAATTTTCGAAGGGTACATGTAACACAGCCGATGCTACAAGGGAGACAGATATGATCTAATTGGAAAGTGTGAAACTATAAGAGGAGCTCCATATGAGTTTGATTTGCTTTTAGGGTTTTCCATCGGAATCGCTTTTAAATTGCAGCCATCGGAGTTGCCAGTGACCCGAGACGAGGGTGAAAACAGAAAACAACTACAAAAGGATGTTATAAAGAATTTCAAGAATGCCATTCTTTTGCCTTTTCTTGTAAATTTATTTGGCTGTTGATTTGGAAACAGAGGAACTGATATAAGGCGAGGCTTTTTGATGTAATTAATTAAGTTTACTACTTAATTTATATGAGTTATGAAGTGGAGTCTCCAAGTAAAATTAAACTTGGTCAGCAAGAAAATGATTTGATTTAGTATGCGTGCTTTATGACTTTCTGGACTTTCTTTAACTTTAAGATGTTTTTCCAAGAACTTTCTTCTCGTTACTGCTGTGGCTGCTCGAGTCTCGACTATATGTCCAAATTGCCTTTGACCGGATAAGATTGATGGTATATACTAGTAAAACTGTAACACCCCAATCCTACATCGAAAGATATGGAAAAAATATGTTGTGTATAAAAAATTAAGTTGCTAACAATAGAACTTTAAGTCATGACCTTTTGGGTAAGCATGTGGTGAGCTAAGAAGATACTATTGTGTCACTAGTTTAAGACCCCTTATTTTGATGGATATTTGATTCAATTCAGACTTGGAATTTGACTGAGATTTGTTCCGAATTCGGGATTTCACTCGGGATGTTTCAGAAACAACAATGATCACAATTACAATAAGAAAAATGTATGGATGTTAGAGATATTCACAAGGTTATGCACAATTATATTATATATATATATGGGATTCCATCCACAGCAACCGATTGTTGGGAGCAACCCATTTTTTTCCAGCCGCTACAGCTTGTAGCGGCTTATAAAAAAATAAAAATTTTAAGTGGCCGGTACAAGCTGTAGCGGCTGGGAACAACAACCTGTTGCTGTGGATAGAGACCCATATATATATATATATATATATGATGAGTGATCCAGAGCTAACGTTTTTCATAGATACTATTAAGCTTAATGCATCTCCTAATAGTTTATTTATAGATACTATTTTGCTTAGAGTCCTTCTATGGGACATTTTTTTAGTGACATTTTTTTAATTTTATTTTATATTTATCTTTTTTTTGTAGTACCTCCCAAAAAATATATAGTATTTATTCCAATTGGAATTTTTGTAAAAAACAGTGTTTTAGGTATAATTTGGATACATACAAGAAACATGACATGTAAAGTCTGTACAACCCTATTTCTTGTATGTATCCAAATTACACCTAAATTACTGTTTTTTACAGAAATTTCAGTTGAAATAAATACTATACATTTTTTGGAGGTACTACAAAAAAAAAACCAAAAAAAAATGTCACTAAAAAATGTCCCCCTAGACTTATTGTTTTGGTTTATGCTATATAAAATTAGGCACCATTTGTGCGACCTTTAATTTTATTTTTAAACATGATGATGCTAATTATATAGAAAATATATATTTATGAATATGAGAGGGAGGAACCCGTAGAAAAAGAGGCATAATATTCTTCAAGTGGTATGAAAACAGATGCAAAGGTCTGAAAATATAATGAATAATCTTAACCGATTAGCATCCATTGCCATTAAAAATTCCAATGACAAATGGCAGATAAGTATTCATACGAGACTAGCATGCATGTTTTCCGTCGACCTATCAGTTTTACCGATCCGTGTTAAAAGTAACACTAAAATGATCAATTTGTTCAAATATTTTGGACATTTCATTTCATCAAATTGAAACAAAAAGAGTTTTCTTGCAATTTCCGCCAGAATCTGTTGGGCCGAATGTCATGAAAGTTGAAGCATACCAACCAGTTACATCTTTAATATAAATGCACAGCTTGTACATTTATATTAAAAAAAAATTCTAAAAAAAATTATATTTATATTTGTACATTTATATTTGTATATTAATATTTAAAAAAAAATTCTAAGGCCGGTACAGCTTGTACCGACTGGATAAAAGGGGTTGTTCCCCAACAACCGGTTGCTGTGGATGGAGACCCGTATATATATATATATATATCACAAATTATTTTTGAAAAATTCTATTTTAAATCATTGATGTATGAGTAATAATTATTTCTTATTTTTTTGTACATAAATAATAATCTGATGCATAAAAATACAAGGGCAAAGAAG